>CAJMZQ010000109.1:0-322051 GCA_905220385.1 Xylota sylvarum
CATTCAACATTCTACAAGAACAACGAACCATGGAGTATGATTTCTCTGAAATAATTTTTGTTGAGTGGATAGATTTTATTTGGGGTAGTCGCTCAACATTCTACAAGAACAACAAACCATGGAGTATGATTTCTCTGAAATAATTTTTGTTGAGTGGATAGATTTTAGTTGGGATATTCGTTCAACATTCTACAAGAACAACGAACCATGGAGTATGATTTCTCTGAAATAATTTTTGTTGAGTGGATAGATTTTAGTTGGGGTAGTCGTTCAACATTCTACAAGAATAACTTACCATGGAGTATGATTTCTCTGAAACTATGATAGATTTCAAATCGATCCTGACCAAGATGAGTCTGTGGTGTGAAATAATTTTTGTTGAGTGGATAGATTTTAGTTGGGATAGTCGTTCAACATTCTACAAGAACAACTTACCATGGAGTATGATTTCTCTGAAATAATTTTTGTTGGGTGGATAGATTTTAGTTGGGGTAGTCGTTCAACATTCTACAAGAACAACTTACCATGGACTATGATTTCTCTGAAATAATTTTTGTTGAGTGGATAGATTTTATTTGGGGTAGTCGTTCAACATTCTACAAGAACAACGAACCATGGAGTATGATTTCTCTGAAACCATGATAGATTTCAAATCGATCCTGACCAAGATGAGTCTGTGGTGTGAAATAATTTTTGTTGAGTGGATAGATTTTAGTTGGGGTAGTCGTTCAACATTTTACAAGAACAACGAACCATGATAGATTTCAAAGCGATCCTGACCAAGATGAGTCTGTGGTGTGAAATAATTTTTGTTGAGTGGATAGATTTTAGTTGGGGTAGTCGTTCAACATTCTACAAGAACACCGAACCATGGAGTACGATTTCTCTGAAATAATTTTTGTTGAGTGGATAGATTTTAGTTAGGGGTAGTCGTTCAACATTTTACAAGAACAACTTACCATGGAGTATGATTTCTCTGAAACCATGATAGATTTCAAATCGATCCTGACCAAGATGAGTCTGTGGTGTGAAATAATTTTTGTTGAGTGGATAGATTTTAGTTGGGATAGTCGTTCAACATTTTACAAGAACAACGAACCATGGAGTATGATTTCTCTGAAATAATTTTTGTTGAGTGGATAGATTTTAGTTGGGGTAGTCGTTCAACATTTTACAAGAACAACGAACCATGGAGTATGATTTCTCTGAAATAATTTTTGTTGGGTGGATAGATTTTAGTTGGGATAGTCGTTCAACATTCTACAAGAACAACTTACCATGGAGTATGATTTCTCTGAAATAATTTTTGTTGAGTGGATAGATTTTAGTTGGGGTAGTCGTTCAACATTTTACAAGAACAACGAACCATGGAGTATGATTTCCCTGAAACCATGATAGATTTCAAATCGATCCTGAAAAACATAAATCTGTGGTGTGAAAAAATTTTTGTTGAGTGAATAGATTTTAGTTGGGGTAGTCGTTCAACATTCTACAAGAACAACTTACCATGGAGTATGATTTCTCTGAAATAATTTTTGTTGAGTGGATAGATTTTAGTTGGGGTAGTCGTTCAACATTTTACAAGAACAACTTACCATGGAGTATGATTTCTCTGAAATAATTTTTGTTGAGTGGATAGATTTTAGTTGGGATAGTCGTTCAACATTTTACAAGAACAACTTACCATGGAGTACGATTTCTCTGAAATAATTTTTGTTGAGTGGATAGATTTTAGTTGGGGTAGTCGTTCAACATTTTACAAGAACAACGAACCATGGAGTATGATTTCTCTGAAACCATGATAGATTTCAAATCGATCCTGACCAAGATGAGTCTGTGGTGTGAAATAATTTTTGTTGAGTGGATAGATTTTAGTTGGGGTAGTCGTTCAACATTCTACAAGAACAACGAACCATGGAGTATGATTTCTCTGAAATAATTTTTGTTGAGTGGAAAGATTTTAGTTGGGGTAGTCGTTCAACATTCTACAAGAACAACTTACCATGGAGTATGATTTCTCTGAAATAATTTTTGTTGAGTGGATAGATTTTAGTTGGGGTAGTCGTTCAACATTTTACAAGAACAACGAACCATGGAGTATGATTTCTCTGAAATAATTTTTGTTGAGTGGATAAATTTTAGTTGGGATAGTCGTTCAACATTCTACAAGAACAAAGAACCATGGAGTATGATTTCTCTGAAACCATGATAGATTTCAAATCGATCCTGACCAAGATGAGTCTGTGGTGTGAAATAATTTTTGTTGAGTGGATAGATTTTAGTTGGGGTAGTCGTTCAACATTTTACAAGAACAACGAACCATGGAGTATGATTTCTCTGAAACCATGATAGATTTCAAATCGATCCTGACCAAGATGAGTCTGTGGTGTGAAATAATTTTTGTTGAGTGGATAGATTTTAGTTGGGGTAGTCGTTCAACATTCTACAAGAACAACTTACCATGGAGTATGATTTCTCTGAAATAATTTTTGTTGAGTGGATAGATTTTAGTTGGGATAGTCGTTCAACATTTTACAAGAACAACTTACCATGGAGTATGATTTCTCTGAAATAATTTTTGTTGAGTGGATAGATTTTAGTTGGGGTAGTCGTTCAACATTTTACAAGAACAACGAACCATGGAGTATGATTTCTCTGAAACCATGATAGATTTCAAATCGATCCTGACCAAGATGAGTCTGTGGTGTGAAATAATTTTTGTTGAGTGGATAGATTTTAGTTGGGATAGTCGTTCAACATTTTACAAGAACAACTTACCATGGAGTATGATTTCTCTGAAATAATTTTTGTTGAGTGGATAGATTTTAGTTGGGGTAGTCGTTCAACATTTTACAAGAACAACGAACCATGGAGTATGATTTCTCTGAAACCATGATAGATTTCAAATCGATCCTGACCAAGATGAGTCTGTGGTGTGAAATAATTTTTGTTGAGTGGATAGATTTTAGTTGGGGTAGTCGTTCAACATTTTACAAGAACAACGAACCATGGAGTATGATTTCTCTGAAACCATGATAGATTTCAAATCGATCCTGACCAAGATGAGTCTGTGGTGTGAAATAATTTTTGTTGAGTGGATAGATTTTAGTTGGGGTAGTCGTTCAACATTCTACAAGAACAACTTACCATGGAGTATGATTTCTCTGAAATAATTTTTGTTGAGTGGATAGATTTTAGTTGGGATAGTCGTTCAACATTCTACAAGAACAACTTACCATGGAGTAGGATTTCTCTGAAATAATTTTTGTTGAGTGGATAGATTTTATTTGGGGTAGTCGTTCAACATTCTACAAGAACAACTTACCATGGAGTATGATTTCCCTGAAATAATTTTTGTTGAGTGGATAGATTTTAGTTGGGATAGTCGTTCAACATTCTACAAGAACAACGAACCATGGAGTATGATTTCTCTGAAACCATGATAGATTTCAAATCGATACTGACCAAGATGAGTCTGTGGTGTGAAATAATTTTTGTTGAGTGGATAGATTTTAGTTGGGGTAGTCGTTCAACATTTTACAAGAACAACGAACCATGGAGTATGATTTCTCTGAAATAATTTTTGTTGAGTGGATAGATTTTAGTTGGGATAGTCGTTCAACATTCTACAAGAACAACTTACCATGGAGTATGATTTCTCTGAAACCATGATAGATTTCAAATCGATCCTGACCAAGATGAGTCTGTGGTGTGAAATAATTTTTGTTGAGTGGATAGATTTTAGTTGGGGTAGTCGTTCAACATTCTACAAGAACAACTTACCATGGAGTATGGTTTCTCTGAAATAATTTTTGTTGAGTGGATAGATTTTAGTTGGGGTAGTCGTTCAACATTTTACAAGAACAACGAACCATGGAGTATGATTTCTCTGAAACCATGATAGATTTCAAATCGATCCTGACCAAGATGAGTCTGTGGTGTGAAATAATTTTTGTTGAGTGGATAGATTTTAGTTGGGGTAGTCGTTCAACATTTTACAAGAACAACGAACCATGGAGTATGATTTCTCTGAAACCATGATAGATTTCAAATCGATCCTGACCAAGATGAGTCTGTGGTGTGAAATAATTTTTGTTGAGTGGATAGATTTTAGTTGGGGTAGTCGTTCAACATTCTACAAGAACAACTTACCATGGAGTATGATTTCTCTGAAATAATTTTTGTTGAGTGGATAGATTTTAGTTGGGGTAGTCGTTCAACATTCTACAAGAACAACTTACCATGGACTATGATTTCTCTGAAATAATTTTTGTTGAGTGGATAGATTTTAGTTGGGGTAGTCGTTCAACATTCTACAAGAACAACGAACCATGGAGTATGATTTCTCTGAAACCATGATAGATTTCAAATCGATCCTGACCAAGATGAGTCTGTGGTGTGAAATAATTTTTGTTGAGTGGATAGATTTTAGTTGGGGTAGTCGTTCAACATTCTACAAGAACAACTTACCATGGAGTATGATTTCCCTGAAATAATTTTTGTTGAGTGGATAGATTTTAGTTGGGATAGTCGTTCAACATTCTACAAGAACAACGAACCATGGAGTATGATTTCTCTGAAACCATGATAGATTTCAAATCGATCCTGACCAAGATGAGTCTGTGGTGTGAAATAATTTTTGTTGAGTGGATAGATTTTAGTTGGGATAGTCGTTCAACATTCTACAAGAACAACGAACCATGGAGTATGATTTCTCTGAAACCATGATGGATTTCAAATCGATCCTGACCAAGATGAGTCTGTGGTGTGAAATAATTTTTGTTGAGTGGATAGATTTTAGTTGGGGTAGTCGTTCAACATTCTACAAGAACAACTTACCATGGACTATGATTTCTCTGAAATAATTTTTGTTGAGTGGATAGATTTTATTTGGGGTAGTCGTTCAACATTCTACAAGAACAACTTACCATGGACTATGATTTCTCTGAAATAATTTTTGTTGAGTGGATAGATTTTAGTTGGGGTAGTCGTTCAACATTCTACAAGAACAACGAACCATGGAGTATGATTTCTCTGAAACCATGATAGATTTCAAATCGATCCTGACCAAGATGAGTCTGTGGTGTGAAATAATTTTTGTTGAGTGGATAGATTTTAGTTGGGGTAGTCGTTCAACATTCTACAAGAACAACTTACCATGGAGTATGATTTCTCTGAAATAATTTTTGTTGAGTTTATAGATTTTAGTTGGGATAGTCGTTCAACATTCTACAAGAACAACTTACCATGGAGTATGATTTCTCTGAAATAATTTTTGTTGAGTGGATAGATTTTAGTTATGATAGTCGTTCAACATTCTACAAGAACAACTTACCATGGAGTATGATTTCTCTGAAATAATTTTTGTTGAGTGGATAGATTTTAGTTGGGATAGTCGTTCAACATTCTACAAGAACAACGAACCATGTAGTATGATTTCTCTGAAATAATTTTTGTTGAGTGGATAGATTTTAGTTGGGGTAGTCGTTCAACATTCTACAAGAACAATTTACCATGGAGTATGATTTCTTTGAAATAATTTTTGTTGAGTGGATAGATTTTAGTTGGGGTAGTCGTTCAACATTCTACAAGAACAACTTACCATGGAGTATGATTTCTCTGAAATAATTTTTGTTGAGTGGATAGATTTTAGTTGGGATAGTCGTTCAACATTTTACAAGAACAACTTACCATGGAGTATGATTTCTCTGAAATAATTTTTGTTGAGTGGATAGATTTTAGTTGGGGTAGTCGTTCAACATTTTACAAGAACAACGAACCATGGAGTATGATTTCTCTGAAACCATGATAGATTTCAAATCGATCCTGACCAAGATGAGTCTGTGGTGTGAAATAATTTTCGTTGAGTGGATAGATTTTAGTTGGGGTAGTCGTTCAACATTCTACAAGAACAACTTACCATGGAGTATGATTTCTCTGAAATAATTTTTGTTGAGTGGATAGATTTTAGTTGGGATAGTCGTTCAACATTTTACAAGAACAACTTACCATGGAGTATGATTTCTCTGAAATAATTTTTGTTGAGTGGATAGATTTTAGTTGGGGTAGTCGTTCAACATTTTACAAGAACAACGAACCATGGAGTATGATTTCTCTGAAACCATGATAGATTTCAAATCGATCCTGACCAAGATGAGTCTGTGGTGTGAAATAATTTTTGTTGAGTGGATAGATTTTAGTTGGGGTAGTCGTTCAACATTCTACAAGAACAACTTACCATGGAGTATGATTTCTCTGAAATAATTTTTGTTGAGTGGATAGATTTTAGTTGGGGTAGTCGTTCAACATTCTACAAGAACAACGAACCATGGAGTATGATTTCTCTGAAATAATTTTTGTTGAGTGGATAGATTTTAGTTGGGATAGTCGTTCAACATTCTACAAGAACAACTTACCATGGACTATGATTTCTCTGAAACCATGATAGATTTCAAATCGATCCTGACCAAGATGAGTCTGTGGTGTGAAATAATTTTTGTTGAGTGGATAGATTTTAGTTGGGATAGTCGTTCAACATTCTACAAGAACAACGAACCATGGAGTATGATTTCTCTGAAATAATTTTTGTTGAGTGGATAGATTTTAGTTGGGATAGTCGTTCAACATTCTACAAGAACAACTTACCATGGAGTATGATTTCTTTGAAATAATTTTTGTTGAGTGGATAGATTTTAGTTGGGGTAGTCGTTCAACATTCTACAAGAACAACTTACCATGGAGTATGATTTCTCTGAAATAATTTTTGTTGAGTGGATAGATTTTAGGATGGTTGGATGCTGTAGGAATAGGGTAGGCACTGACTGGCGTCAACCTGGCGACGTCCAGTGTTGTAACTGTTACTGCGCATCAATTGTGCTTATTTTACCTCCTAGTGGTAGCCATCGGGTACTGGTTGGTGTCCATCCGGACCCGACTTGCTAAACTTATAAGCGCGAGTGTTGACCAAGAGAAAATTGCAGCACTATAAATACGACAGCGGACGAACTCTCTCGATGGAGTCAACGGTGGCGTTAAAGCTTCAAACGGAAGCACAACACTTTATCTGGGCTACTTCGACATATTCGGAGCTCAGGCCGATAAAGATTTCCAAGAATAAGTCAGGTTTTTGGAAAAGAGATGGTGGCGGATGAGCCCTTATTGGGCCAACGGCAGCGCTCATATCCCCGAAGCGGGATACTGACTTCGGTTTAAAACCGGCCCCTCGTCCTAGGGGTTTAAAAAAATGGAACTGGCCCTCCAGGTTGGGGGTTGTGCCGTCGGGGTAACTTCCTTACCACGTAAAAAAAATTTAGTTATGAGAGAGACACAAGCCTCGGATAATGGACCCCCTCATTTAATACCACGACCCGGAACGTACACGGACTATGATATAAGAGTATGCACCTGGAATGTACGTACACTGTACACTCCTGGTGCTATTCAAAAACTTGAATCTGTCCTCACGCGGTACAAGGCAGATATTACCGCGATCCAGGAGATACGATGGATAGGATCAGGTATGCAAAAACGGAAAAATTGCGACATTTATTACAGCTGCCACAAAAGACTGCACATGTTAGGATGCGGATTCGTCGTGGGAAATCGGCTACGCTCAATGATAATTGACTTTAAGCCGATCAGCGATCGCCTGGCTGTGATCCGCATCAAGGCTACATTTCAAAACATCAGCATAATATGTGCACACGCCCCTACCGACGAAGCTGAAGACTCTATCAAGGAGGAGTTTTATGACCTCCTGGACGGAGCCTACGGAGCCTGTCCGGAGTATGATGTCAAAATCATACTCGGGGACTTCAATGCCAAAATCGGTAAGGAAAACATCTTCGGCGGATTAGTTGGAAAGCACAGCCTCCACGACACGACAACAGACAACGGCTTCCGGCTAATCGATTTTGCAGCAGCTCGTAATACGGTGATAAGTAGCACTAGGTTTCCAAGACTACGAATCCACACAGCAACCTGGCGCTCTCCAGATGGTCGAACCGCCAACCAAATCGACCACGTGCTAATAGATGCGAGGCACGCATCCAACATTCTGAATGTGCAAACGTTCAGAGGGGCAAACGTCGACTCTGACCATTTTCTTGTTGCAGCTAAGTTCAGAGCTCGACTATCCAATGAGAAGAAGCTGCAGACCGCCCAGAAAAAGAAATTCAACGTTGGAAGCCTTAGCACGTCTGGAGTAGCCAGAGCCTACAGGGATCGCCTGAGTGAGAGACTCTCCGCTGTGCATTCACCATCCACAAACGCCAACAATCTGTGGAACCAGTATCGCGACATCATCAAAGGGGTAGCAGAGACCACCATAGGCTACCAGCCACCACCCAAAAAGAGCCCTTGGTATGATGATGAATGCGTACGCCGGAAAAAGGTGACAGAAAATGCACACTTGCAAGCGCTGCAACGCAAAACAAGGGCAGCGAGAGAAGAGTATCGAACCAGAAGAAGGGAGGAGAAGAAGATACTGCGTAAGAAGAAAAGGGCCCACGCAGCCTCCCAGCTCAAGGATATCGAAGAGTCCCGCGATAGGAACAACATCCGGATGTTTTTCAGGAAAGCCAAGCAACTGGCAGCTGGCTTCAAGCCCGGAACGCAGGCTCTTCGAAACAGTGAAGGAAACCTAGTCACCGAAGCACAGGGAATAGTAGATGTATTTAAGCAGCATTTCCAGCAGCTACTTAATGGGCAGGTAGAGAGAGTGATAGGGCAAGAAGAGAACCCGCATCCAGTCAATGAAGAATCCATTCCCCCTCCTAGTTTTGAAGAGGTCGGCTCAGCTATCAAAAAGCTGAAGAACAACAAGGCCGCCGGCTCTGATGGTCTACCAGCAGAGCTTTTCAAACATGGTGGTGATGCTTTGGTGGGGTGCATGCACCAAGTCATCAACCAAGTGTGGGTGGATGAAGTCATGCCCGATGACTGGACTATCAGCTCTATATGCCCCATCTTCAAGAAAGGCGATCCTATGTCTTGTAAGAACTACCGAGGCATATCCCTGCTTAATGTCGCATATAAGATCCTATCCAACGTACTGTGTGAACGTCTGAAGCCTTTCTGCAGCACACTAATCGGCACGTACCAGTGTGGCTTCCGGCCCGGCAGATCGACGATCGACCAAATTTTCACACTAAGGCAAATCCTGGAAAAGACCAACGAATTTCAAGTCGAGACTCACCATCTCTTCATCGACTTTAAAGCCGCATATGATAGCATTCATCGTCTTGAGCTCTACAAGGCGATGGCCGAATTCGGGATCCCGGCTAAACTGATCCAGCTGTGCCGCGTGACGCTGGATAACACGCGGTGCAACGTGCAATTCGGCAACAGTTCCTCTGAACTATTCCAAACATGCACCGGATTTCGGCAAGGGGATGCGCTATCATGTGACTTCTTCAATCTTGTGCTGGAACAGATAGTGCGCAGGGCAGGTGTAAACACGGAAGGCACTATCTTCAACAAATCTGTCCAGTTGCTGGGATACGCAGACGACATCGACATCATCGGTCGCTCCCAGCGCGCCGTGTTAGAGGCTTTTACGGCAATTGAAGAAGAGGCGAAACGTGTTGGCCTTGAAGTGAATGAGGACAAAACCAAATACATGTTGTCAACAAACAAAGAAGCATCTGTCCACCGCCTAGGACAAAACGTCACTGTTGGCAACAGTAACTTCGAAGTGGTTAAGGAGTTTACCTACCTCGGAGTAAATATCAACTCCACGAATGACAACTTAGTGGAGATTCGACGAAGACTTACCCTAGGAAACCGCTGCTACTTCGGTTTGGCGAAACAAATGGGGTCAAAACTCCTAACTCGAAAGACGAAATCTATGCTCTACAAAACTTTGATCCTGCCAGTTCTGCTGTATGGAGCCGAGTGCTGGACGATAAGCAGGAAAGCAGAGCAAATACTGAACACTTTCGAAAGAAAAATTCTTCGTCGGATATTCGGTCCCGTATGCGAGGAGGGCGAATGGAGGAGAAGATATAACCGCGAACTCTATGAGCTGTACCAGGATGTGGATGTAGTCCAAAAAGCCAAAACACGTCGACTACACTGGCTCGGCCACATCGAGCGAATGGACAATAATGCTCCAGCAAAGAGGATCTTCGAATCACAGCCCCCAGGTTCGAGAAGACAAGGAAGACCGAACCTCCGTTTTAAGGATCAAGCTATCGCGGATGCCAGAGCGCTTGGTCTAGATAACTGGAAGCAGCGTGCCCGGGATCGAAGAGAGTGGAAGGCTGCTGTGTCTCAGGCAGAGACTCTTCACGGGTCGGGAGCCCGTTAAGTAAGTAAGTAAGTAAGGATAGATTTTAGTTGGGATAGTCGTTCAACATTCTACAAGAACAACTTACCATGGAGTATGATTTCTCTGAAATAATTTTTGCTGAGTGGATAGATTTTAGTTATGGTAGTCGTTCAACATTCTACAAGAACAACAAACCATGGAGAATGATTTCTTTGAAATAATTTTTGTTGAGTGGATAGATTTTAGTTGGGGTAGTCGTTCAACATTCTACAAGAACAACTTACCATGGAGTATGATTTCTCTGAAATAATTTTTGTTGAGTGGATAGATTTTAGTTGGGATAGTCGTTCAACATTCTACAAGAACAACTTACCATGGAGTATGATTTCTCTGAAATAATTTTTGTTGAGTGGATAGATTTTAGTTGGGGTAGTCGTTCAACATTCTACAAGAACAACGAACCATGGAGTATGATTTCTCTGAAACCATGATAGATTTCAAATCGATCCTGACCAAGATGAGTCTGTGGTGTGAAATAATTTTTGTTGAGTGGATAGATTTTAGTTGGGGTAGTCGTTCAACATTCTACAAGAACAACTTACCATGGAGTATGATTTCTCTGAAATAATTTTTGTTGAGTGGATAGATTTTAGTTGGGATAGTCGTTCAACATTCTACAAGAACAACTTACCATGGAGTATGATTTCTCTAAAATAATTTTTGTTGAGTGGATAGATTTTAGTTGGGGTAGTCGTTCAACATTTTACAAGAACAACAAACCATGGAGTATGATTTCTCTGAAATAATTTTTGTTGAGTGGATAGATTTTAGTTGGGATAGTCGTTCAACATTCTACAAGAACAACGAACCATGGAGTATGATTTCTCTGAAATAATTTTTGTTGAGTGGATAGATTTTAGTTGGGATAGTCGTTCAACATTCTACAAGAACAACTTACCATGGAGTATGATTTCTCTAAAATAATTTTTGTTGAGTGGATAGATTTTAGTTGGGGTAGTCGTTCAACATTCTACAAGAACAACTTACCATGGAGTATGATTTCTCTGAAATAATTTTTGTTGAGTGGATAGATTTTAGTTGGGATAGTCGTTCAACATTCTACAAGAACAACTTACCATGGAGTATGATTTCTCTAAAATAATTTTTGTTGAGTGGATAGATTTTAGTTGGGGTAGTCGTTCAACATTTTACAAGAACAACGAACCATGGAGTATGATTTCTCTGAAACCATGATAGATTTCAAATCGATCCTAACCAAGATGAGTCTGTGGTGTGAAATAATTTTTGTTGAGTGGATAGATTTTAGTTGGGGTAGTCGTTCAACATTTTACAAGAACAACGAACCATGGAGTATGATTTCTCTGAAACCATGATAGATTTCAAATCGATCCTGACCAAGATGAGTCTGTGGTGTGAAATAATTTTTGTTGAGTGGATAGATTTTAGTTCGGGTAGTCGTTCAATATTCTACAAGAACAACGAACCATGGAGTATGATTTCTCTGAAACCATGATCGATTTCAAATCGATCCTGACCAAGATGAGTCTGTGGTGTGAAATAATTTTTGTTGAGTGGATAGATTTTAGTTGGGGTAGTCGTTCAACATTCTACAAGAACAACGAACCGTGGAGTATGATTTCTCTGAAATAATTTTTGTTGAGTGGATAGATTTTAGTTGGGGTAGTCGTTCAACATTCTACAAGAACAACGAACCATGGAGTATGATTTCTCTGAAACCATGATAGATTTCAAATCGATCCTGACCAAGATGAGTCTGTGGAGTGAATTAATTTTTGTTGAGTGGATAGATTTTAGTTGGGATAGTCGTTCAACATTTTACAAGAACAACGAACCATGGAGTATGATTTCTCTGAAATAATTTTTGTTGAGTGGATAGATTTTAGTTGGGGTAGTCGTTCAACATTTTACAAGAACAACGAACCATGGAGTATGATTTCTCTGAAATAATTTTTGTTGAGTGGATAGATTTTAGTTGGGATAATCGTTCAACATTCTACAAGAACAACTTACCGTGGAGTATGATTTCTCTGAAATAATTTTTGTTGAGTGGATAGATTTTAGTTGGGGTGGTCGTTCAACATTTTACAAGAACAACGAACCATGGAGTATGATTTCTCTGAAACCATGATAGATTTCAAATCGATCCTGACCAAGATGAGTCTGTGGTGTGAAATAATTTTTGTTAAGTGGATAGATTTTAGTTGGGGTAGTCGTTCAACATTATACAAGAACAACTTACCATGGAGTATGATTTCTCTGAAATAATTTTTGTTGAGTGGATAGATTTTAGTTGGGGTAGTCGTTCAACATTCTACAAGAACAACTTACCATGGAGTATGATTTCTCTGAAATAATTTTTGTTGAGTGGATAGATTTTAGTTGGGATATTCGTTCAACATTTTACAAGAACAACTTACCATGGAGTATGATTTCTCTGAAATAATTTTTGTTGAGTGGATAGATTTTAGTTGGGATAGTCGTTCAACATTTTACAATAACAACGAACCATGGAGTATGAATTCTCTGAAACCATGATAGATTTCAAATCGATCCTGACCAAGATGAGTCTGTGGTGTGAAATAATTTTTGTTGAGTGGATAGATTTTAGTTGGGGTAGTCGTTCAACATTTTACAAGAACGACGAACCATGGAGTATGATTTCTCTGAAACCATGATAGATTTCAAATCGATCCTGACCAAGATGAGTCTGTGGTGTGAAATAATTTTTGTTGAGTGGATAGATTTTAGTTGGGGTAGTCGTTCAACATTCTACAAGAACAACTTACCATGGAGTATGATTTCTCTGAAATAATTTTTGTTGAGTGGATGGATTTTAGTTGGGGTAGTCGTTCAACATTTTACAAGAACAACGAACCATTTAGTATGATTTCTCTGAAATAATTTTTGTTGAGTGGATAGATTTTAGTTGGGATAGTCGTTCAACATTCTACAGGAACAACGAACCATGGAGTATGATTTCTCTGAAACCATGATAGATTTCAAATCGATCCTGACCAAGATGAGTCTGTGGTGTGAAATAATTTTTGTTGAGTGGATAGATTTTAGTTGGGGTAGTCGTTCAACATTCTACAAGAACAACTTACCATGGACTATGATTTCTCTGAAACCATGATAGATTTCAAATCGATCCTGACCAAGATGAGTCTGTGGTGTGAAATAATTTTTGTTGAGTGGATAGATTTTAGTTGGGATAGTCGTTCAACATTCTACAAGAACAACGAACCATGGAGTATGATTTCTCTGAAATAATTTTTGTTGAGTGGATAGATTTTAGTTGGGATAGTCGTTCAACATTCTACAAGAACAACTTACCATGGAGTATGATTTCTTTGAAATAATTTTTGTTGAGTGGATAGATTTTAGTTGGGGTAGTCGTTCAACATTCTACAAGAACAACTTACCATGGAGTATGATTTCTCTGAAATAATTTTTGTTGAGTGGATAGATTTTAGTTGGGATAGTCGTTCAACATTCTACAAGAACAACTTACCATGGAGTATGATTTCTCTGAAATAATTTTTGCTGAGTGGATAGATTTTAGTTGGGGTAGTCGTTCAACATTCTACAAGAACAACAAACCATGGAGAATGATTTCTTTGAAATAATTTTTGTTGAGTGGATAGATTTTAGTTGGGGTAGTCGTTCAACATTCTACAAGAACAACTTACCATGGAGTATGATTTCTCTGAAATAATTTTTGTTGAGTGGATAGATTTTAGTTGGGATAGTCGTTCAACATTCTACAAGAACAACTTACCATGGAGTATGATTTCTCTGAAATAATTTTTGTTGAGTGGATAGATTTTAGTTGGGGTAGTCGTTCAACATTCTACAAGAACAACGAACCATGGAGTATGATTTCTCTGAAACCATGATAGATTTCAAATCGATCCTGACCAAGATGAGTCTGTGGTGTGAAATAATTTTTGTTGAGTGGATAGATTTTAGTTGGGGTAGTCGTTCAACATTCTACAAGAACAACTTACCATGGAGTATGATTTCTCTGAAATAATTTTTGTTGAGTGGATAGATTTTAGTTGGGATAGTCGTTCAACATTCTACAAGAACAACTTACCATGGAGTATGATTTCTCTAAAATAATTTTTGTTGAGTGGATAGATTTTAGTTGGGGTAGTCGTTCAACATTTTACAAGAACAACAAACCATGGAGTATGATTTCTCTGAAATAATTTTTGTTGAGTGGATAGATTTTAGTTGGGATAGTCGTTCAACATTCTACAAGAACAACGAACCATGGAGTATGATTTCTCTGAAATAATTTTTGTTGAGTGGATAGATTTTAGTTGGGATAGTCGTTCAACATTCTACAAGAACAACTTACCATGGAGTATGATTTCTCTAAAATAATTTTTGTTGAGTGGATAGATTTTAGTTGGGGTAGTCGTTCAACATTCTACAAGAACAACTTACCATGGAGTATGATTTCTCTGAAATAATTTTTGTTGAGTGGATAGATTTTAGTTGGGATAGTCGTTCAACATTCTACAAGAACAACTTACCATGGAGTATGATTTCTCTAAAATAATTTTTGTTGAGTGGATAGATTTTAGTTGGGGTAGTCGTTCAACATTTTACAAGAACAACGAACCATGGAGTATGATTTCTCTGAAACCATGATAGATTTCAAATCGATCCTAACCAAGATGAGTCTGTGGTGTGAAATAATTTTTGTTGAGTGGATAGATTTTAGTTGGGGTAGTCGTTCAACATTTTACAAGAACAACGAACCATGGAGTATGATTTCTCTGAAACCATGATAGATTTCAAATCGATCCTGACCAAGATGAGTCTGTGGTGTGAAATAATTTTTGTTGAGTGGATAGATTTTAGTTCGGGTAGTCGTTCAATATTCTACAAGAACAACGAACCATGGAGTATGATTTCTCTGAAACCATGATCGATTTCAAATCGATCCTGACCAAGATGAGTCTGTGGTGTGAAATAATTTTTGTTGAGTGGATAGATTTTAGTTGGGGTAGTCGTTCAACATTCTACAAGAACAACGAACCGTGGAGTATGATTTCTCTGAAATAATTTTTGTTGAGTGGATAGATTTTAGTTGGGGTAGTCGTTCAACATTCTACAAGAACAACGAACCATGGAGTATGATTTCTCTGAAACCATGATAGATTTCAAATCGATCCTGACCAAGATGAGTCTGTGGAGTGAATTAATTTTTGTTGAGTGGATAGATTTTAGTTGGGATAGTCGTTCAACATTTTACAAGAACAACGAACCATGGAGTATGATTTCTCTGAAATAATTTTTGTTGAGTGGATAGATTTTAGTTGGGGTAGTCGTTCAACATTTTACAAGAACAACGAACCATGGAGTATGATTTCTCTGAAATAATTTTTGTTGAGTGGATAGATTTTAGTTGGGATAATCGTTCAACATTCTACAAGAACAACTTACCGTGGAGTATGATTTCTCTGAAATAATTTTTGTTGAGTGGATAGATTTTAGTTGGGGTGGTCGTTCAACATTTTACAAGAACAACGAACCATGGAGTATGATTTCTCTGAAACCATGATAGATTTCAAATCGATCCTGACCAAGATGAGTCTGTGGTGTGAAATAATTTTTGTTAAGTGGATAGATTTTAGTTGGGGTAGTCGTTCAACATTATACAAGAACAACTTACCATGGAGTATGATTTCTCTGAAATAATTTTTGTTGAGTGGATAGATTTTAGTTGGGGTAGTCGTTCAACATTCTACAAGAACAACTTACCATGGAGTATGATTTCTCTGAAATAATTTTTGTTGAGTGGATAGATTTTAGTTGGGATATTCGTTCAACATTTTACAAGAACAACTTACCATGGAGTATGATTTCTCTGAAATAATTTTTGTTGAGTGGATAGATTTTAGTTGGGATAGTCGTTCAACATTTTACAATAACAACGAACCATGGAGTATGAATTCTCTGAAACCATGATAGATTTCAAATCGATCCTGACCAAGATGAGTCTGTGGTGTGAAATAATTTTTGTTGAGTGGATAGATTTTAGTTGGGGTAGTCGTTCAACATTTTACAAGAACGACGAACCATGGAGTATGATTTCTCTGAAACCATGATAGATTTCAAATCGATCCTGACCAAGATGAGTCTGTGGTGTGAAATAATTTTTGTTGAGTGGATAGATTTTAGTTGGGGTAGTCGTTCAACATTCTACAAGAACAACTTACCATGGAGTATGATTTCTCTGAAATAATTTTTGTTGAGTGGATGGATTTTAGTTGGGGTAGTCGTTCAACATTTTACAAGAACAACGAACCATTTAGTATGATTTCTCTGAAATAATTTTTGTTGAGTGGATAGATTTTAGTTGGGATAGTCGTTCAACATTCTACAGGAACAACGAACCATGGAGTATGATTTCTCTGAAACCATGATAGATTTCAAATCGATCCTGACCAAGATGAGTCTGTGGTGTGAAATAATTTTTGTTGAGTGGATAGATTTTAGTTGGGGTAGTCGTTCAACATTCTACAAGAACAACTTACCATGGAGTATGATTTCTCTGAAATAATTTTTGTTGAGTGGATAGATTTTAGTTGGGATAGTCGTTCAACATTCTACAAGAACAACGAACCATGGAGTATGATTTCTCTGAAATAATTTTTTTTGAGTGGATAGATTTTAGTTGGGATAGTCGTTCAACATTCTACAAGAACAACTTACCATGGACTATGATTTCTCTGAAATAATTTTTGTTGAGTGGATAGATTTTAGTTGGGGTAGTCGTTCAACATTTTACAAGAACAACGAAACATGGAGTATGATTTCTCTGAAACCATGATAGATTTCAAATCGATCCTGACCAAGATGAGTCTGTGGTGTGAAATAATTTTTGTTGAGTGGATAGATTTTAGTTGGGATAGTCGTTCAACATTCTACAAGAACAACGAACCATGGAGTATGATTTCTCTGAAACCATGATAGATTTCAAATCGATCCTGGCCAAGATGAGTTTGTGGTGTGAAATAATTTTTGTTGAGTGGATAGATTTTAGTTGGGATAGTCGTTCAACATTTTACAAGAACAACGAACCATGGAGTATGATTTCTCTGAAATAATTTTTGTTGAGTGGATAGATCTTAGTTAGGGGTAGTCGTTCAACATTCTACAAGAACAACTTACCATGGAGTATGATTTCTCTGAAATAATTTTTGTTGAGTGGATAGATTTTAGTTGGGGTAGTCGTTCAACATTTTACAAGAACAACGAACCATGGAGTATGATTTCTCTGAAACCATGATAGATTTCAAATCGATCCTGACCAAGATGAGTCTGTGGTGTGAAATAATTTTTGTTGAGTGGATAGATTTTAGTTGGGGTAGTCGTTCAACATTCTACAAGAACAACTTACCATGGACTATGATTTCTCTGAAATAATTTTTGTTGAGTGGATAGATTTTAGTTGGGGTAGTCGTTCAACATTTTACAAGAACAACGAACCATGGAGTATGATTTCTCTGAAACCATGATAGATTTCAAATCGATCCTGACCAAGATGAGTCTGTGGTGTGAAATAATTTTTGTTGAGTGGATAGATTTTAGTTGGGGTAGTCGTTCAACATTCTACAAGAACAACTTACCATGGACTATGATTTCTCTGAAATAATTTTTGTTGAGTGGATAGATTTTAGTTGGGATAGTCGTTCAACATTCTACAAGAACAACGAACCATGGAGCATGATTTCTCTGAAATAATTTTTGTTGAGTGGATAGATTTTAGTTGGGGTAGTCGTTCAACATTCTACAAGAACAACTTACCATGGAGTATGATTTCTCTGAAATAATTTTTGTTGAGTGGATAGATTTTAGTTATGGTAGTCGTTCAACATTCTACAAGAACAACTTACCATGGAGTATGATTTCTCTGAAATAATTTTTGTTGAGTGGATAGATTTTAGTTGGGATAGTCGTTCAACATTCTACAAGAACAACGAACCATAGAGCATGATTTCTCTGAAATAATTTTTGTTGAGTGGATAGATTTTAGTTGGGGTAGTCGTTCAACATTCTACAAGAACAACTTACCATGGAGTATGATTTCTCTGAAATAATTTTTGTTGAGTGGATAGATTTTAGTTGGGATAGTCGTTCAACATTCTACAAGAACAACGAACCATGCAGTATGATTTCTCTGAAATAATTTTTGTTGAGTGGATAGATTTTAATTGGGGTAGTCGTTCAACATTCTACAAGAACAACTTACCATGGAGTATGATTTCTCTGAAATAATTTTTGTTGAGTGGATAGATTTTAGTTGGGATAGTCGTTCGACATTCTACAAGAACAACGAACCATGGAGTATGATTTCTCTGAAACCATGATAGATTTCAAATCGATCCTGACCAAGATGAGTCTGTGGTGTGAAATAATTTTTGTTGAGTGGATAGATTTTAGTTGGGGTAGTCGTTCAACTTTTTACAAGAACAACGAACCATGGAGTATGATTTCTCTGAAATAATTTTTGTTGAGTGGATAGATTTTAGTTGGGGTAGTCGTTCAACATTTTACAAAACAACTTACCATGGAGTATGATTTCTCTGAAACCATGATAGATTTCAAATCGATCCTGACCAAGATGAGTCTGTGGTGTGAAATAATTTTTCTTGAGTGGATAGATTTTAGTTGGGATAGTCGTTCAACATTTTACAAGAACAACGAACCATGGAGTATGATTTCTCTGAAATAATTTTTGTTGAGTGGATAGATTTTAGTTGGGGTAGTCGTTCAACATTCTACAAGAACAACTTACCATGGAGTATGATTTCTCTGAAATAATTTTTGTTGAGTAGATAGATTTTAGTTGGGATAGTCGTTCAACATTCTACAAGAACAACTTACCATGGAGTATGATTTCTCTGAAATAATTTTTGTTGAGTGGATAGATTTTAGTTGGGGTAGTCGTTCACCATTTTACAAGAACAACGAACCATGGAGTATGATTTCTCTGAAACCATGATAGATTTCAAATCGATCCTGACCAAGATGAGTCTGTGGTGTGAAATAATTTTTGTTGAGTGGATAGATTTTAGTTGGGGTAGTCGTTCAACATTCTACAAGAACAACTTACCATGGAGTATGATTTCTCTGAAATAATTTTTGTTGAGTGGATAGATTTTAGTTGGGGTAGTCGTTCAACATTTTACAAAACAACTTATTATGGAGTATGATTTCTCTGAAACCATGATAGATTTCAAATCGATCCTGACCAAGATGAGTCTGTGGTGTGAAATAATTTTTGTTGAGTGGATAGATTTTAGTTGGGGTAGTCGTTCAACATTTTACAAGAACAACGAACCATGGAGTATGATTTCTCTGAAACCATGATAGATTTCAAATCGATCCTGACCAAGATGAGTCTGTGGTGTGAAATAATTTTTGTTGAGTGGATAGATTTTAGTTGCGGTAGTCGTTCAACATTCTACAAGAACAACTTACCATGGAGTATGATTTCTCTGAAATAATTTTTGTTGTGTGGATAGATTTTAGTTAGGTGTAGTCGTTCAACATTCTACAAGAACAACTTACCATGGAGTATGATTTCTCTGAAACCATGATAGATTTCAAATCGATCCTGACCAAGATGAGTCTGTGGTGTGAAATAATTTTTGTTGAGTGGATAGATTTTAGTTGGGATAGTCGTTCAACATTCTACACGAACAACTTACCATGGAGTATGATTTCTCTGAAATAATTTTTGTTGGGTGGATAGATTTTAGTTGGGATAGTCGTTCAACGTTTTACAAGAACAACTTAAAAAGGAGTATGATTTCTCTGAAACCATAATAGATTTCAAATCGATCCTGACCAAGATGAGTCTGTGGTGTGAAATAATTTTTGTTGAGTGGATAGATTTTAGTTGGGGTAGTCGTTCAACATTCTACAAGAACAACTTACCATTTAGTATGATTTCTCTGAAACCATGATAGATTTCAAATCGATCCTGACCAAGATGAGTCTGTGGTGTGAAATAATTTTTGTTGAGTGGATAGATTTTAGTTGGGATAGTCGTTCAACATTCTACAAGAACAACTTACCATGGAGTATGATTTCTCTGAAATAATTTTTGTTGAGTGGATAGATTTTAGTTGGGATAGTCGCTCAACATTCTACAAGAACAACTTACCATGGAGTATGATTTCTCTGAAATAATTTTTGTTGGGTGGATAGATTTTAGTTGGGATAGTCGTTCAACATTTTACAAGAACAACTTAAAAAGGAGTATGATTTCTCTGAAACCATGATAGATTTCAAATCGATCCTCACCAAGATGAGTCTGTTTCGTTCAACATTCTACAAGAACAACTTACCATGGACTATGATTTCTCTGAAATAATTTTTGTTGAGTGGATAGATTTTAGTTGGGGTAGTCGTTCAACATTCTACAAGAACAACGAACCATGGAGTATGATTTCTCTGAAACCATGATAGATTTCAAATCGATCCTGACCAAGATGAGTCTGTGGTGTGAAATAATTTTTGTTGAGTGGATAGATTTTAGTTGGGGTAGTCGTTCAACATTCTACAAGAACAACGAACCATGGAGTATGATTTCTCTGCAACCATGATAGATTTCAAATCGATCCTGACCAAGATGAGTCTGTGGTGTGAAATAATTTTTGTTGAGTGGATAGATTTTAGTTGGGGTAGTCGTTCAACATTCTACAAGAACAACTTACCATGGACTATGATTTCTCTGAAATAATTTTTGTTGAGTGGATAGATTTTAGTTAGGGGTAGTCGTTCAACATTCTACAAGAACAACTTACCATGGACTATGATTTCTCTGAAATAATTTTTGTTGAGTGGATAGATTTTAGTTGGGGTAGTCGTTCAACATTCTACAAGAACAACTTACCATGGAGTATGATTTCTCTGAAATAATTTTTGTTGAGTGGATAGATTTTAGTTGGAGTAGTCGTTCAACATTCTACAAGAACAACTTACCATGGACTATGATTTCTCTGAAATAATTTTTGTTGAGTGGATAGATTTTAGTTAGGGGTATTCGTTCAACATTCTACAAGAACAACTTACCATGGAGTATGATTTCTCTGAAAACATGATAGATTTCTAATCGATCCTGACCAAGATGAGTCTGTGGTGTGAAATAATTTTTGTTGAGTGGATAGATTTTAGTTGGGGTAGTCGTTCAACATTCTACAAGAACAACTTACCATGGAGTATGATTTCTCTGAAATAATTTTTGTTGAGTGGATAGATTTTAGTTGGGGTAGTCGTTCAACATTCTACAAGAACAACTTACCATGGACTATGATTTCTCTGAAATAATTTTTGTTGAGTGGATAGATTTTAGTTGGGGTAGTCGTTCAACATTCTACAAGAACAACTTACCATGGAGTATGATTTCTCTGAAATAATTTTTGTTGAGTGGATAGATTTTAGTTGGGGTAGTCGTTCAACATTCTACAAGAACAACTTACCATGGACTATGATTTCTCTGAAATAATTTTTGTTGAGTGGATAGATTTTAGTTGGTTTAGTCGTTCAACATTCTACAAGAACAACGAACCATGGAGTATGATTTCTCTGAAACCATGATAGATTTCAAATCGATCCTGACCAAGATGAGTCTGTGGTGTGAAATAATTTTTGTTGAGTGGATAGATTTTAGTTGGGGTAGTCGTTCAACATTCTACAAGAACAACGAACCATGGAGTATGATTTCTCTGAAATAATTTTTGTTGAGTGGATAGATTTTAGTTGGAGTAGTCGTTCAACATTTTACAAGAACAACGAACCATTTAGTATGATTTCTCTGAAATAATTTTTGTTGAGTGGATAGATTTTAGTTGGGGTAGTCGTTCAACATTTTACAAGAACAACGAACCATGGAGTATGATTTCTCTGAAATAATTTTTGTTGAGTGGATAGATTTTAGTTGGAGTAGTCATTCAACATTTTACAAGAACAACGAACCATTTAGTATGATTTCTCTGAAATAATTTTTGTTGAGTGGATAGATTTTAGTTGGGGTAGTCGTTCAACATTTTACAAGAACAACGAACCATGGAGTATGATTTCTCTGAAACCATGATAGATTTCAAATCGATCCTGACCAAGATGAGTCTGTGGTGTGAAATAATTTTTGTTGAGTGGATAGATTTTAGTTGGGGTAGTCGTTCAACATTCTACAAGAACAACGAACCATGGAGTATGATTTCTCTGCAAGCATGATAGATTTCAAATCGATCCTGACCAAGATGAGTCTGTGGTGTGAAATAATTTTTGTTGAGTGGATAGATTTTAGTTAGGGGTAGTCGTTCAACATTCTACAAGAACAACTTACCATGGACTATGATTTCTCTGAAATAATTTTTGTTGAGTGGATAGATTTTAGTTAGGGGTAGTCGTTCAACATTCTACAAGAACAACTTACCATGGAGTATGATTTCTCTAAAAACATGATAGATTTCAAATCGATCCTGACCAAGATGAGTCTGTGGTGTGAAATAATTTTTGTTGAGTGGATAGATTTTAGTTGGGGTAGTCGTTCAACATTCTACAAGAACAACTTACCATGGAGTATGATTTCTCTGAAATAATTTTCGTTCAACATTCTACAAGAACAACTTACCATGGAGTATGATTTCTCTGAAATAATTTTTGTTGAGTGGATAGATTTTAGTTGGGGTAGTCGTTCAACATTCTACAAGAACAACTTACCATGGACTATGATTTCTCTGAAATAATTTTTGTTGAGTGGATAGATTTTAGTTGGGGTAGTCGTTCAACATTCTACAAGAAGAACTTACCAGGGAGTATGATTTCTCTGAAATAATTTTTGTTGAGTGGATAGATTTTAGTTGGGGTAGTCGTTCAACATTCTACAAGAACAACTTACCATGGACTATGATTTCTCTGAAATAATTTTTGTTGAGTGGATAGATTTTAGTTGGGGTAGTCGTCCAACATTCTACAAGAACAACGAACCATGGAGTATGATTTCTCTGAAACCATGATAGATTTCAAATCGATCCTGACCAAGATGAGTCTGTGGTGTGAAATAATTTTTGTTGAGTGGATAGATTTTAGTTGGGGTAGTCGTTCAATATTCTACAAGAACAACTTACCATGGAGTATGATTTCTCTGAAATAATTTTTGTTGAGTGGAAAGATTTTAGTTGGGATAGTCGTTCAACATTCTACAAGAACAACGAACCATGGAGTATGATTTCTCTGAAACCATGATAGATTTCAAATCGATCCTGACCAAGATGAGTCTGTGGTGTGAAATAATTTTTGTTGAGTGGATAGATTTTAGTTGGGGTAGCCGTTCAACATTCTACAAGAACAACGAACCATGGAGTATGATTTCTCTGAAACCATGATAGATTTCAAATCGATCCTGACCAAGATGAGTCTGTGGTGTGAAATAATTTTTGTTGAGTGGATAGATTTTAGTTGGGGTAGTCGTTCAACATTCTACAAGAACAACGAACCATGGAGTATGATTTCTCTGCAACCATGATAGATTTCAAATCGATCCTGACCAAGATGAGTCTGTGGTGTGAAATAATTTTTGTTGAGTGGATAGATTTTAGTTGGGGTAGTCGTTCAACATTCTACAAGAACAACTTACCATGGACTATGATTTCTCTGAAATAATTTTTGTTGAGTGGATAGATTTTAGTTAGGGGTAGTCGTTCAACATTCTACAAGAACAACTTACCATGGACTATGATTTCTCTGAAATAATTTTTGTTGAGTGGATAGATTTTAGTTAGGGGTAGTCGTTCAACATTCTACAAGAACAACTTACCATGGACTATGATTTCTCTGAAATAATTTTTGTTGAGTGGATAGATTTTAGTTAGGGGTAGTCGTTCAACATTCTACAAGAACAACTTACCATGGAGTATGATTTCTCTGAAATAATTTTTGTTGAGTGGATAGATTTTAGTTAGGGGTAGTCGTTCAACATTCTACAAGAACAACTTACCATGGACTATGATTTCTCTGAAATAATTTTTGTTGAGTGGATAGATTTTAGTTGGGGTAGTCGTTCAACATTCTACAAGAACAACTTACCATGGAGTATGATTTCTCTGAAATAATTTTTGTTGAGTGGATAGATTTTAGTTAGGGGTATTCGTTCAACATTCTACAAGAACAACTTACCATGGACTATGATTTCTCTGAAACCATGTTAGATTTCAAATCGATCCTGACCAAGATGAGTCTGTGGTGTGAAATAATTTTTGTTGAGTGGAGAGATTTTAGTTGGGGTAGTCGTTCAACATTCTACAAGAACAACTTACCATGGACTATGATTTCTCTGAAACCATGATAGATTTCAAATCGATCCTGACCAAGATGAGTCTGTGGTGTGAAATAATTTTTGTTGAGTGGAGAGATTTTAGTTGGGGTAGTCGTTCAATATTCTACAAGAACAACTTACCATGGACTATGATTTCTCTGAAACCATGATAGATTTCAAATCGATCCTGACCAAGATGAGTCTGTGGTGTGAAATAATTTTTGTTGAGTGGATAGATTTTAGTTGGGATAGTCGTTCAACATTCTACCAGAACAACGAACCATGGAGTAAGATTTCTCTGAAACCATGATAGATTTCAAATCGATCCTGACCAAGATGAGTCTGTGGTGTGAAATAATTTTTGTTGAGTGGATAGATTTTAGTTGGGGTAGTCGTTCAACATTCTACAAGAACAACGAACCATGGAGTATGATTTCTCTGAAATAATTTTTGTTGAGTGGATAGATTTTAGTTAGGGGTAGTCGTTCAACATTCTACAAGAACAACTTACCATGGACTATGATTTCTCTGAAATAATTTTTGTTGAGTGGACAGATTTTAGTTAGGGGTAGTCGTTCAACATTCTACAAGAACAACTTACCATGGAGTATGATTTCTCTGAAAACATGATAGATTTCAAATCGATCCTGACCAAGATGAGTCTGTGGTGTGAAATAATTTTTGTTGAGTGGATAGATTTTAGTTGGGATAGTCGTTCAACATTCTACAAGAACAACTTACCATGGAGTATGATTTCTCTGAAATAATTTTTGTTGAGTGAATAGATTTTAGTTGGGATAGTCGTTCAACATTTTACAAGAACAACTTACCAAGGCGTATGATTTCTCTGAAACCATGATAGATTTCAAATCGATCCTGACCAAGATGAGTCTGTGGTGTGAAATAATTTTTGTTGAGTGGATAGATTTTAGTTGGGGTAGTCGTTCAACATTCTACAAGAACAACTTATCATGGAGTATGATTTCTCTGAAATAATTTTTGTTGAGTGGATAGATTTTAGTTGGGATAGTCGTTCAACATTCTACAAGAACAACTTACCATGGAGTATGATTTCTCTGAAATAATTTTTGTTGAGTGGATAGATTTTAGTTGGGATAGTCGTTCAACATTCTACAAGAACAACGAATCATGGAGTAGGATTTCTCTAGAACCATGATAGATTTCAAATCGATCCTGACCAAGATGAGTCTGTGGTGTGAAATAATTTTTGTTGAGTGGATAGATTTTAGTTGGGGTAGTCGTTCAACATTCTACAAGAACAACTTACCATGGAGTATGATTTCTCCGAAATAATTTTTGTTGAGTGGATAGATTTTATTTGGGATAGTCGTTCAACATTCTACAAGAACAACGAACCATGGAGTATGATTTCTCTGACACCATGATAGATTTCAAATCGATCCTGACCAAGATGAGTATGTGGTGTGAAATAATTTTTGTTGAGTGGATAGATTTTAGTTGGGGTAGTCGTTCAACATTCTACAAGAACAACTTAACATGGAGTATGATTTCTCTGAAATAATTTTTGTTGAGCTAATAGATTTTAGTTGGGATAGTCGTTCAACATTCTACAAGAACAACTTACCATGGAGTATGATTTCTCTGAAATAATTTTTGTTGAGTAGATAGATTTTAGTTGGGGTAGTCGTTCAACATTCTACAAGAACAACGAACCATGGAGTATGATTTCTCTGAAATAATTTTTGTTGAGTGGATAGATTTTAGTTAGGGGTAGTCGTTCAACATTCTACAAGAACAACTTACCATGGAGTATGATTTCTCTGAAATAATTTTTGTTGAGTGGATTGATTTTAGTTGGGATAGTCGTTCAACATTCTACAAGAACAACTTACCATGGAGTATGATTTCTTTGAAATAATTTTTGTTGAGTTTATAGATTTTAGTTGGGATAGTCGTTCAACATTCTACAAGAACAACTTACCATGGAGTATGATTTCTCTGAAATAATTCTTGTTGAGTGGATAGATTTTAGTTGGGATAGTCGTTCAACATTCTACAAGAACAACTTACCATGGAGTATGATTTCTCTGAAATAATTTTTGTTGAGTGGATAGATTTTAGTTGGGGTAGTCGTTCAACATTCTACAAGAACAACTTACCATGGAGTATGATTTCTCTGAAACCATGATAGATTTCAAATCGATCCTGACCAAGATGAGTCTGTGGTGTGAAATAATTTTTGTTGAGTGGATAGATTTTAGTTGGGGTAGTCGTTCAACATTCTACAAGAACAACTTACCATGGAGTAAGATTTCTCTGAAATAATTTTTGTTGAGTGGATAGATTTTAGTTGGGATAGTCGTTCAACATTCTACAAGAACAACTTGCCATGGAGTATGATTTCTCTGAAATAATTTTTGTTGAGTGAATAGATTTTAGTTGGGGTAGTCGTTCAACATTCTACAAGAACAACTTACCATGGAGTATGATTTCTCTGAAATAATTTTTGTTGAGTGGATAGATTTTAGTTGGGATAGTCGTTCAACATTCTACAAGAACAACGAACCATAGAGTATGATTTCTCTGAAATAATTTTTGTTGAGTGGATAGATATTAGTTGGGATAGTCGTTCAACATTCTACAAGAACAACGAACCATGGAGTATGATTTCTCTGAAACCATGATAGATTTCAAATCGATCCTGACCAAGATGAGTCTGTGGTGTGAAATAATTTTTGTTGAGTGGATAGATTTTAGTTGGGGTAGTCGTTCAACATTCTACAAGAACAACGAACCATGGAGTATGATTTCTCTGAAATAATTTTTGTTGAGTGGATAGATTTTAGTTAGGGGTAGTCGTTCAACATTCTACAAGAACAACGAACCATGGAGTATGATTTCTCTGAAACCATGATAGATTTCAAATCGATCCTGACCAAGATGAGTCTGTGGTGTGAAATAATTTTTGTTGAGTGGATAGATTTTAGTTAGGGGTAGTCGTTCAACATTCTACAAGAACAACGAACCATGGAGTATGATTTCTCTGAAACCATGATAGATTTCAAATCGATCCTGACCAAGATGAGTCTGTGGTGTGAAATAATTTTTGTTGAGTGGATAGATTTTAGCTGGGATAGTCGTTCAACATTCTACAAGAACAACTTACCATGGAGTATGATTTCTCTGAAATAATTTTTGTTGAGTGGATAGATTTTAGTTGGGATAGTCGTTCAACATTTTACAAGAACAACTTACCAAGGCGTATGATTTCTCTGAAACCATGATAGATTTCAAATCGATCCTGACCAAGATGAGTCTGTGGTGTGAAATAATTTTTGTTGAGTGGATAGATTTTAGTTGGGGTAGTCGTTCAACATTCTACAAGAACAACTTATCATGGACTATGATTTCTCTGAAATAATTTTTGTTGAGTGGATAGATTTTAGTTGGGATAGTCGTTCAACATTCTACAAGAACAACTTACCATGGAGTATGATTTCTCTGAAATAATTTTTGTTGAGTGGATAGATTTTAGTTGGGATAGTCGTTCAACATTCTACAAGAACAACGAATCATGGAGTAGGATTTCTCTGGAACCATGATAGATTTCAAATCGATCCTGACCAAGATGAGTCTGTGGTGTGAAATAATTTTTGTTGAGTGGATAGATTTTAGTTGGGGTAGTCGTTCAACATTCTACAAGAACAACTTACCATGGAGTATGATTTCTCCGAAATAATTTTTGTTGAGTGGATAGATTTTAGTTGGGATAGTCGTTCAACATTCTACAAAAACAACGAACCATGGAGTATGATTTCTCTGAAACCATGATAGATTTCAAATCCATCCTGACCAAGATGAGTCTGTGGTGTGAAATAATTTTTGTTGAGTGGATAGATTTTAGTTGGGGTAGTCGTTCAACATTCTACAAGAACAACTTACCATGGAGTATGATTTCTCTGAAATAATTTTTGTTGAGTGGATAGATTTTAGTTGGGATAGTCGTTCAACATTCTACAAGAACAACTTACCATGGAGTATGATTTCTCTGAAATAATTTTTGTTGAGTGTATAGATTTTAGTTGGGATAGTCGTTCAACATTCTACAAGAACAACTTAATATGGAGTATGATTTCTCTGAAATAATTTTTGTTGAGTGGATAGATTTTAGTTGGGATAGTCGTTCAACATTCTACAAGAACAACGAATCATGGAGTAGGATTTCTCTAGAACCATGATAGATTTCAAATCGATCCTGACCAAGATGAGTCTGTGGTGTGAAATAATTTTTGTTGAGTGGATAGATTTTAGTTGGGGTAGTCGTTCAACATTCTACAAGAACAACTTACCATGGAGTATGATTTCTCCGAAATAATTTTTGTTGAGTGGATAGATTTTATTTGGGATAGTCGTTCAACATTCTACAAGAACAACGAACCATGGAGTATGATTTCTCTGACACCATGATAGATTTCAAATCGATCCTGACCAACATGAGTATGTGGTGTGAAATAATTTTTGTTGAGTGGATAGATTTTAGTTGGGGTAGTCGTTCAACATTCTACAAGAACAACTTAACATGGAGTATGATTTCTCTGAAATAATTTTTGTTGAGTTAATAGATTTTAGTTGGGATAGTCGTTCAACATTCTACAAGAACAACTTACCATGGAGTATGATTTCTCTGAAATAATTTTTGTTGAGTAGATAGATTTTAGTTGGGGTAGTCGTTCAACATTCTACAAGAACAACGAACCATGGAGTATGATTTCTCTGAAATAATTTTTGTTGAGTGGATAGATTTTAGTTAGGGGTAGTCGTTCAACATTCTACAAGAACAACTTACCATGGAGTATGATTTCTCTGAAATAATTTTTGTTGAGTGGATTGATTTTAGTTGGGATAGTCGTTCAACATTCTACAAGAACAACTTACCATGGAGTATGATTTCTTTGAAATAATTTTTGTTGAGTTTATAGATTTTAGTTGGGATAGTCGTTCAACATTCTACAAGAACAACTTACCATGGAGTATGATTTCTCTGAAATAATTTTTGTTGAGTGGATAGATTTTAGTTGGGATAGTCGTTCAACATTCTACAAGAACAACTTACCATGGAGTATGATTTCTCTGAAATAATTTTTGTTGAGTGGATAGATTTTAGTTGGGGTAGTCGTTCAACATTCTACAAGAACAACTTACCATGGAGTATGATTTCTCTGAAACCATGATAGATTTCAAATCGATCCTGACCAAGATGAGTCTGTGGTGTGAAATAATTTTTGTTGAGTGGATAGATTTTAGTTGGGGTAGTCGTTCAACATTCTACAAGAACAACTTACCATGGAGTATGATTTCTCTGAAATAATTTTTGTTGAGTGGATAGATTTTAGTTGGGATAGTCGTTCAACATTCTACAAGAACAACTTGCCATGGAGTATGATTTCTCTGAAATAATTTTTGTTGAGTGAATAGATTTTAGTTGGGGTAGTCGTTCAACATTCTACAAGAACAACTTACCATGGAGTATGATTTCTCTGAAATAATTTTTGTTGAGTGGATAGATTTTAGTTGGGATAGTCGTTCAACATTCTACAAGAACAACGAACCATAGAGTATGATTTCTCTGAAATAATTTTTGTTGAGTGGATAGATTTTAGTTGGGATAGTCGTTCAACATTCTACAAGAACAACGAACCATGGAGTATGATTTCTCTGAAACCATGATAGATTTCAAATCGATCCTGACCAAGATGAGTCTGTGGTGTGAAATAATTTTTGTTGAGTGGATAGATTTTAGTTGGGGTAGTCGTTCAACATTCTACAAGAACAACGAACCATGGAGTATGATTTCTCTGAAATAATTTTTGTTGAGTGGATAGATTTTAGTTAGGGGTAGTCGTTCAACATTCTACAAGAACAACGAACCATGGAGTATGATTTCTCTGAAACCATGATAGATTTCAAATCGATCCTGACCAAGATGAGTCTGTGGTGTGAAATAATTTTTGTTGAGTGGATAGATTTTAGTTAGGGGTAGTCGTTCAACATTCTACAAGAACAACGAACCATGGAGTATGATTTCTCTGAAACCATGATAGATTTCAAATCGATCCTGACCAAGATGAGTCTGTGGTGTGAAATAATTTTTGTTGAGTGGATAGATTTTAGTTGGGATAGTCGTTCAACATTCTACAAGAACAACTTACCATGGAGTATGATTTCTCTGAAATAATTTTTGTTGAGTGGATAGATTTTAGTTGGGATAGTCGTTCAACATTTTACAAGAACAACTTACCAAGGCGTATGATTTCTCTGAAACCATGATAGATTTCAAATCGATCCTGACCAAGATGAGTCTGTGGTGTGAAATAATTTTTGTTGAGTGGATAGATTTTAGTTGGGGTAGTCGTTCAACATTCTACAAGAACAACTTATCATGGACTATGATTTCTCTGAAATAATTTTTGTTGAGTGGATAGATTTTAGTTGGGATAGTCGTTCAACATTCTACAAGAACAACTTACCATGGAGTATGATTTCTCTGAAATAATTTTTGTTGAGTGGATAGATTTTAGTTGGGATAGTCGTTCAACATTCTACAAGAACAACGAATCATGGAGTAGGATTTCTCTGGAACCATGATAGATTTCAAATCGATCCTGACCAAGATGAGTCTGTGGTGTGAAATAATTTTTGTTGAGTGGATAGATTTTAGTTGGGGTAGTCGTTCAACATTCTACAAGAACAACTTACCATGGAGTATGATTTCTCCGAAATAATTTTTGTTGAGTGGATAGATTTTAGTTGGGATAGTCGTTCAACATTCTACAAAAACAACGAACCATGGAGTATGATTTCTCTGAAACCATGATAGATTTCAAATCGATCCTGACCAAGATGAGTCTGTGGTGTGAAATAATTTTTGTTGAGTGGATAGATTTTAGTTGGGGTAGTCGTTCAACATTCTACAAGAACAACTTACCATGGAGTATGATTTCTCTGAAATAATTTTTGTTGAGTGGATAGATTTTAGTTGGGATAGTCGTTCAACATTCTACAAGAACAACTTACCATGGAGTATGATTTCTCTGAAATAATTTTTGTTGAGTGGATAGATTTTAGTTGGGATAGTCGTTCAACATTCTACAAGAACAACGAACCATGGAGTATGATTTCTCTGAAACCATGATAGATTTCAAATCGATCCTGACCAAGATGAGTCTGTGGTGTGAAATAATTTTTGTTGAGTGGATAGATTTTAGTTGGGATAGTCGTTCAACATTCTACAAGAACAATTTACCATGGAGTATGATTTCTCTGAAACCATGATAGATTTCAAATCGATCCTGACCAAGATGAGTCTGTGGTGTGAAATAATTTTTATTGAGTGGATAGATTTTAGTTGGGGTAGTCGTTCAACATTCTACAAGAACAACGAACCATGGAGTATGATTTCTCTGAAATAATTTTTGTTGAGTGGATAGATTTTAGTTGGGATAGTCGCTCAACATTCTACAAGAACAACGAACCATGGAGTATGATTTCTCTGAAACCATGATAGATTTCAAATCGATCCTGACCAAGATGAGTCTGTGGTGTGAAATAATTTTTGTTGAGTGGATAGATTTTAGTTGGGGTAGTCGTTCAACATTCTACAAGAACAACTTACCATGGAGTATGATTTCTCTGAAATAATTTTTGTTGAGTGGATAGATTTTAGTTGGGATAGTCGTTCAACATTCTACAAGAACAACTTACCATGGAGTATGATTTCTCTGAAATAATTTTTGTTGAGTGGATAGATTTTAGTTGGGGTAGTCGTTCAACATTCTACAAGAACAACGAACCATGGAGTATGATTTCTCTGAAATAATTTTTGTTGAGTGGATAGATTTTAGTTGGGATAGTCGTTCAACATTCTACAAGAACAACTTACCATGGAGTATGATTTCTCTGAAATAATTTTTGTTGAGTGGATAGATTTTAGTTAGGGGTAGTCGTTCAACATTCTACAAGAACAACGAACCATGGAGTATGATTTCTCTGAAATAATTTTTGTTGAGTGGATAGATTTTAGTTGGGATAGTCGTTCAACATTCTACAAGAACAACTTACCATGGAGTATGATTTCTTTGAAATAATTTTTGTTGAGTTTATAGATTTTAGTTGGGATAGTCGTTCAACATTCTACAAGAACAACTTACCATGGAGTATGATTTCTCTGAAATAATTTTTGTTGAGTAGATAGATTTTAGTTGGGATAGTCGTTCAACATTCTACAAGAACAACTTACCATGGAGTATGATTTCTCTGAAATAATTTTTGTTGAGTGGATAGATTTTAGTTGGGGTAGTCGTTCAACATTCTACAAGAACAACTTACCATGGAGTATGATTTCTCTGAAACCATGATAGATTTCAAATCGATCCTGACCAAGATGAGTCTGTGGTGTGAAATAATTTTTGTTGAGTGGATAGATTTTAGTTGGGGTAGTCGTTCAACATTCTACAAGAACAACTTACCATGGAGTATGATTTCTCTGAAATAATTTTTGTTGAGTGGATAGATTTTAGTTTGGGATAGTCGTTCAACATTCTACAAGAACAACGAACCATGGAGTATGATTTCTCTGAAATAATTTTTGTTGAGTGGATAGATTTTAGTTGGGATAGTCGTTCAACATTCTACAAGAACAACTTACCATGGAGTATGATTTCTCTGAAACCATGATAGATTTCAAATCGATCCTGACCAAGATGAGTCTGTGGTGTGAAATAATTTTTGTTGAGTGGATAGATTTTAGTTGGGGTAGTCGTTCAACATTCTACAAGAACAACGAACCATGGAGTATGATTTGTCTGAAATAATTTTTGTTGAGTGGATAGATTTTAGTTAGGGGTAGTCGTTCAACATTCTACAAGAACAACGAACCATGGAGTATGATTTCTTTGAAATAATTTTTGTTGAGTTTATAGATTTTAGTTGGGATAGTCGTTCAACATTCTACAAGAACAACTTACCATGGAGTATGATTTCTCTGAAATAATTTTTGTTGAGTGGATAGATTTTAGTTGGGATAGTCGTTCAACATTCTACAAGAACAACTTACCATGGAGTATGATTTCTCTGAAATAATTTTTGTTGAGTGGATAGATTTTAGTTGGGGTAGTCGTTCAACATTCTACAAGAACAACTTACCATGGACTATGATTTCTCTGAAATAATTTTTGTTGAGTGGATAGATTTTAGTTGGGTTAGTCGTTCAACATTCTACAAGAACAACGAACCATGGAGTATGATTTCTCTGAAATAATTTTTGTTGAGTGGATAGATTTTAGTTGGGATAGTCGTTCAACATTCTACAAGAACAACTTACCATGGAGTATGATTTCTCTGAAACCATGATAGATTTCAAATCGATCCTGACCAAGATGAGTCTGTGGTGTGAAATAATTTTTGTTGAGTGGATAGATTTTAGTTGGGGTAGTCGTTCAACATTCTACAAGAACAACGAACCATGGAGTATGATTTCTCTGAAATAATTTTTGTTGAGTTTATAGATTTTAGTTGGGATAGTCGTTCAACATTCTACAAGAACAACTTACCATGGAGTATGATTTCTTTGAAATAATTTTTGTTGAGTTTATAGATTTTAGTTGGGATAGTCGTTCAACATTCTACAAGAACAACTTACCATGGAGTATGATTTCTCTGAAATAATTTTTGTTGAGTGTATAGATTTTAGTTGGGATAGTCGTTCAACATTCTACAAGAACAACTTACCATGGAGTATGATTTCTCTGAAATAATTTTTGTTGAGTGGATAGATTTTAGTTGGGATAGTCGTTCAACATTCTACAAGAACAACTTACCATGGAGTATGATTTCTCTGAAATAATTTTTGTTGAGTGGATAGATTTTAGTTGGGGTAGTCGTTCAACATTCTACAAGAACAACTTACCATGGAGTATGATTTCTCTGAAATAATTTTTGTTGAGTGGATAAATTTTAGTTAGGGGTAGTCGTTCAACATTCTACAAGAACAACGAACCATGGAGTATGATTTCTCTAAAATAATTTTTGTTGAGTGGATAGATTTTAGTTGGGATAGTCGTTCAACATTCTACAAGAACAACTTACCATGGAGTATGATTTCTTTGAAATAATTTTTGTTGAGTTTATAGATTTTAGTTGGGATAGTCGTTCAACATTCTACAAGAACAACTTACCATGGAGTATGATTTCTCTGAAATAATTTTTGTTGAGTTAATAGATTTTAGTTGGGATAGTCGTTCAACATTCTACAAGAACAACTTACCATGGAGTATGATTTCTCTGAAATAATTTTTGTTGAGTGGATAGATTTTAGTTAGTGGTAGTCGTTCAACATTCTACAAGAACAACGAACCATGGAGTATGATTTCTCTGAAATAATTTTTGTTGAGTGGATAGATTTTAGTTGGGATAGTCGTTCAACATTCTACAAGAACAACTTACCATGGAGTATGATTTCTTTGAAATAATTTTTGTTGAGTTTATAGATTTTAGTTGGGATAGTCGTTCAACATTCTACAAGAACAACTTACCATGGAGTATGATTTCTCTGAAATAATTTTTGTTGAGTGGATAGATTTTAGTTGGGATAGTCGTTCAACATTCTACAAGAACAACTTACCATGGAGTATGATTTCTCTGAAATAATTTTTGTTGAGTGGATAGATTTTAGTTGGGGTAGTCGTTCAACATTCTACAAGAACAACTTACCCTGGAGTATGATTTCTCTGAAACCTTGATAGATTTCAAATCGATCCTGACCAAGATGAGTCTGTGGTGTGAAATAATTTTTGTTGAGTGGATAGATTTTAGTTGGGGTAGTCGTTCAACATTCTACAAGAACAACTTACCATGGAGTATGATTTCTCTGAAATAATTTTTGTTGAGTGGATAGATTTTAGTTAGGGGTATTCGTTCAACATTCTACAAGAAGAACTTACCATGGACTATGATTTCTCTGAAACCATGATAGATTTCAAATCGATCCTGACCAAGATGAGTCTGTGGTGTGAAATAATTTTTGTTGAGTGGAGAGATTTTAGTTGGGGTAGTCGTTCAACATTCTACAAGAACAACTTACCATTAACTATGATTTCTCTGAAACCATGATAGATTTCAAATCGATCCTGACCAAGATGAGTCTGTGGTGTGAAATAATTTTTGTTGAGTGGAGAGATTTTAGTTGGGGTAGTCGTTCAATATTCTACAAGAACAACTTACCATGGACTATGATTTCTCTGAAACCATGATAGATTTCAAATCGATCCTGACCAAGATGAGTCTGTGGTGTGAAATAATTTTTGTTGAGTGGATAGATTTTAGTTGGGATAGTCGTTCAACATTCTACCAGAACAACGAACCATGGAGTAAGATTTCTCTGAAACCATGATAGATTTCAAATCGATCCTGACCAAGATGAGTCTGTGGTGTGAAATAATTTTTGTTGAGTGGATAGATTTTAGTTGGGGTAGTCGTTCAACATTCTACAAGAACAACGAACCATGGAGTATGATTTCTCTGAAATAATTTTTGTTGAGTGGATAGATTTTAGTTAGGGGTAGTCGTTCAACATTCTACAAGAACAACTTACCATGGACTATGATTTCTCTGAAATAATTTTTGTTGAGTGGACAGATTTTAGTTAGGGGTAGTCGTTCAACATTCTACAAGAACAACTTACCATGGAGTATGATTTCTCTGAAAACATGATAGATTTCAAATCGATCCTGACCAAGATGAGTCTGTGGTGTGAAATAATTTTTGTTGAGTGGACAGATTTTAGTTGGGATAGTCGTTCAACATTCTACAAGAACAACTTACCATGGAGTATGATTTCTCTGAAATAATTTTTGTTGAGTGAATAGATTTTAGTTGGGATAGTCGTTCAACATTTTACAAGAACAACTTACCAAGGCGTATGATTTCTCTGAAACCATGATAGATTTCAAATCGATCCTGACCAAGATGAGTCTGTGGTGTGAAATAATTTTTGTTGAGTGGATAGATTTTAGTTGGGGTAGTCGTTCAACATTCTACAAGAACAACTTATCATGGAGTATGATTTCTCTGAAATAATTTTTGTTGAGTGGATAGATTTTAGTTGGGATAGTCGTTCAACATTCTACAAGAACAACTTACCATGGAGTATGATTTCTCTGAAATAATTTTTGTTGAGTGGATAGATTTTAGTTGGGATAGTCGTTCAACATTCTACAAGAACAACGAATCATTTAGTAGGATTTCTCTAGAACCATGATAGATTTCAAATCGATCCTGACCAAGATGAGTCTGTGGTGTGAAATAATTTTTGTTGAGTGGATAGATTTTAGTTGGGGTAGTCGTTCAACATTCTACAAGAACAACTTACCATGGAGTATGATTTCTCCGAAATAATTTTTGTTGAGTGGATAGATTTTATTTGGGATAGTCGTTCAACATTCTACAAGAACAACGAACCATGGAGTATGATTTCTCTGACACCATGATAGATTTCAAATCGATCCTGACCAAGATGAGTATGTGGTGTGAAATAATTTTTGTTGGGTGGATAGATTTTAGTTGGGGTAGTCGTTCAACATTCTACAAGAACAACTTAACATGGAGTATGATTTCTCTGAAATAATTTTTGTTGAGTTAATAGATTTTAGTTGGGATAGTCGTTCAACATTCTACAAGAACAACTTACCATGGAGTATGATTTCTCTGAAATAATTTTTGTTGAGTAGATAGATTTTAGTTGGGGTAGTCGTTCAACATTCTACAAGAACAACGAACCATGGAGTATGATTTCTCTGAAATAATTTTTGTTGAGTGGATAGATTTTAGTTAGGGGTAGTCGTTCAACATTCTACAAGAACAACTTACCATGGAGTATGATTTCTCTGAAATAATTTTTGTTGAGTGGATTGATTTTAGTTGGGATAGTCGTTCAACATTCTACAAGAACAACTTACCATGGAGTATGATTTCTTTGAAATAATTTTTGTTGAGTTTATAGATTTTAGTTGGGATAGTCGTTCAACATTCTACAAGAACAACTTACCATGGAGTATGATTTCTCTGAAATAATTTTTGTTGAGTGGATAGATTTTAGTTGGGATAGTCGTTCAACATTCTACAAGAACAACTTACCATGGAGTATGATTTCTCTGAAATAATTTTTGTTGAGTGGATAGATTTTAGTTGGGGTAGTCGTTCAACATTCTACAAGAACAACTTACCATGGAGTATGATTTCTCTGAAACCATGATAGATTTCAAATCGATCCTGACCAAGATGAGTCTGTGGTGTGAAATAATTTTTGTTGAGTGGATAGATTTTAGTTGGGGTAGTCGTTCAACATTCTACAAGAACAACTTACCATGGAGTATGATTTCTCTGAAATAATTTTTGTTGAGTGGATAGATTTTAGTTGGGATAGTCGTTCAACATTCTACAAGAACAACTTGCCATGGAGTATGATTTCTCTGAAATAATTTTTGTTGAGTGAATAGATTTTAGTTGGGGTAGTCGTTCAACATTCTACAAGAACAACTTACCATGGAGTATGATTTCTCTGAAATAATTTTTGTTGAGTGGATAGATTTTAGTTGGGATAGTCGTTCAACATTCTACAAGAACAACGAACCATAGAGTATGATTTCTCTGAAATAATTTTTGTTGAGTGGATAGATTTTAGTTGGGATAGTCGTTCAACATTCTACAAGAACAACGAACCATGGAGTATGATTTCTCTGAAACCATGATAGATTTCAAATCGATCCTGACCAAGATGAGTCTGTGGTGTGAAATAATTTTTGTTGAGTGGATAGATTTTAGTTGGGGTAGTCGTTCAACATTCTACAAGAACAACGAACCATGGAGTATGATTTCTCTGAAATAATTTTTGTTGAGTGGATAGATTTTAGTTAGGGGTAGTCGTTCAACATTCTACAAGAACAACGAACCATGGAGTATGATTTCTCTGAAACCATGATAGATTTCAAATCGATCCTGACCAAGATGAGTCTGTGGTGTGAAATAATTTTTGTTGAGTGGATAGATTTTAGTTAGGGGTAGTCGTTCAACATTCTACAAGAACAACGAACCATGGAGTATGATTTCTCTGAAACCATGATAGATTTCAAATCGATCCTGACCAAGATGAGTCTGTGGTGTGAAATAATTTTTGTTGAGTGGATAGATTTTAGTTGGGATAGTCGTTCAACATTCTACAAGAACAACTTACCATGGAGTATGATTTCTCTGAAATAATTTTTGTTGAGTGGATAGATTTTAGTTGGGATAGTCGTTCAACATTTTACAAGAACAACTTACCAAAGCGTATGATTTCTCTGAAACCATGATAGATTTCAAATCGATCCTGACCAAGATGAGTCTGTGGTGTGAAATAATTTTTGTTGAGTGGATAGATTTTAGTTGGGGTAGTCGTTCAACATTCTACAAGAACAACTTATCATGGACTATGATTTCTCTGAAATAATTTTTGTTGAGTGGATAGATTTTAGTTGGGATAGTCGTTCAACATTCTACAAGAACAACTTACCATGGAGTATGATTTCTCTGAAATAATTTTTGTTGAGTGGATAGATTTTAGTTGGGATAGTCGTTCAACATTCTACAAGAACAACGAATCATGGAGTAGGATTTCTCTGGAACCATGATAGATTTCAAATCGATCCTGACCAAGATGAGTCTGTGGTGTGAAATAATTTTTGTTGAGTGGATAGATTTTAGTTGGGGTAGTCGTTCAACATTCTACAAGAACAACTTACCATGGAGTATGATTTCTCCGAAACAATTTTTGTTGAGTGGATAGATTTTAGTTGGGATAGTCGTTCAACATTCTACAAAAACAACGAAACATGGAGTATGATTTCTCTGAAACCATGATAGATTTCAAATCGATCCTGACCAAGATGAGTCTGTGGTGTGAAATAATTTTTGTTGAGTGGATAGATTTTAGTTGGGGTAGTCGTTCAACATTCTACAAGAACAACTTACCATGGAGTATGATTTCTCTGAAATAATTTTTGTTGAGTGGATAGATTTTAGTTGGGATAGTCGTTCAACATTCTACAAGAACAACTTACCATGGAGTATGATTTCTCTGAAATAATTTTTGTTGAGTGGATAGATTTTAGTTGGGATAGTCGTTCAACATTCTACAAGAACAACGAACCATGGAGTATGATTTCTCTGAAACCATGATAGATTTCAAATCGATCCTGACCAAGATGAGTCTGTGGTGTGAAATAATTTTTGTTGAGTGGATAGATTTTAGTTGGGATAGTCGTTCAACATTCTACAAGAACAATTTACCATGGAGTATGATTTCTCTGAAACCATGATAGATTTCAAATCGATCCTGACCAAGATGAGTCTGTGGTGTGAAATAATTTTTATTGAGTGGATAGATTTTAGTTGGGGTAGTCGTTCAACATTCTACAAGAACAACGAACCATGGAGTATGATTTCTCTGAAATAATTTTTGTTGAGTGGATAGATTTTAGTTGGGATAGTCGCTCAACATTCTACAAGAACAACGAACCATGGAGTATGATTTCTCTGAAACCATGATAGATTTCAAATCGATCCTGACCAAGATGAGTCTGTGGTGTGAAATAATTTTTGTTGAGTGGATAGATTTTAGTTGGGGTAGTCGTTCAACATTCTACAAGAACAACTTACCATGGAGTATGATTTCTCTGAAATAATTTTTGTTGAGTGGATAGATTTTAGTTGGGATAGTCGTTCAACATTCTACAAGAACAACTTACCATGGAGTATGATTTCTCTGAAATAATTTTTGTTGAGTGGATAGATTTTAGTTGGGGTAGTCGTTCAACATTCTACAAGAACAACGAAACATGGAGTATGATTTCTCTGAAATAATTTTTGTTGAGTGGATAGATTTTAGTTAGGGGTAGTCGTTCAACATTCTACAAGAACAACGAACCATGGAGTATGATTTCTCTGAAATAATTTTTGTTGAGTGGATAGATTTTAGTTGGGATAGTCGTTCAACATTCTACAAGAACAACTTACCATGGAGTATGATTTCTTTGAAATAATTTTTGTTGAGTTTATAGATTTTAGTTGGGATAGTCGTTCAACATTCTACAAGAACAACTTACCATGGAGTATGATTTCTCTGAAATAATTTTTGTTGAGTAGATAGATTTTAGTTGGGATAGTCGTTCAACATTCTACAAGAACAACTTACCATGGAGTATGATTTCTCTGAAATAATTTTTGTTGAGTGGATAGATTTTAGTTGGGGTAGTCGTTCAACATTCTACAAGAACAACTTACCATGGAGTATGATTTCTCTGAAACCATGATAGATTTCAAATCGATCCTGACCAAGATGAGTCTGTGGTGTGAAATAATTTTTGTTGAGTGGATAGATTTTAGTTGGGGTAGTCGTTCAACATTCTACAAGAACAACTTACCATGGAGTATGATTTCTCTGGAATAATTTTTGTTGAGTGGATAGATTTTAGTTTGGGATAGTCGTTCAACATTCTACAAGAACAACGAACCATGGAGTATGATTTCTCTGAAATAATTTTTGTTGAGTGGATAGATTTTAGTTGGGATAGTCGTTCAACATTCTACAAGAACAACTTACCATGGAGTATGATTTCTCTGAAACCATGATAGATTTCAAATCGATCCTGACCAAGATGAGTCTGTGGTGTGAAATAATTTTTGTTGAGTGGATAGATTTTAGTTGGGGTAGTCGTTCAACATTCTACAAGAACAACGAAACATGGAGTATGATTTCTCTGAAATAATTTTTGTTGAGTGGATAGATTTTAGTTAGGGGTAGTCGTTCAACATTCTACAAGAACAACGAACCATGGAGTATGATTTCTTTGAAATAATTTTTGTTGAGTTTATAGATTTTAGTTGGGATAGTCGTTCAACATTCTACAAGAACAACTTACCATGGAGTATGATTTCTCTGAAATAATTTTTGTTGAGTGGATAGATTTTAGTTGGGATAGTCGTTCAACATTCTACAAGAACAACTTACCATGGAGTATGATTTCTCTGAAATAATTTTTGTTGAGTGGATAGATTTTAGTTGGGATAGTCGTTCAACATTCTACAAGAACAACTTACCATGGAGTATGATTTCTCTGAAATAATTTTTGTTGAGTGGATAGATTTTAGTTGGGGTAGTCGTTCAACATTCTACAAGAACAACTTACCATGGACTATGATTTCTCTGAAATAATTTTTGTTGAGTGGATAGATTTTAGTTGGGTTAGTCGTTCAACATTCTACAAGAACAACGAACCATGGAGTATGATTTCTCTGAAATAATTTTTGTTGAGTGGATAGATTTTAGTTGGGATAGTCGTTCAACATTCTACAAGAACAACTTACCATGGAGTATGATTTCTCTGAAACCATGATAGATTTCAAATCGATCCTGACCAAGATGAGTCTGTGGTGTGAAATAATTTTTGTTGAGTGGATAGATTTTAGTTGGGGTAGTCGTTCAACATTCTACAAGAACAACGAACCATGGAGTATGATTTCTCTGAAATAATTTTTGTTGAGTTTATAGATTTTAGTTGGGATAGTCGTTCAACATTCTACAAGAACAACTTACCATGGAGTATGATTTCTTTGAAATAATTTTTGTTGAGTTTATAGATTTTAGTTGGGATAGTCGTTCAACATTCTACAAGAACAACTTACCATGGAGTATGATTTCTCTGAAATAATTTTTGTTGAGTGTATAGATTTTAGTTGGGATAGTCGTTCAACATTCTACAAGAACAACTTACCATGGAGTATGATTTCTCTGAAATAATTTTTGTTGAGTGGATAGATTTTAGTTGGGATAGTCGTTCAACATTCTACAAGAACAACTTACCATGGAGTATGATTTCTCTGAAATAATTTTTGTTGAGTGGATAGATTTTAGTTGGGGTAGTCGTTCAACATTCTACAAGAACAACGAACCATGGAGTATGATTTCTCTGAAATAATTTTTGTTGAGTGGATAAATTTTAGTTAGGGGTAGTCGTTCAACATTCTACAAGAACAACGAACCATGGAGTATGATTTCTCTAAAATAATTTTTGTTGAGTGGATAGATTTTAGTTGGGATAGTCGTTCAACATTCTACAAGAACAACTTACCATGGAGTATGATTTCTTTGAAATAATTTTTGTTGATTTTATAGATTTTAGTTGGGATAGTCGTTCAACATTCTACAAGAACAACTTACCATGGAGTATGATTTCTCTGAAATAATTTTTGTTGAGTTAATAGATTTTAGTTGGGATAGTCGTTCAACATTCTACAAGAACAACTTACCATGGAGTATGATTTCTCTGAAATAATTTTTGTTGAGTGGATAGATTTTAGTTAGGGGTAGTCGTTCAACATTCTACAAGAACAACGAACCATGGAGTATGATTTCTCTGAAATAATTTTTGTTGAGTGGATAGATTTTAGTTGGGATAGTCGTTCAACATTCTACAAGAACAACTTACCATGGAGTATGATTTCTTTGAAATAATTTTTGTTGAGTTTATAGATTTTAGTTGGGATAGTCGTTCAACATTCTACAAGAACAACTTACCATGGAGTATGATTTCTCTGAAATAATTTTTGTTGAGTGGATAGATTTTAGTTGGGATAGTCGTTCAACATTCTACAAGAACAACTTACCATGGAGTATGATTTCTCTGAAATAATTTTTGTTGAGTGGATAGATTTTAGTTGGGGTAGTCGTTCAACATTCTACAAGAACAACTTACCATGGAGTATGATTTCTCTGAAACCATGATAGATTTCAAATCGATCCTGACCAAGATGAGTCTGTGGTGTGAAATAATTTTTGTTGAGTGGATAGATGTTAGTTGGGGTAGTCGTTCAACATTCTACAAGAACAACTTACCATGGAGTATGATTTCTCTGAAATAATTTTTGTTGAGTGGATAGATTTTAGTTGGGATAGTCGTTCAACATTCTACAAGAACAACGAACCATGGAGTATGATTTCTCTGAAATAATTTTTGTTGAGTGGATAGATTTTAGTTGGGATAGTCGTTCAACATTCTACAAGAACAACTTACCATGGAGTATGATTTCTCTGAAACCATGATAGATTTCAAATCGATCCTGACCAAGATGAGTCTGTGGTGTGAAATAATTTTTGTTGAGTGGATAGATTTTAGTTGGGGTAGTCGTTCGACATTCTACAAGAACAACGAACCATGGAGTATGATTTCTCTGAAATAATTTTTGTTGAGGGGATAGATTTTAGTTAGGGGTAGTCGTTCAACATTCTACAAGAACAACGAACCATGGAGTATGATTTCTCTGAAACCATGATAGATTTCAAATCGATCCTGACCAAGATGAGTCTGTGGTGTGAAATAATTTTTGTTGAGTGGATAGATTTTAGTTAGGGGTAGTCGTTCAACATTCTACAAGAACAACTTACCATGGAGTATGATTTCCCTGAAACCATGATAGATTTCAAATCGATCCTGACCAAGATGAGTCTGTGGTGTGAAATAATTTTTGTCGAGTGGATAGATTTTATTTGGGATAGTCGTTCAACATTTTACAAGAACAACGAACCATGGAGTATGATTTCTCTGAAATAATTTTTGTTGAGTGGATAGATTTTAGTTATGGTAGTCGTTCAACATTCTACAAGAACAACTTACCATGGAGTATGATTTCTCTGAAATAATTTTTGTTGAGTAGATAGATTTTAGTTGGGATAGTCGTTCAACATTCTACAAGAACAACTTACCATGGAGTATGATTTCTCTGAAATAATTTTTGTTGAGTGGATAGATTTTAGTTGGGGTAGTCGTTCAACATTTTACAAGAACAACGAACCATGGAGTATGATTTCTCTGAAACCATGATAGATTTCAAATCGATTTTGACCAAGATGAGTCTGTGGTCTGAAATAATTTTTGTTGAGTGGATAGATTTTAGTTGGGGTAGTCGTTCAACATTCTACAAGAACAACTTACCATGGAGTATGATTTCTCTGAAACAATTTTTGTTGAGTGGATAGATTTTAGTTGGGGTAGTCGTTCAACATTTTACAAAACAATTTACCATGGAGTATGATTTCTCTGAAATAATTTTTGTTGAGTGGATAGATTTTAGTTGGGATAGTCGTTCAACATTTTACAAGAACAACTTACCATGGAGTATGATTTCTCTGAAATAATTTTTGTTGAGTTGATAGATTTTAGTTATGGTAGTCGTTCAACATTTTACAAGAACAACGAACCATGGCGTATGATTTCTCTGAAACCATGATAGATTTTAAATCGATCCTGACCAAGATGAGTCTGTGGTGTGAAATAATTTTTGTTGAGTGGATAGATTTTAGTTGGGGTAGTCGTTCAACATTTTACAAGAACAACGAACCATGGAGTATGATTTCTCTGAAACCATGATAGATTTCAAATCGATCCTGACCAAGATGAGTCTGTGGTGTGAAATAATTTTTGTTGAGTGGATAGATTTTAGTTGGGGTAGTCGTTCAACATTCTACAAGAACAACTTACCATGGAGTATGATTTCTCTGAAATAATTTTTGTTGAGTGGATAGATTTTAGTTAGGGGTAGTCGTTCAACATTCTACAAGAACAACTTGCCATGGAGTATGATTTCTCTGAAATAATTTTTGTTGAGTGGATAGATTTTAGTTGGGGTAGTCGTTCAACATTTTACAAGAACAACGAATCATGGAGTATGATTTCTCTGAAATAATTTTTGTTGAGTGGATAGATTTTAGTTGGGATAGTCGTTCAACATTCTACAAGAACAACGAACCATGGAGTATGATTTCTCTGAAACCATGATAGATTTCAAATCGATCCTGACCAAGATGAGTCTGTGGTGTGAAATAATTTTTGTTGAGTGGATAGATTTTAGTTGGGGTAGTAGTTCAACATTTTACAAGAACAACGAACCATGGAGTATGATTTCTCTGAAACCATGATAGATTTCAAATCGATCCTGACCAAGATGAGTCTGTTGTGTGAAATAATTTTTGTTGAGTGGATAGATTTTAGTTGGGGTAGTCGTTCAACATTTTACAAGAACAACGAACCATGGAGTATGATTTCTCTGAAACCATGATAGATTTCAAATCGATCCTAACCAAGATGAGTCTGTGGTGTGAAATAATTTTTGTTGAGTGGATAGATTTTAGTTGGGGTAGTCGTTCAACATTCTACAAGAACAACTTACCATGGAGTATGATTTCTCTGAAATAATTTTTGTTGAGTGGATAGATTTTAGTTAGGGGTAGTCGTTCAACATTCTACAAGAACAACGAACCATGGAGTATGATTTCTCTGAAACCATGATAGATTTCAAATCGATCCTGACCAAGATGAGTCTGTGGTGTGAAATAATTTTTGTTGAGTGGATAGATTTTAGTTAGGGGTAGTCGTTCAACATTCTACAAGAACAACGAAAAATGGAGTATGATTTCTCTGAAACCATGATAGATTTCAAATCGATCCTGACCAAGATGAGTCTGTGGTGTGAAATAATTTTTGTTGAGTGGATAGATTTTAGTTGGGATAGTCGTTCAACATTTTACAAGAACAACGAACCATGGAGTATGATTTCTCTGAAATAATTTTTGTTGAGTGGATAGATTTTAGTTGGGGTAGTCGTTCAACATTCTACAAGAACAACTTACCATGGAGTATGATTTCTTTGAAATAATTTTTGTTGAGTAGATAGATTTTAGTTGGGATAGTCGTTCAACATTCTACAAGAACAACTTACCATGGAGTATGATTTCTCTGAAATAATTTTTGTTGAGTGGATAGATTTTAGTTGATGTAGTCGTTCAACATTTTACAAGAACAACGAACCATGTAGTATGATTTCTCTGAAACCATGATAGATTTCAAATCGATCCTGACCAAGATGAGTCTGTGGTGTGAAATAATTTTTGTTGAGTGGATAGATTTTAGTTGGGGTAGTCGTTCAACATTCTACAAGAACAACTTACCATGGAGTATGATTTCTCTGAAATAATTTTTGTTGAGTGGATAGATTTTAGTAGGGGTAGTCGTTCAACATTTTACAAAACAACTTACCATGGAGTATGATTTCTCTGAAATAATTTTTGTTGAGTGGATAGATTTTAGTTGGGATAGTCGTTCAACATTTTACAAGAACAACGAACCATGGAGTATGATTTCTCTGAAACCATGATAGATTTCAAATCGATCCTGACCAAGATGAGTCTGTGGTGTGAAATAATTTTTGTTTAGTGGATAGATTTTAGTTGGGGTAGTCGTTCAACATTTTACAAGAACAACGAACCATGGAGTATGATTTCTCTGAAACCATGATAGATTTCAAATCGATCCTGAGCAAGATGAGTCTGTGGTGTGAAATAATTTTTGTTGAGTGGATAGATTTTAGTTGGGGTAGTCGTTCAACATTCTACAAGAACAACTTACCATTAAGTATGATTTCTCTGAAATAATTTTTGTTGAGTGGATAGATTTTAGTTGGGGTAGTCGTTCAACATTTTACAAAACAACTTACCATGGAGTATGATTTCTCTGAAATAATTTTTGTTGAGTGGATAGATTTTAGTTGGGATAGCCGTTCAACATTTTACAAGAACAACTTACCATGGAGTATGATTTCTCTGAAATAATTTTTGTTGAGTGGATAGATTTTAGTTGGGGTAGTCGTTCAACATTTTACAAGAACAACGAACCATGGAGTATGATTTCTCTGAAACCATGATAGATTTCAAATCGATCCTGACCAAGATGAGTCTGTGGTGTGAAATAATTTTTGTTGAGTGGATAGATTTTAGTTGGGGTAGTCGTTCAACATTCTACAAGAACAACTTACCATGGAGTATAATTTCTCTGAAATAATTTTTGTTGAGTGGATAGATTTTAGTTGGGGTAGTCGTTCAACATTTTACAAGAACAACGAACCATGGAGTATGATTTCTCTGAAATAATTTTTGTTGAGTGGATAGATTTTAGTTGGGATAGTCGTTCAACATTTTACAAGAACAACTTACCATGGAGTATGATTTCTCTGAAATAATTTTTGTTGAGTGGATAGATTTTAGTTGGGGTAGTCGTTCAACATTTTACAAAACAACTTACCATGGAGCATGATTTCTCTGAAATAATTTTTGTTGAGTGGATAGATTTTAGTTGGGATAGTCGTTCAACATTTTACAAGAACAACTTACCATGGAGTATGATTTCTCTGAAATAATTTTTGTTGAGTGGATAGATTTTAGTTGGGGTAGTCGTTCAACATTTTACAAGAACAACGAACCATGGAGTATGAATTCTCTGAAACCATGATAGATTTCAAATCGATCCTGACCAAGATGAGTCTGTGGTGTGAAATAATTTTTGTTGAGTGGATAGATTTTAGTTAGGGGTAGTCGTTCAACATTCTACAAGAACAACGAACCATGGAGTATGATTTCTCTGAAACCATGATAGATTTCAAATCGATCCTGACCAAGATGAGTCTGTGGTGTGAAATAATTTTTGTTGAGTGGATAGATTTTAGTTGGGGTAGTCGTTCAACATTCTACAAGAACAACTTACCATGTAGTATGATTTCTCTGAAATAATTTTTGTTGAGTGGATAGATTTTAGTTGGGATAGTCGTTCAACATTTTACAAGAACAACGAACCATGGAGTATGATTTCTCTGAAACCATGATAGATTTCAAATCGATCCTGACCAAGATGAGTCTGTGGTGTGAAGTAATTTTTGTTGAGTGGATAGATTTTAGTTGGGGTAGTCGTTCAACATTCTACAAGAACAACTTACCATGGAGTATGATTTCTCTGAAATAATTTTTGTTGAGTGGATAGATTTTAGTTGGGATATTCGTTCAACATTTTACAAGAACAACGAACCATGGAGTATGATTTCTCTGAAACCATGATAGATTTCAAATCGATCCTGACCAAGATGAGTCTGTGGTGTGAAATAATTTTTGTTGAGTGGATAGATTTTAGTTGGGGTAGTCGTTCAACATTCTACAAGAACAACTTACCATGGAGTATGATTTCTCTGAAATAATTTTTGTTGAGTGGATAGATTTTAGTTGGGGTAGTCGTTCAACATTTTACAAGAACAACGAACCATGGAGTATGATTTCTCTGAAACCATGATAGATTTCAAATCGATCCTGACCAAGATGAGTCTGTGGTGTGAAATAATTTTTGTTGAGTGGATAGATTTTAGTTGGGGTAGTCGTTCAACATTCTACAAGAACAACTTACCATGGAGTATAATTTCTCTGAAATAATTTTTGTTGAGTGGATAGATTTTAGTTGGGGTAGTCGTTCAACATTTTACAAGAACAACGAACCATGGAATATGATTTCTCTGAAACCATGATAGATTTCAAATCGATCCTGACCAAGATGAGTCTGTGGTGTGAAATAATTTTTGTTGAGTGGATAGATTTTAGTTGGGGTAGTTGTTCAACATTCTACAAGAACAACTTACCATATACTATGATTTCTCTGAAATAATTTTTGTTGAGTGGATAGATTTTAGTTGGGGTAGTCGTTCAACATTTTACAAAACAACTTACCATGGAGTTTTATTTCTCTGAAATAATTTTTGTTGAGTGGATAGATTTTAGTTGGGATAGTCGTTCAACATTTTACAAGAACAACGAACCATGGAGTATGATTTCTCTGAAATAATTTTTGTTGAGTGGATAGATTTTAGTTGGGGTAGTCGTTCAACATTCTACAAGAACAACTTACCATGGAGTATGATTTCTCTGAAATAATTTTTGTTGAGTGGATAGATTTTAGTTGGGGTAGTCGTTCAACATTTTACAAGAACAACTTACCATGGAGTATGATTTCTCTGAAATAATTTTTGTTGAGTTTATAGATTTTAGTTGGGGTAGTCGTTCAACATTCTACAAGAACAACTTACCATGGAGTATGATTTCTCTGAAATAATTTTTGTTGAGTGGATAGATTTTAGTTAGGGGTAGTCGTTCAACATTCTACAAGAACAACTTACCATGGAGTATGATTTCTCTGAAATAATTTTTGTTGAGTGGATAGATTTTAGTTGGGGTAGTCGTTCAACATTTTACAAAACAACTTACCATGGAGTATTATTTCTTTGAAATAATTTTTGTTGAGTGGATAGATTTTAGTTGGGATAGTCGTTCAACATTTTACAAGAACAACTTACAATGGAGTATGATTTCTCTGAAATAATTTTTGTTGAGTTTATAGATTTTAGTTGGGGTAGTCGTTCAACATTCTACAAGAACAACTTACCATGGAGTATGATTTCTCTGAAATAATTTTTGTTGAGTGGATAGATTTTAGTTAGGGGTAGTCGTTCAACATTCTACAAGAACAACTTACCATGGAGTATGATTTCTCTGAAATAATTTTTGTTGAGTGGATAGATTTTAGTTGGGGTAGTCGTTCAACATTTTACAAGAACAACGAAACATGGAGTATGATTTCTCTGAAACCATGATAGATTTCAAATCGATCCTGACCAAGATGAGTCTGTGGTGTGAAATAATTTTTGTTGAGTGGATAGATTTTAGTTTAGGTAGTCGTTCAACATTCTACAAGAACAACTTACCATGGAGTATGATTTCTCTGAAATAATTTTTGTTGAGTGGATAGATTTTAGTTGGGGTAGTCGTTCAACATTTTACAAAACAACTTACCATGGAGTATGATTTCTCTGAAATAATTATTGTTGAGTGGATAGATTTTAGTTGGGATAGTCGTTCAACATTTTACAAGAACAACTTACCATGGAGTATGATTTCTCTGAAATAATTTTTGTTGAGTGGATAGATTTTAGTTGGGGTAGTCGTTCAACATTTTACAAGAACAACGAACCATGGAGTATGATTTCTCTGAAACCATGATAGATTTCAAATCGATCCTGACCAAGATGAGTCTGTGGTGTGAAATAATTTTTGTTGAGTGGATAGATTTTAGTTAGGGGTAGTCGTTCAACATTCTACAAGAACAACTTACCATGGAGTATGATTTCTCTGAAACCATGATAGATTTCAAATCGATCCTGACCAAGATGAGTCTGTGGTGTGAAATAATTTTTGTTGAGTGGATAGATTTTAGTTGGGGTAGTCGTTCAACATTCTACAAGAACAACTTACCATGGAGTATGATTTCTCTGAAACCATGATAGATTTCAAATCGATCCTGACCAAGATGAGTCTGTGGTGTGAAATAATTTTTGTTGAGTGGATAGATTTTAGTTGGGGTAGTCGTTCAACATTCTACAAGAACAACTTACCATGGAGTATGATTTCTCTGAAATAATTTTTGTTGAGTGGATAGATTTTAGTTGGGATAGTCGTTCAACATTTTACAAGAACAACGAACCATGGAGTATGATTTCTCTGAAACCATGATAGATTTCAAATCGATCCTGACCAAGATGAGTCTGTGGTGTGAAATAATTTTTGTTGAGTGGATAGATTTTAGTTGGGGTAGTCGTTCAACATTCTACAAGAACAACTTACCATGGAGTATGATTTCTCTGAAACCATGATAGATTTCAAATCGATCCTGACCAAGATGAGTCTGTGGTGTGAAATAATTTTTGTTGAGTGGATAGATTTTAGTTGGGATACTCGTTCAACATTTTACAAGAACAACGAACCATGGAGTATGATTTCTCTGAAACCATGATAGATTTCAAATCGATCCTGACCAAGATGAGTCTGTGGTGTGAAATAATTTTTGTTGAGTGGATAGATTTTCGTTAGTTGTAGTCGTTCAACATTCTACAAGAACAACGAACCATGGAGTATGATTTCTCTGAAACCATGATAGATTTCAAATCGATCCTGACCAAGATGAGTCTGTGGTGTGAAATAATTTTTGTTAAGTGGATAGATTTTAGTTGGGATAGTCGTTCAACATTCTACAAGAACAACTTACCATGGAGTATGATTTCTCTGAAATAATTTTTGTTGAGTGGATAGATTTTAGTTGGGGTAGTCGTTCAACATTCTACAAGAACAACTTACCATGGAGTATGATTTCTCTGAAACCATGATAGATTTCAAATCGATCCTGACCAAGATGAGTCTGTGGTGTGAAATAATTTTTGTTGAGTGGATAGATTTTAGTTGGGATAGTCGTTCAACATTCTACAAGAACAACTTACCATGGAGTATGATTTCTCTGAAACCATGATAAATTTCAAATCGATCCTGACCAAGATGAGTCTGTGGTGTGAAATAATTTTTGTTGAGTGGATAGATTTTAGTTGGGGTAGTCGTTCAACATTCTACAAGAACAACTTACCATGGAGTATGATTTCTCTGAAACCATGATAGATTTCAAATCGATCCTGACCAAGATGAGTCTGTGGTGTGAAATAATTTTTGTTGAGTGGATAGATTTTAGTTAGGGGTAGTCGTTCAACATTCTACAAGAACAACGAACCATGGAGTATGATTTCTCTGAAACCATGATAGATTTCAAATCGATCCTGACCAAGATGAGTCTGTGGTGTGAAATAATTTTTGTTAAGTGGATAGATTTTAGTTGGGATAGTCGTTCAACATTCTACAAGAACAACTTACCATGGAGTATGATTTCTCTGAAATAATTTTTGTTGAGTGGATAGATTTTAGTTGGGGTAGTCGTTCAACATTCTACAAGAACAACTTACCATGGAGTATGATTTCTCTGAAACCATGATAGATTTCAAATCGATCCTGACCAAGATGAGTCTGTGGTGTGAAATAATTTTTGTTGAGTGGATAGATTTTAGTTGGGGTAGTCGTTCAACATTCTACAAGAACAACTTACCATGGAGTATGATTTCTCTGAAACCATGATAGATTTCAAATCGATCCTGACCAAGATGAGTCTGTGGTGTGAAATAATTTTTGTTGAGTGGATAGATTTTAGTTGGGATACTCGTTCAACATTTTACAAGAACAACGAACCATGGAGTATGATTTCTCTGAAACCATGATAGATTTCAAATCGATCCTGACCAAGATGAGTCTGTGGTGTGAAATAATTTTTGTTGAGTGGATAGATTTTAGTTAGGCGTAGTCGTTCAACATTCTACAAGAACAACGAACCATGGAGTATGATTTCTCTGAAACCATGATAGATTTCAAATCGATCCTGACCAAGATGAGTCTGTGGTGTGAAATAATTTTTGTTAAGTGGATAGATTTTAGTTGGGATAGTCGTTCAACATTCTACAAGAACAACTTACCATGGAGTATGATTTCTCTGAAATAATTTTTGTTGAGTGGATAGATTTTAGTTGGGGTAGTCGTTCAACATTCTACAAGAACAACTTACCATGGAGTATGATTTCTCTGAAACCATGATAGATTTCAAATCGATCCTGACCAAGATGTGTCTGTGGTGTGAAATAATTTTTGTTGAGTGGATAGATTTTAGTTGGGATAGTCGTTCAACATTTTACAAGAACAACGAACCATGGAGTATGATTTCTCTGAAACCATGATAGATTTCAAATCGATCCTGACCAAGATGAGTCTGTGGTGTGAAATAATTTTTGTTGAGTGGATAGATTTTAGTTGGGGTAGTCGTTCAACATTCTACAAGAACAACGAATCATGGAGTATGATTTCTCTGAAACCATGATAGATTTCAAATCGATCCTGACCAAGATGAGCCTGTGGTGTGAAATAATTTTTGTTGAGTGGATAGATTTTAGTTGGGATAGTCGTTCAACATTCTACAAGAACAACTTACCATGGAGTATGATTTCTCTGAAATAATTTTTGTTGAGTGGATAGATTTTAGTTGGGGTAGTCGTTCAACATTCTACAAGAACAACTTACCATGGAGTATGATTTCTCTGAAATAATTTTTGTTGAGTGGATAGATTTTAGTTGGGATAGTCGTTCAACATTTTACAAGAACAACGAACCATGGAGTATGATTTCTCTGAAACCATGATAGATTTCAAATCGATCCTGACCAAGATGAGTCTGTGGTGTGAAATAATTTTTGTTGAGTGGATAGATTTTAGTTGGGGTAGTCGTTCAACATTCTACAAGAACAACTTACCATGGAGTATGATTTCTCTGAAACCATGATAGATTTCAAATCGATCCTGACCAAGATGTGTCTGTGGTGTGAAATAATTTTTGTTGAGTGGATAGATTTTAGTTGGGATAGTCGTTCAACATTTTACAAGAACAACGAACCATGGAGTATGATTTCTCTGAAACCATGATAGATTTCAAATCGATCCTGACCAAGATGAGTCTGTGGTGTGAAATAATTTGTGTTGAGTGGATAGATTTTAGTTGGGATAGTCGTTCAACATTCTACAAGAACAACTTACCATGGAGTATGATTTCTCTGAAATAATTTTTGTTGGGTAGATAGATTTTAGTTGGGATAGTCGTTCAACATTTTACAAGAACAACGAACCATGGAGTATGATTTCTCTGAAACCATGATAGATTTCAAATCGATCCTGACCAAGATGAGTCTGTGGTGTGAAATAATTTTTGTTGAGTGGATAGATTTTAGTTGGGATAGTCGTTCAACACTCTACAAGAACAACTTACCATGGAGTATGATTTCTCTGAAATAATTTTTGTTGAGTGGATAGACTTTAGTTAGGGGTAGTCGTTCAACATTCTACAAGAACAACTTACCATGGAGTATGATTTCTCTGAAACCATGATAGATTTCAAATCGATCCTGACCAAGATGAGTCTGTGGTGTGAAATAATTTTTGTTGAGTGGATAGATTTTAGTTGGGATAGTCGTTCAACATTCTACAAGAACAACTTACCATGGAGTATGATTTCTCTGAAATAATTTTTGTTGAGTGGATAGATTTTAGTTGGGGTAGTCGTTCAACATTCTACAAGAACAACTTACCATGGAGTATGATTTCTCTGAAATAATTTTTGTTGAGTGGATAGATTTTAGTTGGGGTAGTCGTTCAACATTCTACAAGAACAACTTAATATGGAGTATGATTTCTCTGAAACCATGATAGATTTCAAATCGATCCTGACCAAGATGAGTCTGTGGTGTGAAATAATTTTTGTTGAGTGGATAGATTTTAGTTGGGGTAGTCGTTCAACATTCTACAAGAACAACGAAACATGCAGTATGATTTCTCTGAAATAATTTTTGTTGAGTGGATAGATTTTAGTTGGGGTAGTCGTTCAACATTCTACAAGAACAACGAACCATGGAGTATGATTTCTCTGAAATAATTTTTGTTGAGTGGATAGATTTTAGTTAGGGGTAGTCGTTCAACATTCTACAAGAACAACTTACCATGGAGTATGATTTCTCTGAAATAATTTTTGTTGAGTGGATAGATTTTAGTTGGGGTAGTCGTTCAACATTGTACAAGAACAACGAACCATGGAGTATGATTTCTCTGAAACCATGATAGATTTCAAATCGATCCTGACCAAGATGAGTCTGTGGTGTGACATAATTTTTGTTGAGTGGATAGATTTTAGTTGGGGTAGTCGTTCAACATTCTACAAGAACAACTTACCATGGAGTATGATTTCTCTGAAATAATTTTTGTTGAGTGGATAGATTTTAGTTGGGGTAGTCGTTCAACATTTTACAAAACAACTTACCATGGAGTATGATTTATCTGAAATAATTTTTGTTGAGTGGATAGATTTTAGTTGGGATAGTCGTTCAACATTTTACAAGAACAACTTACCATGGAGTATGATTTCTCTGAAATAATTTTTGTTGAGTGGATAGATTTTAGTTGGGGTAGTCGTTCAACATTCTACAAGAACAACTTACCATGGAGTATGATTTCTCTGAAATAATTTTTGTTGAGTGGATAGATTTTAGTTAGGGGTAGTCGTTCAACATTCTACAAGAACAACTTACCATGGAGTATGATTTCTCTGAAATAATTTTTGTTGAGTGGATAGATTTTAGTTGGGTTAGTCGTTCAACATTTTACAAGAACAACGAACCATGGAGTATGATTTCTCTGAAACCATGATAGATTTCAAATCGATCCTGACCAAGATGAGTCTGTGGTGTGAAATAATTTTTGTTGAGTGGATAGATTTTAGTTGGGGTAGTCGTTCAACATTCTACAAGAACAACTTACCATGGAGTATGATTTCTCTGAAATAATTTTTGTTGAGTGGATAGATTTTAGTTGGGGTAGTCGTTCAACATTTTACAAAACAACTTACCATGGAGTATGATTTCTCTGAAATAATTTTTGTTGAGTGGATAGATTTTAGTTGGGATAGTCGTTCAACATTTTACAAGAACAACTTACCATGGAGTATGATTTCTCTGAAATAATTTTTGTGGAGTGGATAGATTTTAGTTGGGGTAGTCGTTCAACATTTTACAAGAACAACGAACCATGGAGTATGATTTCTCTGAAACCATGATAGATTTCAAATCGATCCTGACCAAGATGAGTCTGTGGTGTGAAATAATTTTTGTTGAGTGGATAGATTTTAGTTTAGGTAGTCGTTCAACATTCTACAAGAACAACTTACCATGGAGTATGATTTCTCTGAAATAATTTTTGTTGAGTGGATAGATTTTAGTTGGGGTAGTCGTTCAACATTTTACAAAACAACTTACCATGGAGTATGATTTCTCTGAAATAATTATTGTTGAGTGGATAGATTTTAGTTGGGATAGTCGTTCAACATTTTACAAGAACAACTTACCATGGAGTATGATTTCTCTGAAATAATTTTTGTTGAGTGGATAGATTTTAGTTGGGGTAGTCGTTCAACATTTTACAAGAACAACGAACCATGGAGTATGATTTCTCTGAAACCATGATAGATTTCAAATCGATCCTGACCAAGATGAGTCTGTGGTGTGAAATAATTTTTGTTGAGTGGATAGATTTTAGTTGGGGTAGTCGTTCAACATTCTACAAGAACAACTTACCATGGAGTATGATTTCTCTGAAATAATTTTTGTTGAGTGGATAGATTTTAGTTGGGGTAGTCGTTCAACATTTTACAAGAACAACGAACCATGGAGTATGATTTCTCTGAAACCATGATAGATTTCAAATCGATCCTGACCAAGATGAGTCTGTGGTGTGAAATAAGTTTTGTTGAGTGGATAGATTTTAGTTGGGATAGTCGTTCAACATTTTACAAGAACAACTTACCATGGAGTATGATTTCTCTGAAATAATTTTTGTTGAGTGGATAGATTTTAGTTGGGGTAGTCGTTCAACATTTTACAAGAACAACGAACCATGGAGTATGATTTCTCTGAAACCATGATAGATTTCAAATCGATCCTGACCAAGATGAGTCTGTGGTGTGAAATAATTTTTGTTGAGTGGATAGATTTTAGTTGGGATAGTCGTTCAACATTTTACAAGAACAACTTACCATGGAGTATGATTTCTCTGAAATAATTTTTGTTGAGTGGATAGATTTTAGTTGGGGTAGTCGTTCAACATTTTACAAGAACAACGAACCATGGAGTATGATTTCTCTGAAACCATGATAGATTTCAAATCGATCCTGACCAAGATGTGTCTGTGGTGTGAAATAATTTTTGTTGAGTGGATAGATTTTAGTTGGGATAGTCGTTCAACATTTTACAAGAACAACGAACCATGGAGTATGATTTCTCTGAAACCATGATAGATTTCAAATCGATCCTGACCAAGATGAGTCTGTGGTGTGAAATAATTTTTGTTGAGTGGATAGATTTTAGTTGGGGTAGTCGTTCAACATTCTACAAGAACAACTTACCATGGAGTATGATTTCTCTGAAACCATGATAGATTTCAAATCGATCCTGACCAAGATGAGTCTGTGGTGTGAAATAATTTTTGTTGAGTGGATAGATTTTAGTTGGGGTAGTCGTTCAACATTCTACAAGAACAACTTACCATGGAGTATGATTTCTCTGAAACCATGATAGATTTCAAATCGATCCTGACCAAGATGAGTCTGTGGTGTGAAATAATTTTTGTTGAGTGGATAGATTTTAGTTGGGGTAGTCGTTCAACATTCTACAAGAACAACTTATTATGGAGTATGATTTCTCTGAAATAATTTTTGTTGAGTGGATAGATTTTAGTTGGGATAGTCGTTCAACATTTTACAAGAACAACGAACCATGGAGTATGATTTCTCTGAAACGATGATAGATTTCAAATCGATCCTGACCAAGATGAGTCTGTGGTGTGAAATAATTTTTGTTGAGTGGATAGATTTTAGTTGGGGTAGTCGTTCAACATTCTACAAGAACAACTTACCATGGAGTATGATTTCTCTGAAACCATGATAGATTTCAAATCGATCCTGACCAAGATGAGTCTGTGGTGTGAAATAATTTTTGTTGAGTGGATAGATTTTAGTTGGGATACTCGTTCAACATTTTACAAGAACAACGAACCATGGAGTATGATTTCTCTGAAACCATGATAGATTTCAAATCGATCCTGACCAAGATGAGTCTGTGGTGTGAAATAATTTTTGTTGAGTGGATAGATTTTAGTTAGGGGTAGTCGTTCAACATTCTACAAGAACAACTTACCATGGAGTATGATTTCTCTGAAATAATTTTTGTTGAGTGGATAGATTTTAGTTGGGGTAGTCGTTCAACATTTTACAAGAACAACGAACCATGGAGTATGATTTCTCTGAAACCATGATAGATTTCAAATCGATCCTGACCAAGATGAGTCTGTGGTGTGAAATAATTTTTGTTGAGTAGATAGATTTTAGTTAGGCGTAGTCGTTCAACATTCTACAAGAACAACTTACCATGGAGTATGATTTCTCTGAAATAATTTTTGTTGAGTGGATAGATTTTAGTTGGGGTAGTCGTTCAACATTTTACAAAACAACTTACCATGGAGTATGATTTCTCTGAAATAATTATTGTTGAGTGGATAGATTTTAGTTGGGATAGTCGTTCAACATTTTACAAGAACAACTTACCATGGAGTATGATTTCTCTGAAATAATTTTTGTTGAGTGGATAGATTTTAGTTGGGGTAGTCGTTCAACATTGTACAAGAACAACGAACCATGGAGTATGATTTCTCTGAAACCATGATAGATTTCAAATCGATCCTGACCAAGATAAGTCTGTGGTGTGAAATAATTTTTGTTGAGTGGATAGATTTTAGTTAGGGGTAGTCGTTCAACGTTCTACAAGAACAACTTACCATATAGTATGATTTCTCTGAAACCATGATAGATTTCAAATCGATCCTGACCAAGATGAGTCTGTGGTGTGAAATAATTTTTGTTGAGTGGATAGATTTTAGTTGGGGTAGTCGTTCAACATTCTACAAGAACAACTTACCATGGAGTATGATTTCTCTGAAACCATGATAGATTTCAAATCGATCCTGACCAAGATGAGTCTGTGGTGTGAAATAATTTTTGTTGAGTGGATAGATTTTAGTTGGGGTAGTCGTTCAACATTCTACAAGAACAACTTACCATGGAGTATGATTTCTCTGAAATAATTTTTGTTGAGTGGATAGATTTTAGTTGGGATAGTCGTTCAACATTTTACAAGAACAACGAACCATGGAGTATGATTTCTCTGAAACCATGATAGATTTCAAATCGATCCTGACGAAGATGAGTCTGTGGTGTGAAATAATTTTTGTTGAGTGGATAGATTTTAGTTGGGGTAGTCGTTCAACATTCTACAAGAACAACTTACCATGGAGTATGATTTCTCTGAAACCATGATAGATTTCAAATCGATCCTGACCAAGATGAGTCTGTGGTGTGAAATAATTTTTGTTGAGTGGATAGATTTTAGTTGGGGTAGTCGTTCAACATTCTACAAGAACAACTTACCATGGAGTATGATTTCTCTGAAACCATGATAGATTTCAAATCGATCCTGACCAAGATGAGTCTGTGGTGTGAAATAATTTTTGTTGAGTGGATAGATTTTAGTTGGGGTAGTCGTTCAACATTCTACAAGAACAACTTACCATGGAGTATGATTTCTCTGAAATAATTTTTGTTGAGTGGATAGATTTTAGTTGGGATAGTCGTTCAACATTTTACAAGAACAACGAACCATGGAGTATGATTTCTCTGAAACGATGATAGATTTCAAATCGATCCTGACCAAGATGAGTCTGTGGTGTGAAATAATTTTTGTTGAGTGGATAGATTTTAGTTGGGGTAGTCGTTCAACATTCTACAAGAACAACTTACCATGGAGTATGATTTCTCTGAAACCATGATAGATTTCAAATCGATCCTGACCAAGATGAGTCTGTGGTGTGAAATAATTTTTGTTAGTGGATAGATTTTAGTTGGGATACTCGTTCAACATTTTACAAGAACAACGAACCATGGAGTATGATTTCTCTGAAACCATGATAGATTTCAAATCGATCCTGACCAAGATGAGTCTGTGGTGTGAAATAATTTTTGTTGAGTGGATAGATTTTAGTTGGGATAGTCGTTCAACATTCTACAAGAACAACTTACCATGGAGTATGATTTCTCTGAAATAATTTTTGTTGAGTGGATAGATTTTAGTTGGGGTAGTCGTTCAACATTCTACAAGAACAACTTACCATGGAGTATGATTTCTCTGAAATAATTTTTGTTGAGTGGATAGATTTTAGTTGGGATAGTCGTTCAACATTTTACAAGAACAACGAACCATGGAGTATGATTTCTCTGAAACGATGATAGATTTCAAATCGATCCTGACCAAGATGAGTCTGTGGTGTGAAATAATTTTTGTTGAGTGGATAGATTTTAGAAGATGAGTCTGTGGTGTGAAATAATTTTTGTTGAGTGGATAGATTTTAGTTGGGATAGTCGTTCAACATTCTACAAGAACAACTTACCATGGAGTATGATTTCTCTGAAATAATTTTTGTTGAGTGGATAGATTTTAGTTGGGATAGTCGTTCAACATTTTACAAGAACAACGAACCATGGAGTATGATTTCTCTGAAACCATGATAGATTTCAAATCGATCCTGACCAAGATGAGTCTGTGGTGTGAAATAATTTTTGTTGAGTGGATAGATTTTAGTTGGGGTAGTCGTTCAACATTCTACAAGAACAACGAATCATGGAGTATGATTTCTCTGAAACCATGATAGATTTCAAATCGATCCTGACCAAGATGAGCCTGTGGTGTGAAATAATTTTTGTTGAGTGGATAGATTTTAGTTGGGATAGTCGTTCAACATTCTACAAGAACAACTTACCATGGAGTATGATTTCTCTGAAATAATTTTTGTTGAGTGGATAGATTTTAGTTGGGGTAGTCGTTCAACATTCTACAAGAACAACTTACCATGGAGTATGATTTCTCTGAAATAATTTTTGTTGAGTGGATAGATTTTAGTTGGGATAGTCGTTCAACATTTTACAAGAACAACGAACCATGGAGTATGATTTCTCTGAAAAAATGATAGATTTCAAATCGATCCTGACCAAGATGAGTCTGTGGTGTGAAATAATTTTTGTTGAGTGGATAGATTTAAGTTGGGGTAGTCGTTCAACATTCTACAAGAACAACTTACCATGGAGTATGATTTCTCTGAAACCATGATAGATTTCAAATCGATCCTGACCAAGATGTGTCTGTGGTGTGAAATAATTTTTGTTGAGTGGATAGATTTTAGTTGGGATAGTCGTTCAACATTTTACAAGAACAACGAACCATGGAGTATGATTTCTCTGAAACCATGATAGATTTCAAATCGATCCTGACCAAGATGAGTCTGTGGTGTGAAATAATTTGTGTTGAGTGGATACATTTTAGTTGGGATAGTCGTTCAACATTCTACAAGAACAACTTACCATGGAGCATGATTTCTCTGAAATAATTTTTGTTGGGTAGATAGATTTTAGTTGGGATAGTCGTTCAACATTTTACAAGAACAACGAACCATGGAGTATGATTTCTCTGAAACCATGATAGATTTCAAATCGATCCTGACCAAGATGAGTCTGTGGTGTGAAATAATTTTTGTTGAGTGGATAGATTTTAGTTGGGATAGTCGTTCAACACTCTACAAGAACAACTTACCATGGAGTATGATTTCTCTGAAATAATTTTTGTTGAGTGGATAGACTTTAGTTAGGGGTAGTCGTTCAACATTCTACAAGAACAACTTACCATGGAGTATGATTTCTCTGAAACCATGATAGATTTCAAATCGATCCTGACCAAGATGAGTCTGTGGTGTGAAATAATTTTTGTTGAGTGGATAGATTTTAGTTGGGATAGTCGTTCAACATTCTACAAGAACAACTTACCATGGAGTATGATTTCTCTGAAATAATTTTTGTTGAGTGGATAGATTTTAGTTGGGGTAGTCGTTCAACATTCTACAAGAACAACTTACCATGGAGTATGATTTCTCTGAAATAATTTTTGTTGAGTGGATAGATTTTAGTTGGGGTAGTCGTTCAACATTCTACAAGAACAACTTACCATGGAGTATGATTTCTCTGAAACCATGATAGATTTCAAATCGATCCTGACCAAGATGAGTCTGTGGTGTGAAATAATTTTTGTTGAGTGGATAGATTTTAGTTGGGGTAGTCGTTCAACATTCTACAAGAACAACGAACCATGCAGTATGATTTCTCTGAAATAATTTTTGTTGAGTGGATAGATTTTAGTTGGGGTAGTCGTTCAACATTCTACAAGAACAACGAACCATGGAGTATGATTTCTCTGAAATAATTTTTGTTGAGTGGATAGATTTTAGTTAGGGGTAGTCGTTCAACATTCTACAAGAACAACTTACCATGGAGTATGATTTCTCTGAAATAATTTTTGTTGAGTGGATAGATTTTAGTTGGGGTAGTCGTTCAACATTGTACAAGAACAACGAACCATGGAGTATGATTTCTCTGAAACCATGATAGATTTCAAATCGATCCTGACCAAGATGAGTCTGTGGTGTGACATAATTTTTGTTGAGTGGATAGATTTTAGTTGGGGTAGTCGTTCAACATTCTACAAGAACAACGAACCATGGAGTATGATTTCTCTGAAATAATTTTTGTTGAGTGGATAGATTTTAGTTGGGGTAGTCGTTCAACATTTTACAAACAACTTACCATGGAGTATGATTTATCTGAAATAATTTTTGTTGAGTGGATAGATTTTAGTTGGGATAGTCGTTCAACATTTTACAAGAACAACTTACCATGGAGTATGATTTCTCTGAAATAATTTTTGTTGAGTGGATAGATTTTAGTTGGGGTAGTCGTTCAACATTCTACAAGAACAACTTACCATGGAGTATGATTTCTCTGAAATAATTTTTGTTGAGTGGATAGATTTTAGTTAGGGGTAGTCGTTCAACATTCTACAAGAACAACTTACCATGGAGTATGATTTCTCTGAAATAATTTTTGGTGAGTGGATAGATTTTAGTTGGGTTAGTCGTTCAACATTTTACAAGAACAACGAACCATGGAGTATGATTTCTCTGAAACCATGATAGATTTCAAATCGATCCTGACCAAGATGAGTCTGTGGTGTGAAATAATTTTTGTTGAGTGGATAGATTTTAGTTGGGGTAGTCGTTCAACATTTTACAAAACAACTTACCATGGAGTATGATTTCTCTGAAATAATTTTTGTTGAGTGGATAGATTTTAGTTGGGATAGTCGTTTAACATTCTACAAGAACAACGAACCATGGAGTATGATTTCTCTGAAACCGTGATAGATTTCAAATCGATCCTGACCAAGATGAGTCTGTGGTGTGAAATAATTTTTGTTGAGTGGATAGATTTTAGTTGGGGTAGTCGTTCAACATTTTACAAAACAACTTACCATGGAGTATGATTTCTCTGAAATAATTTTTGTTGAGTGGATAGATTTTAGTTGGGTTAGTCGTTCAACATTTTACAAGAACAACGAACCATGGAGTATGATTTCTCTGAAACCATGATAGATTTCAAATCGATCCTGACCAAGATGAGTCTGTGGTGTGAAATAATTTTTGTTGAGTGGATAGATTTTAGTTGGGGTAGTCGTTCAACATTTTACAAAACAACTTACCATGGAGTATGATTTCTCTGAAATAATTTTTGTTGAGTGGATAGATTTTAGTTGGGTTAGTCGTTCAACATTTTACAAGAACAACGAACCATGGAGTATGATTTCTCTGAAACCATGATAGATTTCAAATCGATCCTGACCAAGATGAGTCTGTGGTGTGAAATAATTTTTGTTGAGTGGATAGATTTTAGTTGGGATAGTCGTTCAACATTCTACAAGAACAACTTACCATGGAGTATGATTTCTCTGAAATAATTTTTGTTGAGTGGATAGATTTTAGTTGGGGTAGTCGTTCAACATTCTACAAGAACAACTTACCATGGAGTATGATTTCTCTGAAACCATGATAGATTTCAAATCGATCCTGACCAAGATGTGTCTGTGGTGTGAAATAATTTTTGTTGAGTGGATAGATTTTAGTTGGGATAGTCGTTCAACATTTTACAAGAACAACGAACCATGGAGTATGATTTCTCTGAAACCATGATAGATTTCAAATCGATCCTGACCAAGATGAGTCTGTGGTGTGAAATAATTTTTGTTGAGTGGATAGATTTTAGAAGATGAGTCTGTGGTGTGAAATAATTTTTGTTGAGTGGATAGATTTTAGTTGGGATAGTCGTTCAACATTCTACAAGAACAACTTACCATGGAGTATGATTTCTCTGAAATAATTTTTGTTGAGTGGATAGATTTTAGTTGGGATAGTCGTTCAACATTTTACAAGAACAACGAACCATGGAGTATGATTTCTCTGAAACCATGATAGATTTCAAATCGATCCTGACCAAGATGAGTCTGTGGTGTGAAATAATTTTTGTTGAGTGGATAGATTTTAGTTGGGGTAGTCGTTCAACATTCTACAAGAACAACGAATCATGGAGTATGATTTCTCTGAAACCATGATAGATTTCAAATCGATCCTGACCAAGATGAGCCTGTGGTGTGAAATAATTTTTGTTGAGTGGATAGATTTTAGTTGGGATAGTCGTTCAACATTCTACAAGAACAACTTACCATGGAGTATGATTTCTCTGAAATAATTTTTGTTGAGTGGATAGATTTTAGTTGGGGTAGTCGTTCAACATTCTACAAGAACAACTTACGTAACGTTCATCGAAACTCTTTGTTCCACATGCCGTGCATGTCCAAATTTGATCTCACTAGTCGCCGATACAGAGGATTGTGAGAAATGCTCACAGAGCCACAAAAGACGCCATATATCCCAGTCCCCGCCACCTGTTGTCGAAAAAAGAAAACATCATTCGGAAGGTGAAAAACATCATCATCGTCATCATAACACAAGTAATAATGCCTCGAGAAAGGACTCAACGACGTCTACATCATCGACTTCCTCTAATTCCAATACGACCGTAGCCCCGGTGGTACCCTCAATTAAACTCGAAAGTAATTTGTCGCGTTCAGTTGAGTTATTGTCTCCAACAAACGCTAAATTTCATTCTCCATTAGTTGCCGAAGTGCATCCTGAGCAATCTGCATACAACAACAAATGCAGTAAACATCATACATCAGGAACAGCGACTTCGGCGGCGCCTCATGCTCCACAAGCGGGTGGGAATAGTAAAATGTCAATGGCATCACCATCGGCAGCCTCGATGGCTGCTGTTAGTTCAGCCGTAACACCAACGTCATCGTCTTCATCTGCCTCCGCAGTGGCTTCCATGAATGCCCTAACATCGGCTGCGATTGCATCATCGGCCGCATCGACACCAGTTGCTACGGCGCCACTAAAGACACATCCCGGAGATTGGTCTATTGAGGAGGTTATCCAATTCATTGAGACGAATGACATTTCGCTGGCGGTTCATGGAGACCTGTTTAGGAAACATGTAAGTTGGAAGGTTTATTTTTTGTTATTTTATTGCTGTGACACCAAAAGTGAACGATTGTCGTCGTGTGGTAGCTAGTCGCCTGGTTGTGGTATGATTTCTCTGAAATAATTTTTGTTGAGTGGATAGATTTTAGTTGGGATAGTCGTTCAACATTTTACAAGAACAACGAACCATGGAGTATGATTTCTCTGAAACCATGATAGATTTCAAATCGATCCTGACCAAGATGAGTCTGTGGTGTGAAATAATTTTTGTTGAGTGGATAGATTTAAGTTGGGGTAGTCGTTCAACATTCTACAAGAACAACTTACCATGGAGTATGATTTCTCTGAAACCATGATAGATTTCAAATCGATCCTGACCAAGATGTGTCTGTGGTGTGAAATAATTTTTGTTGAGTGGATAGATTTTAGTTGGGATAGTCGTTCAACATTTTACAAGAACAACGAACCATGGAGTATGATTTCTCTGAAACCATGATAGATTTCAAATCGATCCTGACCAAGATGAGTCTGTGGTGTGAAATAATTTGTGTTGAGTGGATAGATTTTAGTTGGGATAGTCGTTCAACATTCTACAAGAACAACTTACCATGGAGTATGATTTCTCTGAAATAATTTTTGTTGGGTAGATAGATTTTAGTTGGGATAGTCGTTCAGCATTTTACAAGAACAAGGAACCATGGAGTATGATTTCTCTGAAACCATGATAGATTTCAAATCGATCCTGACCAAGATGAGTCTGTGGTGTGAAATAATTTTTGTTGAGTGGATAGATTTTAGTTGGGATAGTCGTTCAACACTCTACAAGAACAACTTACCATGGAGTACGATTTCTCTGAAATAATTTTTGTTGAGTGGATAGACTTTAGTTAGGGGTAGTCGTTCAACATTCTACAAGAACAACTTACCATGGAGTATGATTTCTCTGAAACCATGATAGATTTCAAATCGATCCTGACCAAGATGAGTCTGTGGTGTGAAATAATTTTTGTTGAGTGGATAGATTTTAGTTGGGATAGTCGTTCAACATTCTACAAGAACAACTTACCATGGAGTATGATTTCTCTGAAATAATTTTTGTTGAGTGGATAGATTTTAGTTGGGGTAGTCGTTCAACATTCTACAAGAACAACTTACCATGGAGTATGATTTCTCTGAAATAATTTTTGTTGAGTGGATAGATTTTAGTTGGGGTAGTCGTTCAACATTCTACAAGAACAACTTACCATGGAGTATGATTTCTCTGAAACCATGATAGATTTCAAATCGATCCTGACCAAGATGAGTCTGTGGTGTGAAATAATTTTTGTTGAGTGGATAGATTTTAGTTGGGGTAGTCGTTCAACATTCTACAAGAACAACGAACCATGCAGTATGATTTCTCTGAAATAATTTTTGTTGAGTGGATAGATTTTAGTTGGGGTAGTCGTTCAACATTCTACAAGAACAACGAACCATGGAGTATGATTTCTCTGAAATAATTTTTGTTGAGTGGATAGATTTTAGTTAGGGGTAGTCGTTCAACATTCTACAAGAACAACTTACCATGGAGTATGATTTCTCTGAAATAATTTTTGTTGAGTGGATAGATTTTAGTTGGGGTAGTCGTTCAACATTGTACAAGAACAACGAACCATGGAGTATGATTTCTCTGAAACCATGATAGATTTCAAATCGATCCTGACCAAGATGAGTCTGTGGTGTGACATAATTTTTGTTGAGTGGATAGATTTTAGTTGGGGTAGTCGTTCAACATTCTACAAGAACAACGAACCATGGAGTATGATTTCTCTGAAATAATTTTTGTTGAGTGGATAGATTTTAGTTGGGGTAGTCGTTCAACATTTTACAAAACAACTTACCATGGAGTATGATTTATCTGAAATAATTTTTGTTGAGTGGATAGATTTTAGTTGGGATAGTCGTTCAACATTTTACAAGAACAACTTACCATGGAGTATGATTTCTCTGAAATAATTTTTGTTGAGTGGATAGATTTTAGTTGGGGTAGTCGTTCAACATTCTACAAGAACAACTTACCATGGAGTATGATTTCTCTGAAATAATTTTTGTTGAGTGGATAGATTTTAGTTAGGGGTAGTCGTTCAACATTCTACAAGAACAACTTACCATGGAGTATGATTTCTCTGAAATAATTTTTGTTGAGTGGATAGATTTTAGTTGGGTTAGTCGTTCAACATTTTACAAGAACAACGAACCATGGAGTATGATTTCTCTGAAACCATGATAGATTTCAAATCGATCCTGACCAAGATGAGTCTGTGGTGTGAAATAATTTTTGTTGAGTGGATAGATTTTAGTTGGGGTAGTCGTTCAACATTTTACAAAACAACTTACCATGGAGTATGATTTCTCTGAAATAATTGTTGTTGAGTGGATAGATTTTAGTTGGGATAGTCGTTCAACATTTTACAAGAACAACTTACCATGGAGTATGATTTCTCTGAAATAATTTTTGTTGAGTGGATAGATTTTAGTTGGGGTAGTCGTTCAACATTTTACAAGAACAACGAACCATGGAGTATGATTTCTCTGAAACCATGATAGATTTCAAATCGATCCTGACCAAGATGAGTCTGTGGTGTGAAATAATTTTTGTTGAGTGGATAGATTTTAGTTGGGGTAGTCGTTCAACATTCTACAAGAACAACTTACCATGGAGTATGATTTCTCTGAAATAATTTTTGTTGAGTGGATAGATTTTAGTTAGGGGTAGTCGTTCAACATTCTACAAGAACAACTTACCATGGAGTATGATTTCTCTGAAACCATGATAGATTTCAAATCGATCCTGACCAAGATGAGTCTGTGGTGTGAAATAATTTTTGTTGAGTGGATAGATTTTAGTTGGGATAGTCGTTCAACATTCTACAAGAACAACTTACCATGGAGTATGATTTCTCTGAAATAATTTTTGTTGGGTAGATAGATTTTAGTTGGGATAGTCGTTCAACATTTTACAAGAACAACTTAAAAAGGAGTATTGATTCTCTGAAACCATGATAGATTTCAAATCGATCCTGACCAAGATGAGTCTGTGGTGTGAAATAATTTTTGTTGAGTGGATAGATTTTAGTTGGGGTAGTCGTTCAACATTCTACAAGAACAACTTACCATGGAGTATGATTTCTCTGAAACCATGATAGATTTCAAATCGATCCTGACCAAGATGAGTCTGTGGTGTGAAATAATTTTTGTTGAGTGGATAGATTTTAGTTGGGATAGTCGTTCAACATTCTACAAGAACAACTTACCATGGAGTATGATTCTTCTGAAATAATTTTTGTTGAGTGGATAGATTTTAGTTGGGATAGTCGTTCAACATTTTACAAGAACAACTTAAAAAGGAGTATGATTTCTCTGAAACCATGATAGATTTCAAATCGATCCTGACCAAGATGAGTCTGTGGTGTGAAATAATTTTTGTTGAGTGGATAGATTTTAGTTGGGGTAGTCGTTCAACATTCTACAAGAACAACGAACCATGGAGTATGATTTCTCTGAAATAATTTTTGTTGAGTGGATAGATTTTAGTTGGGGTAGTCGTTCAACATTCTACAAGAACAACTTACCATGGAGTATGATTTCTCTGAAATAATTTTTGTTGAGTGGATAGATTTTAGTTGGGGTAGTCGTTCAACATTCTACAAGAACAACTTACCATGGAGTATGATTTCTCTGAAATAATTTTTGTTGAGTGGATAGATTTTAGTTGGGGTAGTCGTTCAACATTCTACAAGAACAACTTACCATGGAGTATGATTTCTCTGAAACCATGATAGATTTCAAATCGATCCTGACCAAGATGAGTCTGTGGTGTGAAATAATTTTTGTTGAGTGGATAGATTTTAGTTGGGGTAGTCGTTCAACATTCTACAAGAACAACTTAAAAAGGAGTATGATTTCTCTGAAACCATGATAGATTTCAAATCGATCCTGACCAAGATGAGTCTGTGGTGTGAAATAATTTTTGTTGAGTGGATAGATTTTAGTTGGGATAGTCGTTCAACATTCTACAAGAACAACTTACCATGGACTATGATTTCTCTGAAATAATTTTTGTTGAGTGGATAGATTGTAGTTGGGGTAGTCGTTCAACATTTTACAAGAACAACTTAAAAAGGAGTATGATTTCTCTGAAACCATGATAGATTTCAAATCGATCCTGACCAAGATGAGTCTGTGGTGTGAAATAATTTTTGTTGAGTGGATAGATTTTAGTTAGGGGTAGTCGTTCAACATTCTACAAGAACAACTTACCATGGACTATGATTTCTCTGAAATAATTTTTGTTGAGTGGATAGATTTTAGTTGGGGTAGTCGTTCAACATTCTACAAGAACAACTTACCATGGAGTATGATTTCTCTGAAACCATGATAGATTTCAAATCGATCCTGACCAAGATGAGTCTGTGGTGTGAAATAATTTTTGTTGAGTGGATAGATTTTAGTTGGGGTAGTCGTTCAACATTCTACAAGAACAACTTACCATGGAGTATGATTTCTCTGAAATAATTTTTGTTGAGTGGATAGATTTTAGTTGGGATAGTCGTTCAACATTCTACAAGAACAACTTACCATGGAGTATGATTTCTCTGAAATAATTTTTGTTGAGTGGATAGATTTTAGTTGGGGTAGTCGTTCAACATTCTACAAGAACAACTTACCATGGACTATGATTTCTCTGAAACCATGATAGATTTCAAATCGATCCTGACCAAGATGAGTCTGTGGTGTGAAATATTTTTTGTTGAGTGGATATATTTTAGTTGGGATAGTCGTTCAACATTCTACAAGAACAACTTACCATGGAGTATGATTTCTCTGAAATCATTTTTGTTGAGTGGATAGATTTTAGTTGGGGTAGTCGTTCAACATTCTACAAGAACAACTTACCATGGAGTATGATTTCTCTGAAACCATGATAGATTTCAAATCGATCCTGACCAAGATGAGTCTGTGGTGTGAAATAATTTTTGTTGAGTGGATAGATTTTAGTTGGGATAGTCGTTCAACATTCTACAAGAACAACTTACCATGGAGTATGATTTCTCTGAAATAATTTTTGTTGAGTGGATAGATTTTAGTTGGGGTAGTCGTTCAACATTCTACAAGAACAACTTACCATATAGTATGATTTCTCTGAAACCATGATAGATTTCAAATCGATCCTGACCAAGATGAGTCTGTGGTGTGAAATAATTTTTGTTGAGTGGATAGATTTTAGTTGGGATAGTCGTTCAACATTCTACAAGAACAACTTACCATGGAGTATGATTTCTCTGAAATAATTTTTGTTGAGTGGATAGATTTTAGTTGGTGTAGTCGTTCAACATTTTACAAGAACAACGAACCATGGAGTATGATTTCTCTGAAATAATTTTTGTTGAGTGGATAGATTTTAGTTGGGATAGTCGTTCAACATTCTACAAGAACAACTTACCATGGACTATGATTTCTCTGAAACCATGATAGATTTCAAATCGATCCTGACCAAGATGAGTCTGTGGTGTGAAATAATTTTTGTTGAGTGGATAGATTTTAGTTGGGGTAGTCGTTCAACATTCTACAAGAACAACTTACCATGGAGTATGATTTCTCTGAAACCATGATAGATTTCAAATCGATCCTGACCAAGATGAGTCTGTGGTGTGAAATAATTTTTGTTGAGTGGATAGATTTTAGTTGGGGTAGTCGTTCAACATTCTACAAGAACAACGAACCATGGAGTATGATTTCTCTGAAATAATTTTTGTTGAGTGGATAGATTTTAGTTGGGATAGTCGTTCAACATTCTACAAGAACAACTTACCATGGACTATGATTTCTCTGAAACCATGATAGATTTCAAATCGATCCTGACCAAGATGAGTCTGTGGTGTGAAATAATTTTTGTTGAGTGGATAGATTTTAGTTGGGGTAGTCGTTCAACATTCTACAAGAACAACGAACCATGGAGTATGATTTCTCTGAAACCATGATAGATTTCAAATCGATCCTGACCAATATGAGTCTGTGGAGTGAAATAATTTTTGTTGAGTGGATAGATTTTAGTTGGGGTAGTCGTTCAACATTCTACAAGAACAACGAACCATGGAGTATGATTTCTCTGAAATAATTTTTGTTGAGTGGATAGATTTTAGTTAGGGGTAGTCGTTCAACATTCTACAAGAACAACGAACCATGGAGTATGATTTCTCTGAAATAATTTTTGTTGAGTGGATAGATTTTAGTTGGGGTAGTCGTTCAACATTTTACAAGAACAACGAACCATGGAGTATGATTTCTCTGAAACCATGATACATTTCAAATCGATCCTGACCAAGATGAGTCTGTGGTGTGAAATAATTTTTGTTGAGTGGATAGATTTTAGTTAGGGGTAGTCGTTCATCATTCTACAAGAACAACTTACCATGGAGTATGATTTCTCTGAAATAATTTTTGTTGAGTGGATAGATTTTAGTTGGGATAGTCGTTCAACATTCTACAAGAACAACTTACCATGGAGTATGATTTCTCTGAAATAATTTTTGTTGAGTGGATAGATTTTAGTTGGGGTAGTCATTCAACATTCTACAAGAACAACGAACCATGGAGTATGATTTCTCTGCAACCATGATAGATTTCAAATCGATTATGACCAAGATGAGTCTGTGGTGTGAAATAATTTTTGTTGAGTGGATAGTTTTTAGTTGGGGTAGTCGTTCAACATTCTACAAGAACAACTTACCATGGACTATGATTTCTCTGAAATAATTTTTGTTGAGTGGATAGATTTTAGTTGGGGTAGTCGTTCAACATTCTAGAAGAACAACTTATCATGGACTATGATTTCTCTGAAACCATGATAGATTTCAAATCGATCCTGACCAAGATGAGTCTGTGGTGTGAAATAATTTTTGTTGAGTGAATAGATTTTAGTTGGGGTAGTCGTTCAACATTCTACAAGAACAACTTACCATGGACTATGATTTCTCTGAAATAATTTTTGTTGAGTGGATAGATTTTAGTTGGGGTAGTCGTTCAACATTCTACAAGAACAACTTACCATGGAGTATGATTTCTCTGAAACCATGATAGATTTCAAATCGATCCTGACCAAGATGAGTCTGTGGTGTGAAATACTTTTTGTTGAGTGGATAGATTTTAGTTGGGGTAGTCGTTCAACATTCTACAAGAACAACGAACCATGGAGTATGATTTCTCTGAAATAATTTTTGTTGAGTGGATAGATTTTAGTTGGGATAGTCGTTCAACATTCTACAAGAACATCTTACCATGGAGTATGATTTCTCTGAAATAATTTTTGTTGAGTGGATAGATTTTAGTTGGGGTAGTCGTTCAACATTCTACAAGAACAACTTACCATGGACTATGATTTCTCTGAAACCATGATAGATTTCAAATCGATCCTGACCAAGATGAGTCTGTGGTGTGAAATAATTTTTGTTGAGTGGATAGATTTTAGTTGGGGTAGTCGTTCAACATTTTACAAGAACAACGAACCATGGAGTATGATTTCTCTGAAATAATTTTTGTTACGTGGATAGATTTTAGTTGGGATAGTCGTTCAACATTCTACAAGAACAACTTACCATGGAGTATGATTTCTTTGAAATAATTTTTGTTGAGTGGATAGATTTTAGTTGGGGTAGTCGTTCAACATTCTACAAGAACAACTTACCATGGACTATGATTTCTCTGAAATAATTTTTGTTGAGTGGATAGATTTTAGTTGGGGTAGTCGTTCAACATTCTACAAGAACAACTTAACATGGAGTATGATTTCTCTGAAACCATGATAGATTTCAAATCGATCCTGACCAAGATGAGTCTGTGGTGTGAAATAATTTTTGTTGAGTGGATAGATTTTAGTTGGGATAGTCGTTCAACATTCTACAAGAACAACTTACCATGGAGTATGATTTCTCTGAAATAATTTTTGTTGAGTGGATAGATTTTAGTTGGGGTAGTCGTTCAACATTCTACAAGAACAACTTACCATGGAGTATGATTTCTCTGAAATAATTTTTGTTGAGTGGATAGATTTTAGTTGGGGTAGTCGTTCAACATTCTACAAGAACAACTTACCATGGAGTATGATTTCTCTGAAACCATGATAGATTTCAAATCGATCCTGACCAAGATGAGTCTGTGGTGTGAAATAATTTTTGTTGAGTGGATCGATTTTAGTTGGGGTAGTCGTTCAACATTCTACAAGAACAACTTACCATGGACTATGATTTCTCTGAAACCATGATAGATTTCAAATCGATCCTGACCAAGATGAGTCTGTGGTGTGAAATAATTTTTGTTGAGTGGATAGATTTTAGTTGGGGTAGTCGTTCAACATTTTACAAGAACAACGAACCATGGAGTATGATTTCTCTGAAATAATTTTTGTTACGTGGATAGATTTTAGTTGGGATAGTCGTTCAACATTCTACAAGAACAACTTACCATGGAGTATGATTTCTTTGAAATAATTTTTGTTGAGTGGATAGATTTTAGTTGGGGTAGTCGTTCAACATTCTACAAGAACAACTTACCATGGACTATGATTTCTCTGAAATAATTTTTGTTGAGTGGATAGATTTTAGTTGGGGTAGTCGTTCAACATTCTACAAGAACAACTTAACATGGAGTATGATTTCTCTGAAACCATGATAGATTTCAAATCGATCCTGACCAAGATGAGTCTGTGGTGTGAAATAATTTTTGTTGAGTGGATAGATTTTAGTTGGGATAGTCGTTCAACATTCTACAAGAACAACTTACCATGGAGTATGATTTCTCTGAAATAATTTTTGTTGAGTGGATAGATTTTAGTTGGGGTAGTCGTTCAACATTCTACAAGAACAACTTACCATGGAGTATGATTTCTCTGAAACCATGATAGATTTCAAATCGATCCTGACCAAGATGAGTCTGTGGTGTGAAATAATTTTTGTTGAGTGGATCGATTTTAGTTGGGATAGTCGTTCAACATTCTACAAGAACAACTTACCATGGAGTATGATTTCTCTGAAATAATTTTTGTTGAGTGGATAGATTTTAGTTGGGGTAGTCGTTCAAAATTTTACAAGAACAATGAACCATGGAGTATGATTTCTCTGAAATAATTTTTGTTGAGTGGATAGATTTTAGTTGGGATAGTCGTTCAACATTCTACAAGAACAACTTACCATGGACTATGATTTCTCTGAAACCATGATAGATTTCAAATCGATCCTGACCAAGATGAGTCTGTGGTGTGAAATAATTTTTGTTGAGTGGATAGATTTTAGTTGGGGTAGTCGTTCAACATTCTACAAGAACAACTTACCATGGAGTATGATTTCTCTGAAACCATGATAGATTTCAAATCGATCCTGACCAAGATGAGTCTGTGGTGTGAAATAATTTTTGTTGAGTGGATAGATTTTAGTTGGGGTAGTCGTTCAACATTCTACAAGAACAACTTACCATGGAGTATGATTTCTCTGAAATAATTTTTGTTGAGTGGATAGATTTTAGTTGGGGTAGTCGTTCAACATTCTACAAGAACAACTTACCATGGAGTATGATTTCTCTGAAATAATTTTTGTTGAGTGGATAGATTTTAGTTGGGATAGTCGTTCAACATTCTACAAGAACAACTTACCATGGAGTATGATTTCTCTGAAACCATGATAGATTTCAAATCGATCCTGACCAAGATGAGTCTGTGGTGTGAAATAATTTTTGTTGAGTGGATAGATTTTAGTTGGGGTAGTCGTTCAACATTCTACAAGAACAACGAACCATGGAGTATGATTTCTCTGAAACCATGATAGATTTCAAATCGATCCTGACCAAGATGAGTCTGTGGTGTGCAATAATTTTTGTTGAGTGGATAGATTTTAGTTGGGGTAGTCGTTCAACATTCTACAAGAACAACTTACCATGGAGTATGATTTCTCTGAAACCATGATAGATTTCAAATCGATCCTGACCAAGATGAGTCTGTGGTGTGAAATAATTTTTGTTGAGTGGATAGATTTTAGTTGGGGTAGTCGTTCAACTTTCTACAAGAACAACGAACCATGGAGTATGATTTCTCTGAAATAATTTTTGATGAGTGGATAGATTTTAGTTGGGGTAGTCGTTCAACATTCTACAAGAACAACGAACCATGGAGTATGATTTCTCTGCAACCATGATAGATTTCAAATCGATTATGACCAAGATGAGTCTGTGGTGTGAAATAATTTTTGTTGAGTGGATAGTTTTTAGTTGGGGTAGTCGTTCAACATTCTACAAGAACAACTTACCATGGACTATGATTTCTCTGAAATAATTTTTGTTGAGTGGATAGATTTTAGTTGGGGTAGTCGTTCAACATTCTAGAAGAACAACTTATCATGGACTATGATTTCTCTGAAACCATGATAGATTTCAAATCGATCCTGACCAAGATGAGTCTGTGGTGTGAAATAATTTTTGTTGAGTGAATAGATTTTAGTTGGGGTAGTCGTTCAACATTCTACAAGAACAACTTACCATGGACTATGATTTCTCTGAAATAATTTTTGTTGAGTGGATAGATTTTAGTTGGGGTAGTCGTTCAACATTCTACAAGAACAACTTACCATGGAGTATGATTTCTCTGAAACCATGATAGATTTCAAATCGATCCTGACCAAGATGAGTCTGTGGTGTGAAATACTTTTTGTTGAGTGGATAGATTTTAGTTGGGGTAGTCGTTCAACATTCTACAAGAACAACTTACCATGGAGTATGATTTCTCTGAAATAATTTTTGTTGAGTGGATAGATTTTAGTTGGGGTAGTCGTTCAAAATTTTACAAGAACAACGAACCATGGAGTATGATTTCTCTGAAATAATTTTTGTTGAGTGGATAGATTTTAGTTGGGGTAGTCGTTCAACATTCTACAAGAACAACGAACCATGGAGTATGATTTCTCTGAAACCATGATAGATTTCAAATCGATCCTGACCAAGATGAGTCTGTGGTGTGAAATAATTTTTGTTGAGTGGATAGATTTTAGTTAGGGGTAGTCGTTCAACATTCTACAAGAACAACGAACCATGGAGTATGATTTCTCTGAAACCATGATAGATTTCAAATCGATCCTGACCAAGATGAGTCTGTGGTGTGAAATAATTTTTGTTGAGTGGATAGATTTTAGCTGGGATAGTCGTTCAACATTCTACAAGAACATCTTACCATGGAGTATGATTTCTCTGAAATAATTTTTGTTGAGGGGATAGATTTTAGTTGGGGTAGTCGTTCAACATTCTACAAGAACAACTTACCATGGACTATGATTTCCCTGAAACCATGATAGATTTCAAATCGATCCTGACCAAGATGAGTCTGTGGTGTGAAATAATTTTTGTTGAGTGGATAGATTTTAGTTGGGGTAGTCGTTCAACATTTTACAAGAACAACGAACCATGGAGTATGATTTCTCTGAAATAATTTTTGTTACGTGGATAGATTTTAGTTGGGATAGTCGTTCAACATTCTACAAGAACAACTTACCATGGAGTATGATTTCTTTGAAATAATTTTTGTTGAGTGGATAGATTTTAGTTGGGGTAGTCGTTCAACATTCTACAAGAACAACTTACCATTTACTATGATTTCTCTGAAATAATTTTTGTTGAGTGGATAGATTTTAGTTGGGGTAGTCGTTCAACATTCTACAAGAACAACTTAACATGGAGTATGATTTCTCTGAAACCATGATAGATTTCAAATCGATCCTGACCAAGATGAGTCTGTGGTGTGAAATAATTTTTGTTGAGTGGATAGATTTTAGTTGGGATAGTCGTTCAACATTCTACAAGAACAACTTACCATGGAGTATGATTTCTCTGAAATAATTTTTGTTGAGTGGATAGATTTTAGTTGGGGTAGTCGTTCAACATTCTACAAGAACAACTTACCATGGAGTATGATTTCTCTGAAACCATGATAGATTTCAAATCGATCCTGACCAAGATGAGTCTGTGGTGTGAAATACTTTTTGTTGAGTGGATAGATTTTAGTTGGGGTAGTCGTTCAACATTCTACAAGAACAACTTACCATGGAGTATGATTTCTCTGAAATAATTTTTGTTGAGTGGATAGATTTTAGTTGGGGTAGTCGTTCAAAATTTTACAAGAACAACGAACCATGGAGTATGATTTCTCTGAAATAATTTTTGTTGAGTGGATAGATTTTAGTTGGGGTAGTCGTTCAACATTCTACAAGAACAACTTACCATGGACTATGATTTCTCTGAAATAATTTTTGTTGAGTGGATAGATTTTAGTTGGGGTAGTCGTTCAACATTCTACAAGAACAACTTACCATGGAGTATGATTTCTCTGAAACCATGATAGATTTCAAATCGATCCTGACCAAGATGAGTCTGTGGTGTGAAATAATTTTTGTTGAGTGGATCGATTTTAGTTGGGATAGTCGTTCAACATTCTACAAGAACAACTTACCATGGAGTATGATTTCTCTGAAATAATTTTTGTTGAGTGGATAGATTTTAGTTGGGGTAGTCGTTCAAAATTTTACAAGAACAACGAACCATGGAGTATGATTTCTCTGAAATAATTTTTGTTGAGTGGATAGATTTTAGTTGGGATAGTCGTTCAACATTCTACAAGAACAACTTACCATGGACTATGATTTCTCTGAAACCATGATAGATTTCAAATCGATCCTGACCAAGATGAGTCTGTGGTGTGAAATAATTTTTGTTGAGTGGATAGATTTTAGTTGGGGTAGTCGTTCAACATTCTACAAGAACAACTTACCATGGAGTATGATTTCTCTGAAACCATGATAGATTTCAAATCGATCCTGACCAAGATGAGTCTGTGGTGTGAAATAATTTTTGTTGAGTGGATAGATTTTAGTTGGGGTAGTCGTTCAACATTCTACAAGAACAACTTACCATGGAGTATGATTTCTCTGAAATAATTTTTGTTGAGTGGATAGATTTTAGTTGGGGTAGTCGTTCAACATTCTACAAGAACAACATACCATGGAGTATGATTTCTCTGAAATAATTTTTGTTGAGTGGATAGATTTTAGTTGGGATAGTCGTTCAACATTCTACAAGAACAACTTACCATGGAGTATGATTTCTCTGAAACCATGATAGATTTCAAATCGATCCTGACCAAGATGAGTCTGTGGTGTGAAATAATTTTTGTTGAGTGGATAGATTTTAGTTGGGGTAGTCGTTCAACATTCTACAAGAACAACGAACCATGGAGTATGATTTCTCTGAAACCATGATAGATTTCAAATCGATCCTGACCAAGATGAGTCTGTGGTGTGCAATAATTTTTGTTGAGTGGATAGATTTTAGTTGGGGTAGTCGTTCAACATTCTACAAGAACAACTTACCATGGAGTATGATTTCTCTGAAACCATGATAGATTTCAAATCGATCCTGACCAAGATGAGTCTGTGGTGTGAAATAATTTTTGTTGAGTGGATAGATTTTAGTTGGGGTAGTCGTTCAACTTTCTACAAGAACAACGAACCATGGAGTATGATTTCTCTGAAATAATTTTTGATGAGTGGATAGATTTTAGTTGGGGTAGTCGTTCAACATTCTACAAGAACAACGAACCATGGAGTATGATTTCTCTGAAATAATTTTTGATGAGTGGATAGATTTTAGTTGGGGTAGTCGTTCAACATTCTACAAGAACAACGAACCATGGAGTATGATTTCTCTGAAATAATTTTTGTTGAGTGGATAGATTTTAGTTGGGATAGTCGTTCAACATTCTACAAGAACAACTTACCATGGACTATGATTTCTCTGAAAATATGATAGATTTCAAATCGATCCTGACCAAGATGAGTCTGTGGTGTGAAATAATTTTTGTTGAGTGGATAGATTTTAGTTGGGGTAGTCGTTCAACATTCTACAAGAACAACGAACCATGGAGTATGATTTCTCTGAAACCATGATAGATTTCAAATCGATCCTGACCAAGATGAGTCTGTGGTGTGAAATAATTTTTGTTGAGTGGATAGATTTTAGTTGGGGTAGTCGTTCAACATTCTACAAGAACAACTTACCATGGACTATGATTTTTCTGAAACCATGATAGATTTCAAATCGATCCTGACCAAGATGAGTCTGTGGTGTGAAATAATTTTTGTTGAGTGGTTAGATTTTAGTTGGGGTAGTCGTTCAACATTCTACAAGAACAACTTACCATGGAGTATGATTTCTCTGAAACCATGATAGATTTCAAATCGATCCTGACCAAGATGAGTCTGTGGTGTGAAATAATTTTTGTTGAGTGAATAGATTTTATTTGGGGTAGTCGTTCAACATTCTACAAGAACAACTTATCATGGAGTATGATTTCTCTGAAATAATTTTTGTTGATTGGATAGATTTTAGTTGGGGTAGTCGTTAAACATTCTACAAGAACAACGAACCATGGAGTATGATTTCTCTGAAATAATTTTTGTTGAGTGGATAGATTTTAGTTGGGATAGTCGTTCAACATTCTACAAGAACAACTTACCATGGAGTATGATTTCGCTGAAATAATTTTTGTTGAGTGGATAGATTTTAGTTGGGGTAGTCGTTCAACATTCTACAAGAACAACTTACCATGGAGTATGATTTCTCTGAAGTAATTTTTGTTGAGTGGATAGATTTTAGTTGGGATAGTCGTTCAACATTCTACAAGAACAACTTACCATGGACTATGATTTCTCTGAAACCATGATAGATTTCAAATCGATCCTGACCAAGATGAGTCTGTGGTGTGAAATAATTTTTGTTGAGTGGATAGATTTTATTTGGGGTAGTCGTTCAACATTCTTCAAGAACAACTTACCATGGAGTATGATTTCTCTGAAATAATTTTTGTTGAGTGGATAGATTTTAGTTGGGGTAGTCGTTCAACATTCTACAAGAACAACGAACCATGGAGTATGATTTTTCTGAAATAATTTTTGTTGAGTGGATAGATTTTAGTTGGGGTAGTCGTTCAACATTCTACAAGAACAACTTACCATGGAGTATGATTTCTCTGAAACCATGATAGATTTCAAATCGATCCTGACCAAGATGAGTCTGTGGTGTGAAATAATTTTTGTTGAGTGGATAGATTTTAGTTGGGGTAGTCGTTCAACATTCTACAAGAACAACTTACCATGGACTATGATTTCTCTGAAACCATGATAGATTTCAAATCGATCCTGACCAAGATGAGTCTGTGGTGTGAAATAATTTTTGTTGAGTGGATAGATTTTAGTTGGGGTAGTCGTTCAACATTCTACAAGAACAACTTACCATGGAGTATGATTTCTCTGAAACCATGATAGATTTCAAATCGATCCTGACCAAGATGTGTCTGTGGTGTGAAATAATTTTTGTTGAGTGGATAGATTTTATTTGGGGTAGTCGTTCAACATTCTTCAAGAACAACTTACCATGGAGTATGATTTCTCTGAAATAATTTTTGTTGAGTGGATAGATTTTAGTTGGGGTAGTCGTTCAACATTCTACAAGAACAACGAACCATGGAGTATGATTTCTCTGAAATAATTTTTTTTGAGTGGATAGATTTTAGTTGGGATAGTCGTTCAACATTCTATAAGAACAACTTACCATGGAGTATGATTTCTCTGAAATAATTTTTGTTGAGTGGATAGATTTTAGTTGGGGTAGTCGTTCAACATTCTACAAGAACAACTTACCATGCAGTATGATTTCTCTGAAATAATTTTTGTTGAGTGGATAGATTTTAGTTGGGATAGTCGTTCAACATTCTACAAGAACAACGAACCATGGAGTATGCTTTCTCTGAAACCATGATAGATTTCAAATCGATCCTGACCAAGATGAGTCTGTGGTGTGAAATAATTTTTGTTGAGTGGATAGATTTTAGTTGGGGTAGTCGTTCAACATTCTACAAGAACAACTTACCATGGACTATGATTTCTCTGAAACCATGATAGATTTCAAATCGATCCTGACCAAGATGAGTCTGTGGTGTGAAATAATTTTTGTTGAGTGGATTTAGTTGGGGTAGTCGTTCACCATTCTTCAAGAACAACTTACCATGGAGTATGATTTCTCTGAAATAATTTTTGTTGAGTGGATAGATTTTAGTTGGGGTAGTCGTTCAACATTCTACAAGAACAGCTTACCCTGGAGTATGATTTCTCTGAAACCATGATAGATTTCAAATCGATCCTGACCAAGATGAGTCTGTGGTGTGAAATAATTTTTGTTGAGTGGATAGATTTTAGTTAGGGGTAGTCATTCAACATTGTAAAAGAACAACGAACCATGGAGTATGATTTCTCTGAAACCATGATAGATTTCAAATCGATCCTGACCAAGATGAGTCTGTGGTGTGAAATAATTTTTGTTGAGTGGATAGATTTTAGTTGGGGTAGTCGTTCAACATTCTACAAGAACAACGAACCATGGAGTATGATTTCTCTGAAATAATTTTTGTTGAGTGGATAGATTTTAGTTAGGGGTAGTCGTTCAACATTCTACAAGAACAACTTACCATGGAGTATGATTTCTCTGAAATAATTTTTGTTGAGTGGATAGATTTTAGTTGGTGGTAGTCGTTCAACATTCTACAAGAACAACTTACCATGGAGTATGATTTCTCTGAAATAATTTTTGTTGAGTGGATAGATTTTAGTTGGGGTAGTCGTTCAACATTCTACAAGAACAACTTACCATGGACTATGATTTCTCTGAAATAATTTTTGTTGAGTGGATAGATTTTAGTTGGGGTAGTCGTTCAACATTCTACAAGAACAACTTACCATGGAGTATGATTTCTCTGAAACCATGATAGATTTCAAATCGATCCTGACCAAGATGAGTCTGTGGTGTGAAATAATTTTTGTTGAGTGGATAGATTTTAGTTGGGATAGTCGTTCAACATTTTACAAGAACAACGAACCATGGAGTATGATTTCTCTGAAACCATGATAGATTTCAAATCGATCCTGACCAAGATGAGTCTGTGGTGTGAAATAATTTTTGTTGAGTGGATAGATTTTAGTTGGGGTAGTCGTTCAACATTCTACAAGAACAACTTACCATGCAGTATGATTTCTCTGAAATAATTTTTGTTGAGTGGATAGATTTTAGTTGGGATAGTCGTTCAACATTCTACAAGAACAACGAACCATGGAGTATGCTTTCTCTGAAACCATGATAGATTTCAAATCGATCCTGACCAAGATGAGTCTGTGGTGTGAAATAATTTTTGTTGAGTGGATAGATTTTAGTTGGGGTAGTCGTTCAACATTCTACAAGAACAACTTACCATGGACTATGATTTCTCTGAAACCATGATAGATTTCAAATCGATCCTGACCAAGATGAGTCTGTGGTGTGAAATAATTTTTGTTGAGTGGATTTAGTTGGGGTAGTCGTTCACCATTCTTCAAGAACAACTTACCATGGAGTATGATTTCTCTGAAATAATTTTTGTTGAGTGGATAGATTTTAGTTGGGGTAGTCGTTCAACATTCTACAAGAACAACTTACCCTGGAGTATGATTTCTCTGAAACCATGATAGATTTCAAATCGATCCTGACCAAGATGAGTCTGTGGTGTGAAATAATTTTTGTTGAGTGGATAGATTTTAGTTAGGGGTAGTCGTTCAACATTGTACAAGAACAACGAACCATGGAGTATGATTTCTCTGAAACCATGATAGATTTCAAATCGATCCTGACCAAGATGAGTCTGTGGTGTGAAATAATTTTTGTTGAGTGGATAGATTTTAGTTGGGGTAGTCGTTCAACATTCTACAAGAACAACGAACCATGGAGTATGATTTCTCTGAAATAATTTTTGTTGAGTGGATAGATTTTAGTTAGGGGTAGTCGTTCAACATTCTACAAGAACAACTTACCATGGAGTATGATTTCTCTGAAATAATTTTTGTTGAGTGGATAGATTTTAGTTGGTGGTAGTCGTTCAACATTCTACAAGAACAACTTACCATGGAGTATGATTTCTCTGAAATAATTTTTGTTGAGTGGATAGATTTTAGTTGGGGTAGTCGTTCAACATTCTACAAGAACAACTTACCATGGACTATGATTTCTCTGAAATAATTTTTGTTGAGTGGATAGATTTTAGTTGGGGTAGTCGTTCAACATTCTACAAGAACAACTTACCATGGAGTATGATTTCTCTGAAACCATGATAGATTTCAAATCGATCCTGACCAAGATGAGTCTGTGGTGTGAAATAATTTTTGTTGAGTGGATAGATTTTAGTTAGGGGTAGTCGTTCAACATTTTACAAGAACAACGAACCATGGAGTATGATTTCTCTGAAACCATGATAGATTTCAAATCGATCCTGACCAAGATGAGTCTGTGGTGTGAAATAATTTTTGTTGAGTGGATAGAGTTTAGTTAGGGGTAGTCGTTCAACATTCTACAAGAACAACTTACCATGGACTATGATTTCTCTGAAACCATGATAGATTTCAAATCGATCCTGACCAAGATGAGTCTGTGGTGTGAAATAATTTTTGTTGAGTGGATAGATTTTAGTTGGGGTAGTCGTTCAACATTCTACAAGAACAACTTACCATAGAGTATGATTTCTCTGAAATAATTTTTGTTGAGTGGATAGATTTTAGTTGGGGTAGTCGTTCAACATTTTACAAGAACAACGAACCATGGACTATGATTTCTCTGAAACCATGATAGATTTCAAATCGATCCTGACCAAGATGAGTCTGTGGTGTGAAATAACTTTTGTTGAGTGGATAGATTTTAGTTGGGGTAGTCGTTCAACATTCTACAAGAACAACTTACCATGGACTATGATTTCTCTGAAACCATGATAGATTTCAAATCGATCCTGACCAAGATGAGTCTGTGGTGTGAAATAATTTTTGTTGAGTGGATAGATTTTAGTTGGGATAGTCGTTCAACATTCTACAAGAACAACTTACCATGGAGTATGATTTCTCTGAAATAATTTTTGTTGAGCGGATAGATTTTAGTTGGGATAGTCGTTCAACATTCTACAAGAACAACGAACAATGGAGTATGATTTCTCTGAAACCATGATAGATTTCAAATCGATCCTGACCAAGATGAGTCTGTGGTGTGAAATAATTTTTGTTGGGTGGATAGATTTTAGTTGGGGTAGTCGTTTAACATTCTACAAGAACAACTTACCATGGACTATGATTTCTCTGAAACCATGATAGATTTCAAATCGATCCTGACCAAGATGAGTCTGTGGTGTGAAATAATTTTTGTTGAGTGGATAGATTTTAGTTGGGGTAGTCGTTCAACATTCTACAAGAACAACGAACCATGGAGTATGATTTCTCTGAAACCATGATAGATTTCAAATCGATCCTGACCAAGATGAGTCTGTGGTGTGAAATAATTTTTGTTGAGTGGATAGATTTTAGTTGGGATAGTCGTTCAACATTCTACAAGAACAACTTACCATGGACTATGATTTCTCTGAAACCATGATAGATTTCAAATCGATCCTGAAAAAGATGAATCTGTGGTGTGAAATAATTTTTGTTGAGTGGATAGATTTTAGTTGGGGTAGTCGTTCAACATTCTACAAGAACAACTTACCATAGAGTATGATTTCTCTGAAATAATTTTTGTTGAGTGGATAGATTTTAGTTGGGGTAGTCGTTCAACATTTTACAAGAACAACGAACCATGGACTATGATTTCTCTGAAACCATGATAGATTTCAAATCGATCCTGACCAAGATGAGTCTGTGGTGTGAAATAATTTTTGTTGAGTGGATAGATTTTAGTTGGGGTAGTCGTTCAACATTCTACAAGAACAACTTACCATGGACTATGATTTCTCTGAAACCATGATAGATTTCAAATCGATCCTGACCAAGATGAGTCTGTGGTGTGAAATAATTTTTGTTGAGTGGATAGATTTTAGTTGGGATAGTCGTTCAACATTCTACAAGAACAACTTACCATGGAGTATGATTTCTCTGAAATAATTTTTGTTGAGCGGATAGATTTTAGTTGGGATAGTCGTTCAACATTCTACAAGAACAACGAACAATGGAGTATGATTTCTCTGAAACCATGATAGATTTCAAATCGATCCTGACCAAGATGAGTCTGTGGTGTGAAATAATTTTTGTTGGGTGGATAGATTTTAGTTGGGGTAGCCGTTCAACATTCTACAAGAACAACTTACCATGGACTATGATTTCTCTGAAACCATGATAGATTTCAAATCGATCCTGACCAAGATGAGTCTGTGGTGTGAAATAATTTTTGTTGAGTGGATAGATTTTAGTTGGGGTAGTCGTTCAACATTCTACAAGAACAACGAAACATGGAGTATGATTTCTCTGAAACCATGATAGATTTCAAATCGATCCTGACCAAGATGAGTCTGTGGTGTGAAATAATTTTTGTTGAGTGGATAGATTTTAGTTGGGATAGTCGTTCAACATTCTACAAGAACAACTTACCATGGAGTATGATTTCTCTGAAACCATGATAGATTTCAAATCGATCCTGACCAAGATGAGTCTGTGGTGTGAAATAATTTTTGTTGAGTGGATAGATTTTAGTTGGGGTAGTCGTTCAACATTTTACAAGAACAACGAACCATGGAGTATGATTTCTCTGAAACCATGATAGATTTCAAATCGATCCTGACCAAGATGAGTCTGTGGTGTGAAATAATTTTTGTTGAGTGGATAGATTTTAGTTGGGGTAGTCGTTCAACATTCTACAAGAACAACTTATCATGGAGTATGATTTCTCTGAAACCATGATAGATTTCAAATCGATCCTGACCAAGATGAGTCTGTGGTGTGAAATAATTTTTGTTGAGTGGATAGATTTTAGTTGGGGTAGTCGTTCAACATTCTACAAGAACAACGAACCATGGAGTATGATTTCTCTGAAACCATGATAGATTTCAAATCGATCCTGACCAAGATGAGTCTGTGGTGTGAAATAATTTTTGTTGAGTGGATAGATTTTAGTTGGGGTAGTCGTTCAACATTTTACAAGAACAACGCACCATGGAGTATGATTTCTCTGAAACCATGATAGATTTCAAATCGATCCTGACCAAGATGAGTCTGTGGTGTGAAATAATTTTTGTTGAGTGGATAGATTTTAGTTGGGGTAGTCGTTCAACATTTTACAAGAACAACGAACCATGGAGTATGATTTCTCTGAAACCATGATAGATTTCAAATCGATCCTGACCAAGATGAGTCTGTGGTGTGAAATAATTTTTGTTGAGTGGATAGATTTTAGTTAGGGGTAGTCGTTCAACATTCTACAAGAACAACTTACCATGGACTATGATTTCTCTGAAACCATGATAGATTTCAAATCGATCCTGACCAAGATGAGTCTGTGGTGTGAAATAATTTTTGTTGAGTGGATAGATTTTAGTTGGGTAGTCGTTCAACATTCTACAAGGACAACTTACCATGGACTATGATTTCTCTGAAACCATGATAGATTTCAAATCGATCCTGACCAAGATGAGTCTGTGGTGTGAAATAATTTGTGTTGAGTGGATAGATTTTAGTTGGGGTAGTCGTTCAACATTCTACAAGAACAACGAACCATGGAGTATGATTTCTCTGAAACCATGATAGATTTCAAATCGATCCTGACCAAGATGAGTCTGTGGTGTGAAATAATTTTTGTTGAGTGGATAGATTTTAGTTGGGATAGTCGTTCAACATTCTACAAGAACAACTTACCATGGAGTATGATTTCTCTGAAACCATGATAGATTTCAAATCGATTCTGACCAAGATGAGTCTGTGGTGTGAAATAATTTTTGTTGAGTGGATAGATTTTAGTTGGGGTAGTCGTTCAACATTCTACAAGAACAACTTATCATGGAGTATGATTTCTCTGAAACCATGATAGATTTCAAATCGATCCTGACCAAGATGAGTCTGTGGTGTGAAATAATTTTTGTTGAGTGGATAGATTTTAGTTGGAGTAGTCGTTCAACATTTTACAAGAACAACTTACCATGGAGTATGATTTCTCTGAAACCATGATAGATTTCAAATCGATCCTGACCAAGATGAGTCTGTGGTGTAAAATAATTTTTGTTGAGTGGATAGATTTTAGTTGGGGTAGTCGTTCAACATTCTACAAGAACAACGAACCATGGAGTATGATTTCTCTGAAACCATGATAGATTTCAAATCGATCCTGACCAAGATGAGTCTGTGGTGTGAAATAATTTTTGTTGAGTGGATAGATTTTAGTTGGGATAGTAGTTCAACATTTTACAGGAACAACGAACCATGGAGTATGATTTCTCTGAAACCATGATAGATTTCAAATCGATCCTGACCAAGATGAGTCTGTGGTGTGAAATAATTTTTGTTGAGTGGATAGATTTTAGTTGGGGTAGTCATTCAACATTCTACAAGAACAACGAACCATGGAGTATGATTTCTCTGAAACCATTATAGATTTCAAATCGATCCTGACCAAGATGTGTCTGTGGTGTGAAATAATTTTTGTTGAGTGGATAGATTTTAGTTGGGGTAGTCGTTCAACATTCTACAAGAACAACTTACCATGGAGTATGATTTCTCTGAAATAATTTTTGTTGAGTGGATAGATTTTAGTTAGGGGTAGTCGTTCAACATTCTACAAGAACAACGAACCATGGAGTATGATTTCTCTGAAATAATTTTTGTTGAGTGGATAGATTTTAGTTGGGATAGTCGTTCAACATTCTACAAGACCAACGAACCATAGAGTATGATTTCTCTGAAACCATGATAGATTTCAAATCGATCCTGACCAAGATGAGTCTGTGGTGTGAAATAATTTTTGTTGAGTGGATAGATTTTAGTTGGGGTAGTCGTTCAACATTCTACAAGAACAACGAACCATGGAGTATGATTTCTCTGAAACCATGATAGATTTCAAATCGATCCTGACCAAGATGTGTCTTTGGTGTGAAATAATTTTTGTTGAGTGGATAGATTTTAGTTGGGGTAGTCGTTCAACATTCTACAAGAACAACTTACCATGGAGTATGATTTCTCTGAAACCATGATAGTTTTCAAATCGATCCTGACCAAGATGAGTCTGTGGTGTGAAATAATTTTTGTTGAGTGGATAGATTTTAGTTGGGGTAGTCGTTCAACATTCTACAAGAACAACTTACCATGGACTATGATTTCTCTGAAACCATGATAGATTTCATATCGATCCTGACCAAGATGAGTCTGTGGTGTGAAATAATTTTTGTTGAGTGGATAGATTTTAGTTGGGGTAGTCGTTCAACATTCTACAAGAACAACTTACCATGGAGTATGATTTCTCTGAAATAATTTTTGTTGAGTGGATAGATTCTAGTTGGGGTAGTCGTTCAACATTCTACAAGAACAACGAACCATGGAGTATGATTTCTCTGCAACCATGATAGATTTCAAATCGATCCTGACCAAGATGAGTCTGTGGTGTGAAATAATTTTTGTTGAGTGGATAGATTTTAGTTAGGGTAGTCGTTCAACATTCTACAAGAACAACTTACCATGGAGTATGATTTCTCTGAAATAATTTTTGTTGAGTGGATAGATTTTAGTTGGGATAGTCGTTCAACATTCTACAAGAACAACTTACCATGGAGTATGATTTCTCTGAAATAATTTTTGTTGAGTGGATAGATTTTAGTTGGGGTAGTCGTTCAACATTTTACAAGAACAACGAACCATGGAGTATGATTTCTCTGAAACCATGATAGATTTCAAATCGATCCTGACCAAGATGAGTCTGTGGTGTGAAATAATTTTTGTTGAGTGGATAGATTTTAGTTGGATTAGTCGTTCAACATTCTACAAGAACAACTTACCATGGAGTATGATTTCTCTGAAACCATGATAGATTTCAAATCGATCCTGACCAAGATGAGTCTGTGGTGTGAAATAATTTTTGTTGAGTGGATAGATTTTAGTTGGGATAGTCGTTCAACATTCTACAAGAACAACTTACCATGGAGTATGATGTCTCTGAAACCATGATAGATTTCAAATCGATCCTGACCAAGATGAGTCTGTGGTGTGAAATAATTTTTGTTGAGTGGATAGATTTTAGTTGGGGTAGTCGTTCAACATTCTACAAGAACAACAAACCATGGAGTATGATTTCTCTGAAACCATGATAGATTTCAAATCGATCCTGACCAAGATGAGTCTGTGGTGTGCAATAATTTTTGTTGAGTGGATAGATTTTAGTTGGGGTAGTCGTTCAACATTCTACAAGAACAACTTACCATGGAGTATGATTTCTCTGAAACCATGATAGATTTCAAATCGATCCTGACCAAGATGAGTCTGTGGTGTGAAATAATTTTTGTTGAGTGGATAGATTTTAGTTGGGGTAGTCGTTCAACATTCTACAAGAACAACGAACCATGGAGTATGATTTCTCTGAAATAATTTTTGATGAGTATGATTTCTCTGAAATAATTTTTGTTGAGTGGATAGATTTTAGTTGGGGTAGTCGTTCAACATTCTACAAGAACAACTTACCATGGAGTATGATTTCTCTGAAACCATGATAGATTTCAAATCGATCCTGACCAAGATGAGTCTGTGGTGTGAAATAATTTTTGTTGAGTAAATAGATTTTAGTTGGGGTAGTCGTTCAACATTCTACAAGAACAACTTACTATGGACTATGATTTCTCTGAAATAATTTTTGTTGAGTGGATAGATTTTATTTGGGGTAGTCGTTCAACATTCTACAAGAACAACTTATCATGGAGTATGATTTCTCTGAAATAATTTTTGTTGAGTGGATAGATTTTAGTTGGGGTAGTCGTTCAACATTCTACAAGAACAACGAACCATGGAGTATGATTTCTCTGAAATAATTTTTGTTGAGTGGATAGATTTTAGTTGGGATAGTCGTTCAACATTCTACAAGAACAACTTACCATTTAGTATGATTTCTCTGAAATAATTTTTGTTGGGTGGATAGATTTTAGTTGGGGTAGTCGTTCAACATTCTACAAGAACAACTTACCATGGAGTATGATTTCTCTGAAATAATTTTTGTTGAGTGGATAGATTTTAGTTGGGATAGTCGTTCAACATTCTACAAGAACAACGAACCATGGAGTATGATTTCTCCGAAACCATGATAGATTTCAAATCGATCCTGACCAAGATGAGTCTGTGGTGTGAAATAATTTTTGTTGAGTGGATAGATTTTAGTTAGGGGTAGTCGTTCAACATTCTACAAGAACAACTTACCATGGAGTATGATTTCTCTGAAACCATGATAGATTTCAAATCGATCCTGACCAAGATGAGTCTGTGGTGTGAAATAATTTTTGTTGAGTGGATAGATTTTAGTTAGGGGTAGTCGTTCAACATTTTACAAGAACAACGAACCATGGAGTATGATTTCTCTGAAACCATGATAGATTTCAAATCGATCCTGACCAAGATGAGTCTGTGGTGTGAAATAATTTTTGTTGAGTGGATAGATTTTAGTTAGGGGTAGTCGTTCAACATTCTACAAGAACAACTTACCATGGACTATGATTTCTCTGAAACCATGATAGATTTCAAATCGATCCTGACCAAGATGAGTCTGTGGTGTGAAATAATTTTTGTTGAGTAAATAGATTTTAGTTGGGGTAGTCGTTCAACATTCTACAAGAACAACTTACTATGGACTATGATTTCTCTGAAATAATTTTTGTTGAGTGGATAGATTTTAGTTGGGGTAGTCGTTCAACATTTTACAAGCACAACGAACCATGGAGTATGATTTCTCTGAAACCATGATAGATTTCAAATCGATCCTGACCAAGATGAGTCTGTGGTGTGAAATAATTTTTGTTGAGTGGATAGATTTTAGTTGGGGTAGTCGTTCAACATTCTACAAGAACAACTTACCATGGAGTATGATTTCTCTGAAACCATGATAGATTTCAAATCGATCCTGACCAAGATGAGTCTGTGGTGTGAAATAATTTTTGTTGAGTGGATAGATTTTAGTTGGGGTAGTCGTTCAACATTTTACAAGAACAACGAACCATGGAGTATGATTTCTCTGAAACCATGATAGATTTCAAATCGATCCTGACCAAGATGAGTCTGTGGTGTGAAATAATTTTTGTTGAGTGGATAGATTTTAGTTGGGGTAGTCGTTCAACATTCTACAAGAACAACTTACCATGGAGTATGATTTCTCTGAAACCATGATAGATTTCAAATCGATCCTGACCAAGATGAGTGTGGTGTGAAATAATTTTTGTTGAGTGGATAGATTTTAGTTGGGGTAGTCGTTCAACATTTTACAAGAACAACGAACCATGGGGTATGATTTCTCTGAAACCATGATAGATTTCAAATCGATCCTGATCAAGATGAGTCTGTGGTGTGAAATAATTTTTGTTGAGTGGATAGATTTTAGTTGGGGTAGTCATTCAATATTCTACAAGAACAACGAACCATGGAGTATGATTTCTCTGAAATAATTTTTGTTGAGTGGATAGATTTTAGTTAGGGGTAGTCGTTCAACATTCTACAAGAACAACTTACCATGGACTATGATTTCTCTGAAATAATTTTTGTTGAGTGGATAGATTTTAGTTGGGATAGTCGTTCAACATTCTACAAGAACAACTTACCATGGGCTATGATTTCTCTGAAACCATGATAGATTTCAAATCGATCCTGATCAAGATGAGTCTGTGGTGTGAAATAATTTTTGTTGAGTGGATAGATTTTAGTTGGGGTAGTCGTTCAACATTCTACAAGAACAACTTACCATGGAGTATGATTTCTCTGAAACCATGATAGATTTCAAATCGATCCTGACCAAGATGAGTCTGTGGTGTGAAATAATTTTTGTTGAGTGGATAGATTTTAGTTGGGGTAGTCGTTCAACATTTTACAAGAACAACGAACCATGGAGTATGATTTCTCTGAAACCATGATATATTTCAAATCGATCCTGACCAAGATGAGTCTGTGGTGTGAAATAATTTTTGTTGAGTGGATAGATTTTAGTTGGGGTAGTCGTTCAACATTCTACAAGAACAACTTACCATGGAGTATGATTTCTCTGAAACCATGATAGATTTCAAATCGATCCTGACCAAGATGAGTCTGTGGTGTGAAATAATTTTTGTTGAGTGGATAGATTTTAGTTGGGATAGTCGTTCAACATTCTACAAGAACAACTTACCATGGAGTATGATTTCTCTGAAACCATGATAGATTTCAAATCGATCCTGACCAAGATGAGTCTGTGGTGTGAAATAATTTTTGTTGAGTGGATAGATTTTAGTTGGGATAGTCGTTCAACATTCTACAAGAACAACGAACCATGGAGTATGATTTCTCTGAAACCATGATAGATTTCAAATCGATCCTGACCAAGATGAGTCTGTGGTGTGAAATAATTTTTGTTGAGTGGATAGATCTTAGTTGGGATAGTCGTTCAACATTCTACAAGAACAACGAACCATGGAGTATGATTTCTTTGAAACCATGATAGATTTCAAATCGATCCTGACCAAGATGAGTCTGTGGTGTGAAATAATTTTTGTTGAGTGGATAGATTTTAGTTGGGGTAGTCGTTCAACATTCTACAAGAACAACTTACCATGTAGTATGATTTCTCTGAAACCATGATAGTTTTCAAATCGATCCTGACCAAGATGAGTCTGTGGTGTGAAATAATTTTTGTTGAGTGGATAGATTTTAGTTGGGGTAGTCGTTCAACATTCTACAAGAACAACTTACCATGGACTATGATTTCTCTGAAACCATGATAGATTTCAAATCGATCCTGACCAAGATGAGTCTGTGGTGTGAAATAATTTTTGTTGAGTGGATAGATTTTAGTTGGGGTAGTCGTTCAACATTCTACAAGAACAACTTACCATGGAGTATGATTTCTCTGAAATAATTTTTGTTGAGTGGATAGATTTTAGTTGGGGTAGTCGTTCAACATTCTACAAGAACAACTTAAAATGGAGTATGATTTCTCTGAAATAATTTTTGTTGAGTGGATAGATTTTAGTTGGGATAGTCGTTCAACATTCTACAAGAACAACGAACCATGGAGTATGATTTCTTTGAAATAATTTTTGATGAGTGGATAGATTTTAGTTGGGGTAGTCGTTCAACATTCTACAAGAACAACGAACCATGGAGTATGATTTCTCTGCAACCATGATAGATTTCAAATCGATCCTGACCAAGATGAGTCTGTGGTGTGAAATAATTTTTGTTGAGTGGATAGATTTTAGTTAGGGGTAGTCGTTCAACATTCTACAAGAACAACTTACCATGGAGTATGATTTCTCTGAAATAATTTTTGTTGAGTGGATAGATTTTAGTTGGGATAGTCGTTCAACATTCTACAAGAACAACTTACCATGGAGTATGATTTCTCTGAAATAATTTTTGTTGAGTGGATAGATTTTAGTTGGGGTAGTCGTTCAACATTCTACAAGAACAACTTACCATGGACTATGATTTCCCTGAAACCATGATAGATTTCAAATCGATCCTGACCAAGATGAGTTTGTGGTGTGAAACAATTTTTGTTGAGTGGATAGATTTTAGTTGGGGTAGTCGTTCAACATTCTACAAGAACAACTTACCATGGAGTATGATTTCTCTGAAATAATTTTTGTTGAGTGGATAGATTTTAGTTGGGGTAGTCGTTCAACATTTTACAAGAACAACGAACCATGGAGTATGATTTCTCTGAAACCATGATATATTTCAAATCGATCCTGACCAAGATGAGTCTGTGGTGTGAAATAATTTTTGTTGAGTGGATAGATTTTAGTTGGGGTAGTCGTTCAACATTCTACAAGAACAACTTACCATGGAGTATGATTTCTCTGAAACCATGATAGATTTCAAATCGATCCTGACCAAGATGAGTCTGTGGTGTGAAATAATTTTTGTTGAGTGGATAGATTTTAGTTGGGATAGCCGTTCAACATTTTACAAGAACAACGAACAATGGAGTATGATTTCTCTGAAACCATGATAGATTTCAAATCGATCCTGACCAAGATGAGTCTGTGGTGTGAAATAATTTTTATTGAGTTGATAGATTTTAGTTGGGGTAGTCGTTCAACATTCTACAAGAACAACTTACCATGGAGTATGATTCCTCTGAAACCATGATAGATTTCAAATCGATCCTGACCAAGATGAGTCTGTGGTGTGAAATAATTTTTGTTGAGTGGATAGATTTTAGTTGGGTAGTCGTTCAACATTCTACAAGATCAACTTACCATGCAGTATGATTTCTCTGAAGTAATTTTTGTTGAGTGGATAGATTTTAGTTAGGGGTAGTCGTTCAACATTCTACAAGAACAACTTACCATGGACTATGATTTCTCTGAAACCATGATAGATTTCAAATCGATTGTGACCAAGATGCGTCTGTGGTGTGAAATAATTTTTGTTGAGTGGATAGATTTTTGTTGGGGTAGTTGTTCAACATTCTACAAGAACAACTTACCATGGACTATGATTTCTCTGAAACCATGATAGATTTCAAATCGATCCTGATCAAGATGAGTCTGTGGTGTGAAATAATTTTTGTTGAGTGGATAGATTTTAGTTGGGATAGTCGTTCAACATTCTACAAGAACAACGAACCATGGAGTATGATTTCTCTGAAACCATGATATATTTCAAATCGATCCTGACCAAGATGAGTCTGTGGTGTGAAATAATTTTTGTTGAGTGGATAAATTTTAGTTGGGATAGTCGTTCAACATTCTACAAGAACAACGAACCATGGAGTATGATTTCTCTGAAACCATGATAGATTTCAAATCGATCCTGACCAAGATGAGTCTGTGGTGTGAAATAATTTTTGTTGAGTGGATAGATTTTAGTTGGGGTAGTCGTTCAACATTCTACAAGAACAACTTACCATGGAGTATAATTTCTCTGAAATAATTTTTGTTGAGTGGAGAGATTTTAGTTGGGGTAGTCGTTCAACATTCTACAAGAACAACTTACCATGGAGTATGATTTCTCTGAAATAATTTTTGTTGAGTGGATAGATTTTAGTTGGGGTAGTCGTTCAACATTCTACAAGAACAACTTACCATGGACTATGATTTCTCTGCAATAATTTTTGTTGAGTGGATAGATTTTAGTTGGGATAGTCGTTCAACATTCTACAAGAACAACGAACCATGGAGTATGATTTCTCTGAAACCATGATAGATTTCAAATCGATCCTGACCAAGATGAGTGTGTGGTGTGAAATAATTTTTGTTGAGTGGATACATTTTAGTTGGGGTAGTCGTTCAACATTCTACAAGAACAACTTACCATGGAGTATGATTTCTCTGAAATAATTTTTGTTGAGTGGATAGATTTTAGGTGGGGTAGTCGTTCAACATTCTACAAGAACAACTTACCATGGAGTATGATTTCTCTGAAATAATTTTTGTTGAGTGGATAGATTTTAGTTGGGGTAGTCGTTCAACATTTTACACGAACAACGAACCATGGAGTATGATTTCTCTGAAACCATGATAGATTTCAAATCGATCCTGACCAAGATGAGTCTGTGGTGTGAAATAATTTTTGTTGAGTGGATAGATTTTAGTTGGGATAGTCGTTCAACATTCTACAAGAACAAGGAACCATGGAGTATGATTTCTCTGAAACCATGATAGATTTCAAATCGATCCTGACCAAGATGAGTCTGTGGTGTGAAATAATTTTTGTTGAGTGGATAGATTTTAGTTGGGGTAGTCGTTCAACATTTTACAAGAACAACGAACCATGGACTATGATTTCTCTGAAACCATGATAGATTTCAAATCGATCCAGACCAAGATGAGTCTGTGGTGTGAAATAATTTTTGTTGAGTGGATAGATTTTAGTTGGGGTAGTCGTTCAACATTCTACAAGAACAACTTACCATGGAGTATGATTTCTCTAAAATAATTTTTGTTGAGTGGATAGATTTTAGTTGGGATAGTCGTTCAACATTCTACAAGAACAACTTACCATGGACTATGATTTCTCTGAAACCATGATAGATTTCAAATCGATCCTGACCAAGATGAGTCTGTGGTGTGAAATAATTTTTGTTGAGTGGATAGATTTTAGTTGGGGTAGTCGTTCAACATTCTACAAGAACAACTTACCATGGAGTATGATTTCTCTGAAACCATGATAGATTTCAAATCGATCCTGACCAAGATGAGTCTGTGGTGTGAAATAATTTTTGTTGAGTGGATAGATTTTAGTTGGGGTAGTCGTTCAACATTCTACAAGAACAACGAACCATGGAGTATGATTTCTCTGAAACCATGATAGATTTCAAATTGATCCTGACCAAGATGAGTCTGTGGTGTGAAATAATTTTTGTTGAGTGGATAGATTTTAGTTGGGGTAGTCGTTCAACATTCTACAAGAACAACTTACCATGGAGTATGATTTCTCTAAAATAATTTTTGTTGAGTGGATAGATTTTAGTTGGGATAGTCGTTCAACATTCTACAAGAACAACTTACCATGGACTATGATTTCTCTGAAACCATGATAGATTTCAAATCGATCCTGACCAAGATGAGTCTGTGGTGTGAAATAATTTTTGTTGAGTGGATAGATTTTAGTTGGGGTAGTCGTTCAACATTCTACAAGAACAACTTACCATGGAGTATGATTTCTCTGGAACCATGATAGATTTCAAATCGATCCTGACCAAGATGAGTCTGTGGTGTGAAATAATTTTTGTTGAGTGGATAGATTTTGGTTGGGGTAGACGTTCAACATTCTACAAGAACAACTTACCATGGAGTATGATTTCTCTGAAATAATTTTTGTTGAGTGGATAGATTTTAGTTGGGGTAGTCGTTCAACATTTTACAAGAACAACGAACCATGGAGTATGATTTCTCTGAAACCATGATAGATTTCAAATCGATCCTGACCAAGATGAGTCTGTGGTGTGAAATAATTTTTGTTGAGTGGATAGATTTTAGTTGGGGTAGTCGTTCAACATTCTACAAGAACAACTTACCATGGAGTATGATTTCTCTGAAACCATGATAGATTTCAAATCGATCCTGACCAAGATGAGTCTGTGGTGTGAAATAATTTTTGTTGAGTGGATAGATTTTAGTTGGGGTAGTCGTTCAACATTCTACAAGAACAACGAACCATGGAGTATGATTTCTCTGAAACCATGATAGATTTCAAATCGATCCTGACCAAGATGAGTCTGTGGTGTGAAATAATTTTTGTTGAGTGGATAGATTTTAGTTGGGATAATCGTTCAACATTCTACAAGAACAACGAACCATGGAGTATGATTTCTCTGAAACCATGATAGATTTCAAATCGATCCTGACCAAGATGAGTCTGTGGTGTGAAATAATTTTTGTTGAGTGGATAGATTTTAGTTGGGATAGTCGTTCAACATTCTACAAGAACAACTTACCATGGACTATGATTTCTCTGAAACCATGATAGATTTCAAATCGATCCTTACCAAGATGAGTCTGTGGTGTGAAATAATTTTTGTTGAGTGGATAGATTTTAGTTGGGGTAGTCGTTCAACATTCTACAAGAACAACTTACCATGGAGTATGATTTCTCTGAAACCATGATAGATTTCAAATCGATCCTGACCAAGATGAGTCTGTGGTGTGAAATAATTTTTGTTGAGTGGATAGATTTTAGTTGGGGTAGTCGTTCAACATTCTACAAGAACAACGAACCATGGAGTATGATTTCTCTGAAACCATGATAGATTTCAAATCGATCCTGACCAAGATGAGTCTGTGGTGTGAAATAATTTTTGTTGAGTGGATAGATTTTAGTTGGGATAGTCGTTCAACATTCTACAAGAACAACGAACCATGGAGTATGATTTCTCTGAAACCATGATATATTTCAAATCGATCCTGACCAAGATGAGTCTGTGGTGTGAAATAATTTTTGTTGAGTGGATACATTTTAGTTGGGGTAGTCGTTCAACATTCTACAAGAACAACTTACCATGGAGTATGATTTCTCTGAAATAATTTTTGTTGAGTGGATAGATTTTAGGTGGGGTAGTCGTTCAACATTCCACAAGAACAACTTACCATGGAGTATGATTTCTCTGAAATAATTTTTGTTGAGTGGATAGATTTTAGTTGGGGTAGTCGTTCAACATTTTACAAGAACAACGAACCATGGAGTATGATTTCTCTGAAACCATGATAGATTTCAAATCGATCCTGACCAAGATGAGTCTGTGGTGTGAAATAATTTTTGTTGAGTGGATAGATTTTAGTTGGGGTAGTCGTTCAACATTCTACAAGAACAACGAACCATGGAGTATGATTTCTCTGAAACCATGATAGATTTCAAATCGATCCTGACCAAGATGAGTCTGTGGTGTGAAATAATTTTTGTTGAGTGGATAGATTTTAGTTGGGGTAGTCGTTCAACATTCTACAAGAACAACGAACCATGGAGTATGATTTCTCTGAAACCATGATAGATTTCAAATCGATCCTGACCAAGATGAGTCTGTGGTGTGAAATAATTTTTGTTGAGTGGATAGATTTTAGTTGGGATAGTCGTTCAACATTCTACAAGAACAACGAACCATGGAGTATGATTTCTCTGAAACCATGATATATTTCAAATCGATCCTGACCAAGATGAGTCTGTGGTGTGAAATAATTTTTGTTGAGTGGATACATTTTAGTTGGGGTAGTCGTTCAACATTCTACAAGAACAACTTACCATGGAGTATGATTTCTCTGAAATAATTTTTGTTGAGTGGATAGATTTTAGGTGGGGTAGTCGTTCAACATTCTACAAGAACAACTTACCATGGAGTATGATTTCTCTGAAATAATTTTTGTTGAGTGGATAGATTTTAGTTGGGGTAGTCGTTCAACATTTTACAAGAACAACGAACCATGGAGTATGATTTCTCTGAAACCATGATAGATTTCAAATCGATCCTGACCAAGATGAGTCTGTGGTGTGAAATAATTTTTGTTGAGTGGATAGATTTTAGTTGGGATAGTCGTTCAACATTCTACAAGAACAAGGAACCATGGAGTATGATTTCTCTGAAACCATGATAGATTTCAAATCGATCCTGACCAAGATGAGTCTGTGGTGTGAAATAATTTTTGTTGAGTGGATAGATTTTAGTTGGGGTAGTCGTTCAACATTTTACAAGAACAACGAACCATGGACTATGATTTCTCTGAAACCATGATAGATTTCAAATCGATCCAGACCAAGATGAGTCTGTGGTGTGAAATAATTTTTGTTGAGTGGATAGATTTTAGTTGGGGTAGTCGTTCAACATTCTACAAGAACAACTTACCATGGAGTATGATTTCTCTAAAATAATTTTTGTTGAGTGGATAGATTTTAGTTGGGATAGTCGTTCAACATTCTACAAGAACAACTTACCATGGACTATGATTTCTCTGAAACCATGATAGATTTCAAATCGATCCTGACCAAGATGAGTCTGTGGTGTGAAATAATTTTTGTTGAGTGGATAGATTTTAGTTGGGGTAGTCGTTCAACATTCTACAAGAACAACTTACCATGGAGTATGATTTCTCTGAAACCATGATAGATTTCAAATCGATCCTGACCAAGATGAGTCTGTGGTGTGAAATAATTTTTGTTGAGTGGATAGATTTTAGTTGGGCTAGTCGTTCAACATTCTACAAGAACAACTTACCATGGACTATAATTTCTCTGAAATAATTTTTGTTGAGTGGATAGATTTTAGTTAGAATTTAGTCGTTCAACATTCTACAAGAACAACTTACCATGGACTATGATTTCTCTGAAATAATTTTTGTTGAGTGGATAGATTTTAGTTGGGGTAGTCGTTCGACATCCTACAAAAACAACGAACCATGGAGTATGATTTCTCTGAAACCATGATAGATTTCAAATCGATCCTGACCAAGATGAGTCTGTGGTGTGAAATAATTTTTGTTGAGTGGATAGATTTTAGTTGGGGTAGTCGTTCAACATTTTACAAGAACAACGAACCATGGGGTATGATTTCTCTGAAACCATGATAGATTTCAAATCGATCCTGACCAAGATGAGTCTGTGGTGTGAAATAATTTTTGTTGAGTGGATAGATTTTAGTTGGGGTAGTAGTTCAACATTCTACAAGAACAACGAACCATGGAGTATGATTTCTCTGAAACCATGATAGATTTCAAATCGATCCTGACCAAGATGAGTCTGTGGTGTGAAATAATTTTTGTTGAGTGGATAGATTTTAGTTGGGATAGTCGTTCAACATTTTACAGGAACAACGAACCATGGAGTATGATTTCTCTGAAACCATGATAGATTTCAAATCGATCCTGACCAAGATGAGTCTGTGGTGTGAAATAATTTTTGTTGAGTGGATAGATTTTAGTTGGGGTAGTCATTCAACATTCTACAAGAACAACGAACCATGGAGTATGATTTCTCTGAAATAATTTTTGTTGAGTGGATAGATTTTAGTTAGGGGTAGTCGTTCAACATTCTACAAGAACAACTTACCATGGACTATGATTTCTCTGAAATAATTTTTGTTGAGTGGATAGATTTTAGTTGGGATAGTCGTTCAACATTCTACAAGAACAACGAACCATGGAGTATGATTTCTCTGAAACCATGATAGATTTCAAATCGATCCTGACCAAGATGAGTCTGTGGTGTGAAATAATTTTTGTTGAGTGGATAGATTTTAGTTGGGGTAGTAGTTCAACATTCTACAAGAACAACGAACCATGGAGTATGATTTCTCTGAAACCATGATAGATTTCAAATCGATCCTGACCAAGATGAGTCTGTGGTGTGAAATAATTTTTGTTGAGTGGATAGATTTTAGTTGGGATAGTCGTTCAACATTTTACAGGAACAACGAACCATGGAGTATGATTTCTCTGAAACCATGATAGATTTCAAATCGATCCTGACCAAGATGAGTCTGTGGTGTGAAATAATTTTTGTTGAGTGGATAGATTTTAGTTGGGGTAGTCATTCAACATTCTACAAGAACAACGAACCATGGAGTATGATTTCTCTGAAATAATTTTTGTTGAGTGGATAGATTTTAGTTAGGGGTAGTCGTTCAACATTCTACAAGAACAACTTACCATGGACTATGATTTCTCTGAAATAATTTTTGTTGAGTGGATAGATTTTAGTTGGGATAGTCGTTCAACATTCTACAAGAACAACGAACCATGGAGTATGATTTCTCTGAAACCATGATAGATTTCAAATCGATCCTGACCAAGATGAGTCTGTGGTGTGAAATAATTTTTGTTGAGTGGATAGATTTTAGTTGGGGTAGTCGTTCAACATTCTACAAGAACAACTTACCATGGACTATGATTTCTCTGAAACCATGATAGATTTCAAATCGATCCTGACCAAGATGAGTCTGTGGTGTGAAATAATTTTTGTTGAGTGGATAGATTTTAGTTAGGGGTAGTCGTTCAACATTCTACAAGAACAACTTAGCATGGACTATGATTTCTCTGAAACCGTGATAGATTTCAAATCGATCCTGACCAAGATGAGTCTGTGGTGTGAAATAATTTTTGTTGAGTGGATAGATTTTAGTTGAGGTAGTCGTGCAACATTTTACAAGAACAACGAACCATGGACTATGATTTCTCTGAAACCATGATAGATTTCAAATCGATCCTGACCAAGATGAGTCTGTGGTGTGAAATAATTTTTGTTGAGTGGATAGATTTTAGTTGGGGGTAGTCGTTCAACATTCTACAAGAACAACTTACCATGGACTATGATTTCTCTGAAATAATTTTTGTTGAGTGGATAGATTTTAGTTGGGGTAGTCGTTCAACATTCTACAAGAACAACTTACCATGGAGTATGATTTCTCTGAAATAATTTTTGTTGAGTGGATAGATTTTAGTTGGGATAGTCGTTCAACATTCTACAAGAACAACGAACCATGGAGTATGATTTCTCTGAAACCATGATAGATTTCAAATCGATCCTGACCAAGATGAGTCTGTGGTGTGAAATAATTTTTGTTGAGTGGATAGATTTTAGTTGGGATAGTCGTTCAACATTCTACAAGAACAACTTACCATGGACTATGATTTCTCTGAAACCATGATAGATTTCAAATCGATCCTGACCAAGATGAGTCTGTGGTGTGAAATAATTTTTGTTGAGTGGATAGATTTTAGTTGGGGTAGTCATTCAACATTCTACAAGAACAACGAACCATGGACTATGATTTCTCTGAAATAATTTTTATTGAGTGGATAGATTTTAGTTGGGGTAGTCGTTCAACATTCTACAAGAACAACCTACCATGGACTATGATTTCTCTGAAATAATTTTTGTTGAGTGGATAGATTTTAGTTGGGATAGTCATTTAACATTCTACAAGAACAACTTACCATGGAGTATGATTTCTCTGAAATAATTTTTGTTGAGTGGATAGATTTTAGTTGGGGTAGTCGTTCAACATTCTACAAGAACAACTTACCATGGAGTATGATTTCTCTGAAATAATTTTTGTTGAGTGGATAGATTTTAGTTGGGATAGTCGTTCAACATTCTACAAGAACAACGAACCATGGAGTATGATTTCTCTGAAACCATGATAGATTTCAAATCGATCCTGACCAAGATGAGTCTGTGGTGTGAAATAATTTTTGTTGAGTGGATAGATTTTAGTTAGGGGTAGTCGTTCAACATTCTACAAGAACAACTTACCATGGACTATGATTTCTCTGAAATAATTTTTGTTGAGTGGATAGATTTTAGTTGGGATAGTCGTTCAACATTTTACAAGCACAACGAACCATGGACTATGATTTCTCTGAAACCATGATAGATTTCAAATCGATCCTGATCAAGATGAGTCTGTGGTGTGAAATAATTTTTGTTGAGTGGATAGATTTTAGTTGGGGTAGTCATTCAACATTCTACAAGAACAACGAACCATGGACTATGATTTCTCTGAAATAATTTTTATTGAGTGGATAGATTTTAGTTGGGGTAGTCGTTCAACATTCTACAAGAACAACCTACCATGGACTATGATTTCTCTGAAATAATTTTTGTTGAGTGGATAGATTTTAGTTGGGATAGTCGTTCAACATTCTACAAGAACAACTTACCATGGACTATGATTTCTCTGAAACCGTGATAGATTTCAAATCGATCCTGGCCAAGATGAGTCTGTGGTGTGAAATAATTTTTGTTGAGTGGATAGATTTTAGTTGAGGTAGTCGTTCAACATTTTACAAGAACAACGAACCATGGACTATGATTTCTCTGAAACCATGATAGATTTCAAATCGATCCTGACCAAGATGAGTCTGTGGTGTGAAATAATTTTTGTTGAGTGGATAGATTTTAGTTGGGGGTAGTCGTTCAACATTCTACAAGAACAACTTACCATGGACTATGATTTCTCTGAAATAATTTTTGTTGAGTGGATAGATTTTAGTTGGGGTAGTCGTTCAACATTCTACAAGAACAACTTACCATGGAGTATGATTTCTCTGAAATAATTTTTGTTGAGTGGATAGATTTTAGTTGGGATAGTCGTTCAACATTCTACAAGAACAACGAACCATGGAGTATGATTTCTCTGCAACCATGATAGATTTCAAATCGATCCTGACCAAGATGAGTCTGTGGTGTGAAATAATTTTTGTTGAGTGGATAGATTTTAGTTGGGGTAGTCGTTCAACATTCTACAAGAACAACTTACCATGGACTATGATTTCTCTGAAACCATGATAGATTTCAAATCGATCCTGACCAAGATGAGTCTGTGGTGTGAAATAATTTTTGTTGAGTGGATAGATTTTAGTTGGGATAGTCGTTCAACATTCTACAAAAACAACTTACCATGGAGTATGATTTCTCTGAAATAATTTTTGTTGAGTGGATAGATTTTAGTTGCGATAGTCGTTCAACATTTTACAAGAACAACGAACCATGGAGTATGATTTCTCTGAAACCATGATAGATTTCAAATCGATCCTGACCAAGATGAGTCTGTGGTGTGAAATAATTTTTGTTGAGTGGATAGATTCTAGTTGGGGTACTCGTTCAACATTCTACAAGAACAACTTACCATGGACTATGATTTCTCTGAAACCATGATAGATTTCAAATCGATCCTGACCAAGATGAGTCTGTGGTGTGAAATAATTTTTGTTGGGTGGGTAGATTTTAGTTGGGATAGTCGTTCAACATTCTACAAGAACAACGAACCATGGAGTATGATTTCTCTGAAATAATTTTTGTTGAGTGGATAGATTTTAGTTGGGATAGTCGTTCAACATTCTACAAGAACAACGAACCATGGACTATGATTTCTCTGAAATAATTTTTGTTGAGTGGATAGATTTTAGTTGGGGTAGTCGTTCAACATTCTACAAGAACAACTTACCATGGAGTATGATTTCTCTGAAACCATGATAGATTTCAAATCGATCCTGACCAAGATGAGTCTGTGGTGTGAAATAATTTTTGTTGAGTGGATAGATTTTAGTTGGGGTAGTCGTTCAACATTCTACAAGAACAACTTATCATGGAGTATGATTTCTCTAAAATAATTTTTGTTGAGTGGATAGATTTTAGTTGGGATAGTCGTTCAACATTCTACAAGAACAACGAACCATGGAGTATGATTTCTCTGAAACCATGATAGATTTCAAATCGATCCTGACCAAGATGAGTCTGTGGTGTGAAATAATTTTTGTTGAGTGGATAGATTTTAGTTGGGGTAGTCGTTCAACATTCTACAAGAACAACGAAACATGGAGTATGATTTCTCTGAAATAATTTTTGTTGAGTGGATAGATTTTAGTTGGGATAGTCGTTCAACATTCTACAAGAACAACGAACCATGGACTATGATTTCTCTAAAATAATTTTTGTTGAGTGGATAGATTTTAGTTGGGATAGTCGTTCAACATTCTACAAGAACAACTTACCATGGACTATGATTTCTCTGAAATAATTTTTGTTGAGTGGATAGATTTTAGTTGGGGTAGTCGTTCAACATTCTACAAGAACAACTTATCATGGAGTATGATTTCTCTGAAATAATTTTTGTTGAGTGGATAGATTTTAGTTGGGATAGTCGTTCAACATTCTACAAGAACAACGAACCATGGAGTATGATTTCTCTGCAACCATGATAGATTTCAAATCGATCCTGACCAAGATGAGTCTGTGGTGTGAAATAATTTTTGTTGAGTGGATAGATTTTAGTTGGGGTAGTCGTTCAACATTCTACAAGAACAACTTACCATGGACTATGATTTCTCTGAAATAATTTTTGTTGAGTGGATAGATTTTAGTTGGGGTAGTCGTTCAACATTCTACAAGAACAACTTACCATGGAGTATGATTTCTCTGAAATAATTTTTGTTGAGTGGATAGATTTTAGTTGGGATAGTCGTTCAACATTCTACAAGAACAACGAACCATGGAGTATGATTTCTCTGCAACCATGATAGATTTCAAATCGATCCTGACCAAGATGAGTCTGTGGTGTGAAATAATTTTTGTTGAGTGGATAGATTTTAGTTGGGGTAGTCGTTCAACATTCTACAAGAACAACTTACCATGGAGTATGATTTCTCTAAAATAATTTTTGTTGAGTGGATAGATTTTAGTTGGGGGTAGTCGTTCAACATTCTACAAGAACAACTTACCATGGACTATGATTTCTCTGAAATAATTTTTGTTGAGTGGATAGATTTTAGTTGGGGTAGTCGTTCAACATTCTACAAGAACAACTTACCATGGAGTATGATTTCTCTGAAATAATTTTTGTTGAGTGGATAGATTTTAGTTGGGATAGTCGTTCAACATTCTACAAGAACAACGAACCATGGAGTATGATTTCTCTGCAACCATGATAGATTTCAAATCGATCCTGACCAAGATGAGTCTGTGGTGTGAAATAATTTTTGTTGAGTGGATAGATTTTAGTTGGGGTAGTCGTTCAACATTTTACAAGAACAACTTACCATGGACTATGATTTCTCTGAAACCATGATAGATTTCAAATCGATCCTGACCAAGATGAGTCTGTGGTGTGAAATAATTTTTGTTGAGTGGATAGATTTTAGTTGGGATAGTCGTTCAACATTCTACAAAAACAACTTACCATGGAGTATGATTTCTCTGAAATAATTTTTGTTGAGTTAATAGATTTTAGTTGCGATAGTCGTTCAACATTTTACAAGAACAACGAACCATGGAGTATGATTTCTCTGAAACCATGATAGATTTCAAATCGATCCTGACCAAGATGAGTCTGTGGTGTGAAATAATTTTTGTTGAGTGGATAGATTCTAGTTGGGGTAGTCGTTCAACATTCTACAAGAACAACTTACCATGGAGTATGATTTCTCTGAAACCATGATAGATTTCAAATCGATCCTGACCAAGATGAGTCTGTGGTGTGAAATAATTTTTGTTGGGTGGGTAGATTTTAGTTGGGATAGTCGTTCAACATTCTACAAGAACAACGAACCATGGAGTATGATTTCTCTGAAATAATTTTTGTTGAGTGGATAGATTTTAGTTAGGGGTAGTCGTTCAACATTCTACAAGAACAACTTACCATGGAGTATGATTTCTCTGAAACCATGATAGATTTCAAATCGATCCTGACCAAGATGAGTCTGTGGTGTGAAATAATTTTTGTTGAGTGGATAGATTTTAGTTGGGGTAGTCGTTCAACATTCTACAAGAACAACTTACCATGGAGTATGATTTCTCTGAAATAATTTTTGTTGAGTGGATAGATTTTAGTTGGGATAGTCGTTCAACATTCTACAAGAACAACGAACCATGGACTATGATTTCTCTGAAATAATTTTTGTTGAGTGGATAGATTTTAGTTGGGGTAGTCGTTCAACATTCTACAAGAACAACTTACCGTGGAGTATGATTTCTCTGAAACCATGATAGATTTCAAATCGATCCTGACCAAGATGAGTCTGTGGTGTGAAATAATTTTTGTTGAGTGGATAGATTTTAGTTGGGGTAGTCGTTCAACATTCTACAAGAACAACTTACCATGGAGTATGATTTCTCTAAAATAATTTTTGTTGAGTGGATAGATTTTAGTTGGGATAGTCGTTCAACATTCTACAAGAACAACGAACCATGGAGTATGATTTCTCTGAAACCATGATAGATTTCAAATCGATCCTGACCAAGATGAGTCTGTGGTGTGAAATAATTTTTGTTGAGTGGATAGATTTTAGTTGGGGTAGTCGTTCAACATTCTACAAGAACAACGAACCATACAGTATGATTTCTCTGAAATAATTTTTGTTGAGTGGATAGATTTTAGTTGGGATAGTCGTTCAACATTCTACAAGAACAACGAACCATGGAGTATGATTTCTCTGAAATAATTTTTGTTGAGTGGATAGATTTTAGTTGGGGTAGTCGTTCAACATTCTACAAGAACAACTTACCATGGAGTATGATTTCTCTGAAACCATGATAGATTTCAAATCGATCCCGACCAAGATGAGTCTGTGGTGTGAAATAATTTTTGTTGAGTGGATAGATTTTAGTTGGGGTAGTCGTTCAACATTCTACAAGAACAACTTACCATGGAGTATGATTTCTCTGAAATAATTTTTGTTGAGTGGATAGATTTTAGTTGGGATAGTCGTTCAACATTCTACAAGAACAACTTACCATGGAGTATGATTTCTCTGAAACCATTATAGATTTCAAATCGATCCTGACCAAGATGAGTCTGTGGTGTGAAATAATTTTTGTTGAGTGGATAGATTTTAGTTCGGGTAGTCGTTCAACATTTTACAAGAACAACGAACCATGGAGTATGATTTCTCTGAAACCATGATAGATTTCAAATCGATCCTGACCAAGATGAGTCTGTGGTGTGAAATAATTTTTGTTGAGTGGATAGATTTTAGTTGGGTTAGTCGTTCAACTTTCTACAAGAAAAACTTACCATTTAGTATGATTTCTCTGAAATAATTTTTGTTGAGTGGATAGATTTTAGTTGAGGTAGTCGTTCAACATTTTACAAGAACAACGAACCATGGACTATGATTTCTCTGAAACCATGATAGATTTCAAATCGATCCTGACCAAGATAAGTCTGTGGTGTGAAATAATTTTTGTTGAGTGGATAGATTTTAGTTGGGGGTAGTCGTTCAACATTCTACAAGAACAACTTACCATGGACTATGATTTCTCTGAAATAATTTTTGTTGAGTGGATAGATTTTAGTTGGGGTAGTCGTTCAACATTCTACAAGAACAACTTACCATGGACTATGATTTCTCTGAAACCATGATAGATTTCAAATCGATCCTGACCAAGATGAGTCTGTGGTGTGAAATAATTTTTGTTGAGTGGATAGATTTTAGTTGGGATAGTCGTTCAACATTCTACAAAAACAACTTACCATGGAGTATGATTTCTCTGAAATAATTTTTGTTGAGTGGATAGATTTTAGTTGCGATAGTCGTTCAACATTTTACAAGAACAACGAACCATGGAGTATGATTTCTCTGAAACCATGATAGATTTCAAATCGATCCTGACCAAGATGAGTCTGTGGTGTGAAATAATTTTTGTTGAGTGGATAGATTCTAGTTGGGGTAGTCGTTCAACATTCTACAAGAACAACTTACCATGGAGTATGATTTCTCTGAAACCATGATAGATTTCAAATCGATCCTGACCAAGATGAGTCTGTGGTGTGAAATAATTTTTGTTGGGTGGGTAGATTTTAGTTGGGATAGTCGTTCAACATTCTACAAGAACAACGAACCATGGAGTATGATTTCTCTGAAATAATTTTTGTTGAGTGGATAGATTTTAGTTAGGGGTAGTCGTTCAACATTCTACAAGAACAACTTACCATGGAGAATGATTTCTCTGAAACCATGATAGATTTCAAATCGATCCTGACCAAGATGAGTCTGTGGTGTGAAATAATTTTTGTTGAGTGGATAGATTTTAGTTGGGGTAGTCGTTCAACATTCTACAAGAACAACTTACCATGGAGTATGATTTCTCTGAAATAATTTTTGTTGAGTGGATAGATTTAAGTTGGGATAGTCGTTCAACATTCTACAAGAACAACGAAACATGGACTATGATTTCTCTAAAATAATTTTTGTTGAGTGGATAGATTTTAGTTGGGATAGTCGTTCAACATTCTACAAGAACAACGAACCATGGAGTATGATTTCTCTGAAACCATGATAGATTTCAAATCGATCCTGACCAAGATGAGTCTGTGGTGTGAAATAATTTTTGTTGAGTGGATAAATTTTAGTTGGGGTAGTCGTTCAACATTCTACAAGAACAACTTACCATGGACTATGATTTCTCTGAAATAATTTTTGTTGAGTGGATAGATTTTAGTTGGGATAGTCGTTCAACATTTTACAAGAACAACGAACCATGGAGTATGATTTCTCTGAAACCATGATAGATTTCAAATCGATCCTGACCAAGATGAGTCCGTGGTGTGAAATAATTTTTGTTGAGTGGATAGATTTTAGTTGGGATAGTCGTTCAACATTCTACAAGAACAACGAACCATGGAGTATGATTTCTCTGAAACCATGATAGATTTCAAATCGATCCTGACCAAGATGAGTCTGTGGTGTGAAATAATTTTTGTTGAGTGGATAGATTTTAGTTGGGTAGTCGTTCAACATTCTACAAGAACAACTTACCATGGACTATGATTTCTCTGAAATAATTTTTGTTGAGTGGATAGATTTTAGTTGGGGTAGTCGTTCAACATTCTACAAGAACAACTTACCATGGAGTATGATTTCTCTGAAATAATTTTTGTTGAGTGGATAGATTTTAGTTGGGATAGTCGTTCAACATTCTACAAGAACAACGAACCATGGAGTATGATTTCTCTGCAACCATGATAGATTTCAAATCGATCCTGACCAAGATGAGTCTGTGGTGTGAAATAATTTTTGTTGAGTGGATAGATTTTAGTTGGGGTAGTCGTTCAACATTCTACAAGAACAACTTACCATGGAGTATGATTTCTCTAAAATAATTTTTGTTGAGTGGATAGATTTTAGTTGGGATAGTCGTTCGACATTCTACAAGAACAACGAACCATGGAGTATGATTTCTCTGAAACCATGATAGATTTCAAATCGATCCTGACCAAGATGAGTCTGTGGTGTGAAATAATTTTTGTTGAGTGGATAGATTTTAGTTGGGGTAGTCGTTCAACATTCTACAAGAACAACCTACCATGGACTATGATTTCTCTGAAATAATTTTTGTTGAGTGGATAGATTTTAGTTGGGATAGTCGTTCAACATTCTACAAGAACAACTTACCATGGACTATGATTTCTCTGAAACCATGATAGATTTCAAATCGATACTGACCAAGATGAGTCTGTGGTGTGAAATAATTTTTGTTGAGTGGATAGATTTTAGTTGAGGTAGTCGTTCAACATTTTACAAGAACAACGAACCATGGACTATGATTTATCTGAAACCATGATAGATTTCAAATCGATCCTGACCAAGATGAGTCTGTGGTGTGAAATAATTTTTGTTGAGTGGATAGATTTTAGTTGGGGGTAGTCGTTCAACATTCTACAAGAACAACTTACCATGGACTATGATTTCTCTGAAATAATTTTTGTTGAGTGGATAGATTTTAGTTGGGGTAGTCGTTCAACATTCTACAAGAACAACTTACCATGGAGTATGATTTCTCTGAAATAATTTTTGTTGAGTGGATAGATTTTAGTTGGGATAGTCGTTCAACATTCTACAAGAACAACGAACCATGGAGTATGATTTCTCTGCAACCATGATAGATTTCAAATCGATCCTGACCAAGATGAGTCTGTGGTGTGAAATAATTTTTGTTGAGTGGATAGATTTTAGTTGGGGTAGTCGTTCAACATTCTACAAGAACAACTTACCATGGACTATGATTTCTCTGAAATAATTTTTGTTGAGTGGATAGATTTTAGTTGGGGTAGTCGTTCAACATTCTACAAGAACAACTTACCATGGAGTATGATTTCTCTGAAATAATTTTTGTTGAGTGGATAGATTTTAGTTGGGATAGTCGTTCAACATTCTACAAGAACAACGAACCATGGAGTATGATTTCTCTGCAACCATGATAGATTTCAAATCGATCCTGACCAAGATGAGTCTGTGGTGTGAAATAATTTTTGTTGAGTGGATAGATTTTAGTTGGGGTAGTCGTTCAACATTCTACAAGAACAACTTACCATGGAGTATGATTTCTCTAAAATAATTTTTGTTGAGTGGATAGATTTTAGTTGGGATAGTCGTTCAACATTCTACAAGAACAACGAACCATGGAGTATGATTTCTCTGAAACCATGATAGATTTCAAATCGATCCTGACCAAGATGAGTCTGTGGTGTGAAATAATTTTTGTTGAGTGGATAGATTTTAGTTGGGGTAGTCGTTCAACATTCTACAAGAACAACCTACCATGGACTATGATTTCTCTGAAATAATTTTTGTTGAGTGGATAGATTTTAGTTGGGATAGTAGTTCAACATTCTACAAGAACAACTTACCATGGACTATGATTTCTCTGAAACCATGATAGATTTCAAATCGATCCTGACCAAGATGAGTCTGTGGTGTGAAATAATTTTTGTTGAGTGGATAGATTTTAGTTGAGGTAGTCGTTCAACATTTTACAAGAACAACGAACCATGGACTATGATTTCTCTGAAACCATGATTTATTTCAAATCGATCCTGACCAAGATGAGTCTGTGGTGTGAAATAATTTTTGTTGAGTGGATAGATTTTAGTTGGGGGTAGTCGTTCAACATTCTACAAGAACAACTTACCATGGACTATGATTTCTCTGAAATAATTTTTGTTGAGTGGATAGATTTTAGTTGGGGTAGTCGTTCAACATTCTACAAGAACAACTTACCATGGAGTATGATTTCTCTGAAATAATTTTTGTTGAGTGGATAGATTTTAGTTGGGATAGTCGTTCAACATTCTACAAGAACAACGAACCATGGAGTATGATTTCTCTGCAACCATGATAGATTTCAAATCGATCCTGACCAAGATGAGTCTGTGGTGTGAAATAATTTTTGTTGAGTGGATAGATTTTAGTTGGGGTAGTCGTTCAACATTCTACAAGAACAACTTACCATGGACTATGATTTCTCTGAAACCATGATAGATTTCAAATCGATCCTGACCAAGATGAGTCTGTGGTGTGAAATAATTTTTGTTGAGTGGATAGATTTTAGTTGGGATAGTCGTTCAACATTCTACAAAAACAACTTACCATGGAGTATGATTTCTCTGAAATAATTTTTGTTGAGTGGATAGATTTTAGTTGCGATAGTCGTTCAACATTTTACAAGAACAACGAACCATGGAGTATGATTTCTCTGAAACCATGATAGATTTCAAATCGATCCTGACCAAGATGAGTCTGTGGTGTGAAATAATTTTTGTTGAGTGGATAGATTCTAGTTGGGGTAGTCGTTCAACATTCTACAAGAACAACTTACCATGGACTATGATTTCTCTGAAACCATGATAGATTTCAAATCGATCCTGACCAAGATGAGTCTGTGGTGTGAAATAATTTTTGTTGGGTGGGTAGATTTTAGTTGGGATAGTCGTTCAACATTCTACAAGAACAACGAACCATGGAGTATGATTTCTCTGAAATAATTTTTGTTGAGTGGATAGATTTTAGTTAGGGGTAGTCGTTCAACATTCTACAAGAACAACTTACCATGGAGTATGATTTCTCTGAAACCATGATAGATTTCAAATCGATCCTGACCAAGATGAGTCTGTGGTGTGAAATAATTTTTGTTGAGTGGATAGATTTTAGTTGCGATAGTCGTTCAACATTTTACAAGAACAACGAACCATGGAGTATGATTTCTCTGAAACCATGATAGATTTCAAATCGATCCTGACCAAGATGAGTCTGTGGTGTGAAATAATTTTTGTTGAGTGGATAGATTCTAGTTGGGGTAGTCGTTCAACATTCTACAAGAACAACTTACCATGGACTATGATTTCTCTGAAACCATGATAGATTTCAAATCGATCCTGACCAAGATGAGTCTGTGGTGTGAAATAATTTTTGTTGGGTGGGTAGATTTTAGTTGGGATAGTCGTTCAACATTCTACAAGAACAACGAACCATGGAGTATGATTTCTCTGAAATAATTTTTGTTGAGTGGATAGATTTTAGTTAGGGGTAGTCGTTCAACATTCTACAAGAACAACTTACCATGGAGTATGATTTCTCTGAAACCATGATAGATTTCAAATCGATCCTGACCAAGATGAGTCTGTGGTGTGAAATAATTTTTGTTGAGTGGATAGATTTTAGTTGGGGTAGTCGTTCAACATTCTACAAGAACAACTTACCATGGAGTATGATTTCTCTGAAATAATTTTTGTTGAGTGGATAGATTTTAGTTGGGATAGTCGTTCAACATTCTACAAGAACAACTTACCATGGAGTATGATTTCTCTGAAATAATTTTTGTTGAGTGGATAGATTTTAGTTGGGATAGTCGTTCAACATTCTACAAGAACAACTTACCATGGACTATGATTTCTCTGAAACCATGATAGATTTCAAATCGATCCTGACCAAGATGAGTCTGTGGTGTGAAATAATTTTTGTTGAGTGGATAGATTTTAGTTGGGGTAGTCGTTCAACATTCTACAAGAACAACTTACCATGGAGTATGATTTCTCTAAAATAATTTTTGTTGAGTGGATAGATTTTAGTTGGGATAGTCGTTCAACATTCTACAAGAACAACGAACCATGGAGTATGATTTCTCTGAAACCATGATAGATTTCAAATCGATCCTGACCAAGATGAGTCTGTGGTGTGAAATAATTTTTGTTGAGTGGATAGATTTTAGTTGGGGTAGTCGTTCAACATTCTACAAGAACAACGAACCATGGAGTATGATTTCTATGAAATAATTTTTGTTGAGTGGATAGATATTAGTTGGGATAGTCGTTCAACATTCTACAAGAACAACGAACCATGGACTATGATTTCTCTGAAATAATTTTTGTTGAGTGGATAGATTTTAGTTGGGGTAGTCGTTCAACATTCTACAAGAACAACTTACCATGGAGTATGATTTCTCTGAAACCATGATAGATTTCAAATCGATCCTGACCAAGATGAGTCTGTGGTGTGAAATAATTTTTGTTGAGTGGATAGATTTTAGTTGGGGTAGTCGTTCAACATTCTACAAGAACAACTTACCATGGAGTATGATTTCTCTGAAATAATTTTTGTTGAGTGGATAGATTTTAGTTGGGATAGTCGTTCAACATTCTACAAGAACAACTTACCATGGACTATGATTTCTCTGAAACCATTATAGATTTCAAATCGATCCTGACCAAGATGAGTCTGTGGTGTGAAATAATTTTTGTTGAGTGGATAGATTTTATTTCGGGTAGTCGTTCAACATTTTACAAGAACAACGAACCATGGAGTATGATTTCTCTGAAACCATGATAGATTTCAAATCGATCCTGACCAAGATGAGTCTGTGGTGTGAAATAATTTTTGTTGAGTGGATAGATTTTAGTTCGGGTAGTCGTTCAACATTTTACAAGAACAACGAACCATGGAGTATGATTTCTCTGAAACCATGATAGATTTCAAATCGATCCTGACCAAGATGAGTCTGTGGTGTGAAATAATTTTTGTTGAGTGGATAGATTTTAGTTGGGGTAGTCGTTCAACTTTCTACAAGAAAAACTTACCATGGAGTATGATTTCTCTGAAATAATTTTTGTTGAGTGGATAGATTTTAGTTGGGATAGTCGTTCAACATTCTACAAGAACAACTTACCATGGACTATGATTTCTCTGAAATAATTTTTGTTGAGTGGATAGATTTTAGTTGGGGTAGCCGTTCAACATTCTACAAGAACAACTTACCATGGACTATGATTTCTCTGAAACCATGATAGATTTCAAATCGATCCTGACCAAGATGAGTCTGTGGTGTGAAATAATTTTTGTTGAGTGGATAGATTTTAGTTGGGATAGTCGTTCAACATTCTACAAAAACAACTTACCATGGAGTATGATTTCTCTGAAATAATTTTTGTTGAGTGAATAGATTTTAGTTGGGGTAGTCGTTCAACATTTTACAAGAACAACTTACCATGAAGTATGATTTCTCTGAAATAATTTTTGTTGAGTGGATAGATTTTAGTTGGGGTAGTCGTTCAACATTTTACAAGAACAACGAACCATGGAGTATGATTTCTCTGAAATAATTTTTGTTGAGTGGATAGATTTTAGTTGGGATAGTCGTTCAACATTCTACAAGAACAATTTACCATGGAGTATGATTTCTCTGAAACCATGATAGATTTCAAATCGATCCTGACCAAGATGAGTCTGTGGTGTGAAATAATTTTTGTTGAGTGGATAGATTCTAGTTGGGGTAGTCGTTCAACATTCTACAAGAACAACTTACCATGGACTATGATTTCTCTGAAACCATGATAGATTTCAAATCGATCCTGACCAAGATGAGTCTGTGGTGTGAAATAATTTTTGTTGGGTGGGTAGATTTTAGTTGGGATAGTCGTTCAACATTCTACAAGAACAACGAACCATGGAGTATGATTTCTCTGAAATAATTTTTGTTGAGTGGATAGATTTTAGTTAGGGGTAGTCGTTCAACATTCTACAAGAACAACTTACCATGGAGTATGATTTCTCTGAAACCATGATAGATTTCAAATCGATCCTGACCAAGATGAGTCTGTGGTGTGAAATAATTTTTGTTGAGTGGATAGATTTTAGTTGGGGTAGTCGTTCAACATTCTACAAGAACAACTTACCATGGAGTATGATTTCTCTGAAATAATTTTTGTTGAGTGGATAGATTTTAGTTGGGATAGTCGTTCAACATTCTACAAGAACAACTTACCATGGAGTATGATTTCTCTGAAATAATTTTTGTTGAGTGGATAGATTTTAGTTGGGATAGTCGTTCAACATTCTACAAGAACAACTTACCATGGACTATGATTTCTCTGAAACCATGATAGATTTCAAATCGATCCTGACCAAGATGAGTCTGTGGTGTGAAATAATTTTTGTTGAGTGGATAGATTTTAGTTGGGGTAGTCGTTCAACATTCTACAAGAACAACTTACCATGGAGTATGATTTCTCTAAAATAATTTTTGTTGAGTGGATAGATTTTAGTTGGGATAGTCGTTCAACATTTTACAAGAACAACGAACCATGGAGTATGATTTCTCTGAAACCATGATAGATTTCAAATCGATCCTGACCAAGATGAGTCTGTGGTGTGAAATAATTTTTGTTGAGTGGATAGATTTTAGTTGGGGTAGTCGTTCAACATTCTACAAGAACAACGAACCATGGAGTATGATTTCTATGAAATAATTTTTGTTGAGTGGATAGATATTAGTTGGGATAGTCGTTCAACATTCTACAAGAACAACGAACCATGGACTATGATTTCTCTGAAATAATTTTTGTTGAGTGGATAGATTTTAGTTGGGGTAGTCGTTCAACATTCTACAAGAACAACTTACCATGGAGTATGATTTCTCTGAAACCATGATAGATTTCAAATCGATCCTGACCAAGATGAGTCTGTGGTGTGAAATAATTTTTGTTGAGTGGATAGATTTTAGTTGGGGTAGTCGTTCAACATTCTACAAGAACAACTTACCATGGAGTATGATTTCTCTGAAATAATTTTTGTTGAGTGGATAGATTTTAGTTGGGATAGTCGTTCAACATTCTACAAGAACAACTTACCATGGAGTATGATTTCTCTGAAACCATTATAGATTTCAAATCGATCCTGACCAAGATGAGTCTGTGGTGTGAAATAATTTTTGTTGAGTGGATAGATTTTAGTTCGGGTAGTCGTTCAACATTTTACAAGAACAACGAACCATGGAGTATGATTTCTCTGAAACCATGATAGATTTCAAATCGATCCTGACCAAGATGAGTCTGTGGTGTGAAATAATTTTTGTTGAGTGGATAGATTTTAGTTCGGGTAGTCGTTCAACATTTTACAAGAACAACGAACCATGGAGTATGATTTCTCTGAAACCATGATAGATTTCAAATCGATCCTGACCAAGATGAGTCTGTGGTGTGAAATAATTTTTGTTGAGTGGATAGATTTTAGTTGGGGTAGTCGTTCAACTTTCTACAAGAAAAACTTACCATGGAGTATGATTTCTCTGAAATAATTTTTGTTGAGTGGATAGATTTTAGTTGGGATAGTCGTTCAACATTCTACAAGAACAACTTACCATGGACTATGATTTCTCTGAAATAATTTTTGTTGAGTGGATAGATTTTAGTTGGGGTAGCCGTTCAACATTCTACAAGAACAACTTACCATGGACTATGATTTCTCTGAAACCATGATAGATTTCAAATCGATCCTGACCAAGATGAGTCTGTGGTGTGAAATAATTTTTGTTGAGTGGATAGATTTTAGTTGGGATAGTCGTTCAACATTCTACAAAAACAACTTACCATGGAGTATGATTTCTCTGAAACCATGATAGATTTCAAATCGATCCTGACCAAGATGAGTCTGTGGTGTGAAATAATTTTTGTTGAGTGGATAGATTCTAGTTGGGGTAGTCGTTCAACATTCTACAAGAACAACTTACCATGGACTATGATTTCTCTGAAACCATGATAGATTTCAAATCGATCCTGACCAAGATGAGTCTGTGGTGTGAAATAATTTTTGTTGAGTGGATAGATTTTAGTTGGGATAGTCGTTCAACATTCTACAAAAACAACTTACCATGGAGTATGATTTCTCTGAAATAATTTTTGTTGAGTGGATAGATTTTAGTTGCGATAGTCGTTCAACATTTTACAAGAACAACGAACCATGGAGTATGATTTCTCTGAAACCATGATAGATTTCAAATCGATCCTGACCAAGATGAGTCTGTGGTGTGAAATAATTTTTGTTGAGTGGATAGATTCTAGTTGGGGTAGTCGTTCAACATTCTACAAGAACAACTTACCATGGACTATGATTTCTCTGAAACCATGATAGATTTCAAATCGATCCTGACCAAGATGAGTCTGTGGTGTGAAATAATTTTTGTTGGGTGGGTAGATTTTAGTTGGGATAGTCGTTCAACATTCTACAAGAACAACGAACCATGGAGTATGATTTCTCTGAAATAATTTTTGTTGAGTGGATAGATTTTAGTTAGGGGTAGTCGTTCAACATTCTACAAGAACAACTTACCATGGAGTATGATTTCTCTGAAACCATGATAGATTTCAAATCGATCCTGACCAAGATGAGTCTGTGGTGTGAAATAATTTTTGTTGAGTGGATAGATTTTAGTTGCGATAGTCGTTCAACATTTTACAAGAACAACGAACCATGGAGTATGATTTCTCTGAAACCATGATAGATTTCAAATCGATCCTGACCAAGATGAGTCTGTGGTGTGAAATAATTTTTGTTGAGTGGATAGATTCTAGTTGGGGTAGTCGTTCAACATTCTACAAGAACAACTTACCATGGACTATGATTTCTCTGAAACCATGATAGATTTCAAATCGATCCTGACCAAGATGAGTCTGTGGTGTGAAATAATTTTTGTTGAGTGGATAGATTTTAGTTGGGGTAGTCGTTCAACATTCTACAAGAACAACTTACCATGGAGTATGATTTCTCTGAAATAATTTTTGTTGAGTGGATAGATTTTAGTTGGGATAGTCGTTCAACATTCTACAAGAACAACTTACCATGGAGTATGATTTCTCTGAAATAATTTTTGTTGAGTGGATAGATTTTAGTTGGGATAGTCGTTCAACATTCTACAAGAACAACTTACCATGGACTATGATTTCTCTGAAACCATGATAGATTTCAAATCGATCCTGACCAAGATGAGTCTGTGGTGTGAAATAATTTTTGTTGAGTGGATAGATTTTAGTTGGGGTAGTCGTTCAACATTCTACAAGAACAACTTACCATGGAGTATGATTTCTCTAAAATAATTTTTGTTGAGTGGATAGATTTTAGTTGGGATAGTCGTTCAACATTCTACAAGAACAACGAACCATGGAGTATGATTTCTCTGAAACCATGATAGATTTCAAATCGATCCTGACCAAGATGAGTCTGTGGTGTGAAATAATTTTTGTTGAGTGGATAGATTTTAGTTGGGGTAGTCGTTCAACATTCTACAAGAACAACGAACCATGGAGTATGATTTCTATGAAATAATTTTTGTTGAGTGGATAGATATTAGTTGGGATAGTCGTTCAACATTCTACAAGAACAACGAACCATGGACTATGATTTCTCTGAAATAATTTTTGTTGAGTGGATAGATTTTAGTTGGGGTAGTCGTTCAACATTCTACAAGAACAACTTACCATGGAGTATGATTTCTCTGAAACCATGATAGATTTCAAATCGATCCTGACCAAGATGAGTCTGTGGTGTGAAATAATTTTTGTTGAGTGGATAGATTTTAGTTGGGGTAGTCGTTCAACATTCTACAAGAACAACTTACCATGGAGTATGATTTCTCTGAAATAATTTTTGTTGAGTGGATAGATTTTAGTTGGGATAGTCGTTCAACATTCTACAAGAACAACTTACCATGGACTATGATTTCTCTGAAACCATTATAGATTTCAAATCGATCCTGACCAAGATGAGTCTGTGGTGTGAAATAATTTTTGTTGAGTGGATAGATTTTAGTTCGGGTAGTCGTTCAACATTTTACAAGAACAACGAACCATGGAGTATGATTTCTCTGAAACCATGATAGATTTCAAATCGATCCTGACCAAGATGAGTCTGTGGTGTGAAATAATTTTTGTTGAGTGGATAGATTTTAGTTCGGGTAGTCGTTCAACATTTTACAAGAACAACGAACCATGGAGTATGATTTCTCTGAAACCATGATAGATTTCAAATCGATCCTGACCAAGATGAGTCTGTGGTGTGAAATAATTTTTGTTGAGTGGATAGATTTTAGTTGGGGTAGTCGTTCAACTTTCTACAAGAAAAACTTACCATGGAGTATGATTTCTCTGAAACCATGATAGATTTCAAATCGATCCTGACCAAGATGAGTCTGTGGTGTGAAATAATTTTTGTTGAGTGGATAGATTTTAGTTCGGGTAGTCGTTCAACATTTTACAAGAACAACGAACCATGGAGTATGATTTCTCTGAAACCATGATAGATTTCAAATCGATCCTGACCAAGATGAGTCTGTGGTGTGAAATAATTTTTGTTGAGTGGATAGATTTTAGTTGGGGTAGTCGTTCAACTTTCTACAAGAAAAACTTACCATGGAGTATGATTTCTCTGAAATAATTTTTGTTGAGTGGATAGATTTTAGTTGGGATAGTCGTTCAACATTCTACAAGAACAACTTACCATGGAGTATGATTTCTCTGACATAATTTTTGTTGAGTGGATAGATTTTAGTTGGGGTAGTCGTTCAACATTCTACAAGAACAACGAACCATGGAGTATGATTTCTCTGAAACCATGATAGATTTCAAATCGATCCTGACCAAGATGAGTCTGTGGTGTGAAATAATTTTTGTTGAGTGGATAGATTTTAGTTGGGATAGTCGTTCAACATTCTACAAGAACAACGAACCATGGAGTATGATTTCTCTGAAACCATGATAGATTTCAAATCGATCCTGACCAAGATGAGTCTGTGGTGTGAAATAATTTTTGTTGAGTGGATAGATTTTAGTTGGGATAGTCGTTCAACATTCTACAAGAACAACTTACCATGGAGTATGATTTCTCTGAAATAATTTTTGTTGAGTGGATAGATTTTAGTTGGGATAGTCGTTCAACATTTTACAAGAACAACGAACCATGGAGTATGATTTCTCTGAAACCATGATAGATTTCAAATCGATCCTGACCAAGATGAGTCTGTGGTGTGAAATAATTTTTGTTGAGTGGATAGATTTTAGTTCGGGTAGTCGTTCAACATTTTACAAGAACAACGAACCATGGAGTATGATTTCTCTGAAACCATGATAGATTTCAAATCGATCCTGACCAAGATGAGTCTGTGGTGTGAAATAATTTTTGTTGAGTGGATAGATTTTAGTTGGGGTAGTCGTTCAACTTTCTACAAGAAAAACTTACCATGGAGTATGATTTCTCTGAAATAATTTTTGTTGAGTGGATAGATTTTAGTTGGGATAGTCGTTCAACATTCTACAAGAACAACTTACCATGGACTATGATTTCTCTGAAATAATTTTTGTTGAGTGGATAGATTTTAGTTGGGGTAGTCGTTCAACATTCTACAAGAACAACTTACCTGGACTATGATTTCTCTGAAACCATGATAGATTTCAAATCGATCCTGACCAAGATGAGTCTGTGGTGTGAAATAATTTTTGTTGAGTGGATAGATTTTAGTTGGGATAGTCGTTCAACATTCTACAAAAACAACTTACCATGGAGTATGATTTCTCTGAAATAATTTTTGTTGAGTGGATAGATTTTAGTTGGGGTAGTCGTTCAACATTCTACAAGAACAACTTACCATGGAGTATGATTTCTCTGAAATAATTTTTGTTGAGTGGATAGATTTTAGTTGGGATAGTCGTTCAACATTCTACAAGAACAACGAACCATGGAGTATGATTTCTCTGAAACCATGATAGATTTCAAATCGATCCTGACCAAGATGAGTCTGTGGTGTGAAATAATTTTTGTTGAGTGGATAGATTTTAGTTGGGATAGTCGTTCAACATTCTACAAGAACAACGAACCATGGAGTATGATTTCTCTGAAACCATGATAGATTTCAAATCGATCCTGACCAAGATGAGTCTGTTGTGTGAAATAATTTTTGTTGAGTGGATAGATTTTAGTTGGGGTAGTCGTTCAACTTTCTACAAGAAAAACTTACCATGGACTATGATTTCTCTGAAATAATTTTTGTTGAGTGGATAGATTTTAGTTGGGATAGTCGTTCAACATTCTACAAGAACAACTTACCATGGAGTATGATTTCTCTGAAATAATTTTTGTTGAGTGGATAGATTTTAGTTGGGATAGTCGTTCAACATTCTACAAGAACAACGAACCATGGAGTATGATTTCTCTGAAACCATGATAGATTTCAAATCGATCCTGACCAAGATGAGTCTGTGGTGTGAAATAATTTTTGTTGAGTGGATAGATTTTAGTTGGGGTAGTCGTTCAACTTTCTACAAGAAAAACTTACCATGGAGTATGATTTCTCTGAAATAATTTTTGTTGAGTGGATAGATTTTAGTTGGGATAGTCGTTCAACATTCTACAAGAACAAATTACCATGGAGTATGATTTCTCTGAAATAATTTTTGTTGAGTGGATAGATTTTAGTTGGGATAGTCGTTCAACATTCTACAAGAACAACGAACCATGGAGTATGATTTCTCTGAAACCATGATAGATTTCAAATCGATCCTGACCAAGATGAGTCTGTGGTGTGAGATAATTTTTGTTGAGTGGATAGATTTTAGTTGGGATAGTCGTTCAACATTCTACAAAAACAACTTACCATGGAGTATGATTTCTCTGAAATAATTTTTGTTGAGTGGATAGATTTTAGTTGGGGTAGTCGTTCAACATTTTACAAGAACAACTTACCATGCAGTATGATTTCTCTGAAATAATTTTTGTTGAGTGGATAGATTTTAGTTGGGGTAGTCGTTCAACATTTTGCAAGAACAACGAACCATGGAGTATGATTTCTCTGAAACCATGATAGATTTCAAATCGATCCTGACCAAGATGAGTCTGTGGTGTGAAATAATTTTTGTTGAGTGGATAGATTTTAGTTGGGGTAGTCGTTCAACATTCTACAAGAACAACTTACCATGGAGTATGATTTCTCTGAAATAATTTTTGTTGAGTGGATAGATTTTAGTTGGGATAGTCGTTCAACATTCTCCAAGAACAACTTACCATGGAGTATGATTTCTCTGAAACCATGATAGATTTCAAATCGATCCTGACCAAGATGAGTCTGTGGTGTGAAATAATTTTTGTTGAGTGGATAGATTTTAGTTGGGATAGTCGTTCAACATTCTACAAGAACAACGAACCATGGAGTATGATTTCTCTGAAACCATGATAGATTTCAAATCGATCCTGACCAAGATGAGTCTGTGGTGTGAAATAATTTTTGTTGAGTGGATAGATTTTAGTTCGGGTAGTCGTTCAACATTTTACAAGAACAACGAACCATGGAGTATGATTTCTCTGAAACCATGATAGATTTCAAATCGATCCTGACCAAGATGAGTCTGTGGTGTGAAATAATTTTTGTTGAGTGGATAGATTTTAGTTGGGGTAGTCGTTCAACTTTCTACAAGAAAAACTTACCATGGAGTATGATTTCTCTGAAATAATTTTTGTTGAGTGGATAGATTTTAGTTGGGATAGTCGTTCAACATTCTACAAGAACAACTTACCATGGAGTATGATTTCTCTGAAATAATTTTTGTTGAGTGGATAGATTTTAGTTGGGATAGTCGTTCAACATTCTACAAGAACAACGAACCATGGAGTATGATTTCTCTGAAACCATGATAGATTTCAAATCGATCCTGACCAAGATGAGTCTGTGGTGTGAAATAATTTTTGTTGAGTGGATAGATTTTAGTTGGGATAGTCGTTCAACATTCTACAAAAACAACTTACCATGGAGTATGATTTCTCTGAAATAATTTTTGTTGAGTGGATAGATTTTAGTTGGGATAGTCGTTCAACATTCTACAAGAACAACGAACCATGGAGTATGATTTCTCTGAAACCATGATAGATTTCAAATCGATCCTGACCAAGATGAGTCTGTGGTGTGAAATAATTTTCGTTGAGTGGATAGATTTTAGTTGGGATAGTCGTTCAACATTCTACAAGAACAACGAACCATGGAGTATGATTTCTCTGAAACCATGATAGATTTCAAATCGATCCTGACCAAGATGAGTCTGTGGTGTGAAATAATTCTTGTTGAGTGGATAGATTTTAGTTGGGATAGTCGTTCAACATTCTACAAGAACAACTTACCATGGAGTATGATTTCTCTGAAATAATTTTTGTTGAGTGGATAGATTTTAGTTGGGATAGTCGTTCAACATTTTACAAGAACAACGAACCATGGAGTATGATTTCTCTGAAACCATGATAGATTTCAAATCGATCCTGACCAAGATGAGTCTGTGGTGTGAAATAATTTTTGTTGAGTGGATAGATTTTAGTTCGGGTAGTCGTTCAACATTTTACAAGAACAACGAACCATGGAGTATGATTTCTCTGAAACCATGATAGATTTCAAATCGATCCTGACCAAGATGAGTCTGTGGTGTGAAATAATTTTTGTTGAGTGGATAGATTTTAGTTGGGGTAGTCGTTCAACTTTCTACAAGAAAAACTTACCATGGAGTATGATTTCTCTGAAATAATTTTTGTTGAGTGGATAGATTTTAGTTGGGATAGTCGTTCAACATTCTACAAGAACAACTTACCATGGACTATGATTTCTCTGAAATAATTTTTGTTGAGTGGATAGATTTTAGTTGGGGTAGTCGTTCAACATTCAACAAGAACAACTTACCATGGACTATGATTTCTCTGAAACCATGATAGATTTCAAATCGATCCTGACCAAGATGAGTCTGTGGTGTGAAATAATTTTTGTTGAGTGGATAGATTTTAGTTGGGATAGTCGTTCAACATTCTACAAAAACAAATTACCATGGAGTATGATTTCTCTGAAATAATTTTTGTTGAGTGGATAGATTTTAGTTGGGGTAGTCGTTCAACATTCTACAAGAACAACTTACCATGGAGTATGATTTCTCTGAAACCATGATAGATTTCAAATCGATCCTGACCAAGATGAGTCTGTGGTGTGAAATAATTTTTGTTGAGTGGATAGATTTTAGTTGGGATAGTCGTTCAACATTCTACAAGAACAACTTACCATGGACTATGATTTCTCTGAAACCATGATAGATTTCAAATCGATCCTGACCAAGATGAGTCTGTGGTGTGAAATAATTTTTGTTGAGTGGATAGATTTTAGTTGGGGTAGTCGTTCAACATTCTACAAGAACAACTTACCATGGAGTATGATTTCTCTGAAATAATTTTTGTTGAGTGGATAGATTTTAGTTGGGATAGTCGTTCAACATTCTACAAGAACATCTTTCCATGGACTATGATTTCTCTGAAATAATTTTTGTTGAGTGGATAGATTTTAGTTGGGGTAGTCGTTCAATATTCTACAAGAACAACTTACCATGGACTATGATTTCTCTGAAACCATGATAGATTTCAAATCGATCCTGACCAAGATGAGTCTGTGGTGTGAAATAATTTTTGTTGAGTGGATAGATTTTAGTTGGGATAGTCGTTCAACATTCTACAAAAACAACTTCCCATGGAGTATGATTTCTCTGAAATAATTTTTGTTGAGTGGATAGATTTTAGTTGGGATAGTCGTTCAGCATTTTACAAGAACAACGAACCATGGAGTATGATTTCTCTGAAACCATGATAGATTTCAAATCGATCCTGACCAAGATGAGTCTGTGTTGAGAAATAATTTTTGTTGAGTGGATAGATTCTAGTTGGGGTAGTCGTTCAACATTCTACAAGAACAACTTACCATGGACTATGATTTCTCTGAAACCATGATAGATTTCAAATCGATCCTGACCAAGATGAGTCTGTGGTGTGAAATAATTTTTGTTGAGTGGATAGATTTTAGTTGGGGTAGTCGTTCAACATTCTACAAGAACAACGAACCATGGAGTATGATTTCTCTGAAATAATTTTTGTTGAGTGGGTAGATTTTAGTTGGGATAGTCGTTCAACATTTTACAAGAACAACGAACCATGGAGTATGATTTCTCTGAAACCATGATAGATTTCAAATCGATCCTAACCAAGATGAGTCTGTGGTGTGAAATAATTTTTGTTGAGTGGATAGATTTTAGTTGGGGTAGTCGTTCAACATTCTACAAGAACAACTTACCATGGAGTATGATTTCTCTAAAATAATTTTTGTTGAGTGGATAGATTTCAGTTGGGATAGTCGTTCAACATTCTACAAGAACAACTTACCATGGACTATGATTTCTCTGAAACCATGATAGATTTCAAATCGATCCTGACCAAGATGAGTCTGTGGTGTGAAATAATTTTTGTTGAGTGGATAGATTTTAGTTGGGGTAGTCGTTCAACATTCTACAAGAACAACTTACCATGGAGTATGATTTCTCTAAAATAATTTTTGTTGAGTGGATAGATTTTAGTTGGGATAGTCGTTCAACATTTTACAAGAACAACGAACCATGGAGTATGATTTCTCTGAATCCATGATAGATTTCAAATCGATCCTGACCAAGATGAGTCTGTGGTGTGAAATAATTTTTGTTGAGTGGATAGATTTTAGTTGGGGTAGTCGTTCAACATTCTAGAAGAACAACTTACCATGGAGTATGATTTCTCTAAAATAATTTTTGTTGAGTGGATAGATTTTAGTTGGGATAGTCGTTCAACATTCTACAAGAACAACTTACCATGGACTATGATTTCTCTGAAACCATGATAGATTTCAAATCGATCCTGACCAAGATGAGTCTGTGGTGTGAAATAATTTTTGTTGAGTGGATAGATTTTAGTTGGGGTAGTCGTTCAACATTCTACAAGAACAACTTACCAAGGAGTATGATTTCTCTGAAACCATGATAGATTTCAAATCGATCCTGACCAAGATGAGTCTGTGGTGTGAAATAATTTTTGTTGAGTGGATAGATTTTAGTTGGGGTAGTCGTTCAACATTCTACAAGAACAACGAACCATGGAGTATGATTTCTCTGAAATAATTTTTGTTGAGTGGATAGATTTTAGTTGGGATAGTCGTTCAACATTCTACAAGAACAACGAACCATGGAGTATGATTTCTCTGAAACCATGATAGATTTCAAATCGATCCTGACCAAGATGAATCTGTGGTGTGAAATAATTTTTGTTGAGTGGATACATTTTAGTTGGGATAGTCGTTCAACATTCTACAAGAACAACTTACCATGGACTATGATTTCTCTGAATCCATGATAGATTTCAAATCGATCCTGACCAAGATGAGTCTGTGGTGTGAAATAATTTTTGTTGAGTGGATAGATTTTAGTTGGGGTAGTCGTTCAACATTCTACAAGAACAACTTACCATGGACTATGATTTTTCTGAAATAATTTTTGTTGAGTGGATAGATTTTAGTTGGGATAGTCGTTCAACATTTTACAAGAACAACGAACCATGGAGTATGATTTCTCTGAAACCATGATAGATTTCAAATCGATCTTGACCAAGATGAGTCTGTGGTGTGAAATAATTTTTGTTGAGTGGTTAGATTTTAGTTGGGGTAGTCGTTCAACATTCTACAAGAACAACTTACCATGGACTATGATTTCTCTGAAATAATTTTTGTTGAGTGGATAGATTTTAGTTGGGGTAGTCGTTCAACATTCTACAAGAACAACTTACCATGGACTATGATTTCTCTGAAATAATTTTTGTTGAGTGGATAGATTTTAGTTGGGATAGTCGTTCAACATTCTACAAGAACAACTTACCATGGGCTATGATTTCTCTGAAACCATGATAGATTTCAAATCGATCCTGACCAAGATGAGTCTGTGGTGTGAAATAATTTTTGTTGAGTGGATAGATTTTAGTTGGGGTAGTCGTTCAACATTTTACAAGAACAACGAAACATGGACTATGATTTCTCTGAAACCATGATAGATTTCAAATCGATCCAGACCAAGATGAGTCTGTGGTGTGAAATAATTTTTGTTGAGTGGATAGATTTTAGTTGGGGGTAGTCGTTCAACATTCTACAAGAACAACTTACCATGGACTATGATTTCTCTGAAATAATTTTCGTTGAGTGGATAGATTTTAGTTGGGGTAGTCGTTCAACATTCTACAAGAACAACTTACCATGGAGTATGATTTCTCTGAAATAATTTTTGTTGAGTGGATAGATTTTAGTTGGGATAGTCGTTCAACAAACAACGAACCATGGAGTATGATTTCTCTGAAACCATGATAGATTTCAAATCGATCCTGACCAAGATGAGTCTGTGCTGTGAAATAATTTTTGTTGAGTTAATAGATTTTAGTTGGGGTAGTCGTTCAACATTCTACAAGAACAACTTACCATGGACTATGATTTCTCTGAAACCATGATAGATTTCAAATCGATCCTGACCAAGATGAGTCTGTGGTGTGAAATAATTTTTGTTGAGTGGATAGATTTTAGTTGGGATAGTCGTTCAACATTCTACAAAAACAACTTACCATGGAGTATGATTTCTCTGAAATAATTTTTGTTGGGTGGATAGATTTTAGTTGAGATAGTCGTTCAACATTTTACAAGAACAACGAACCATGGGGTATGATTTCTCTGAAACCATGGTAGATTTCAAATCGATCCTGACCAAGATGAGTCTGTGGTGTGAAATAATTTTTGTTGAGTGGATAGATTTTAGTTGGGGTAGTCGTTCAACATTCTACAAGAACAACTTACCATGGACTATGATTTCTCTGAAACCATGATAGATTTCCAATCGATCCTGACCAAGATGAGTCTGTGGTGTGAAATAATTTTTGTTGAGTGGATAGATTTTAGTTGGGATAGTCGTTCAACATTCTACAAGAACAACGAACCATGGAGTATGATTTCTCTGAAATAATTTTTGTTGAGTGGATAGATTTTAGTTGGGATAGTCGCTCAACATTCTACAAGAACAACGAACCATGGAGTATGATTTCTCTGAAATAATTTTTGTTGAGTGGATAGATTTTAGTTAGGGATAGTCGTTCAACATTCTACAAGAACAACGTACCATGAAGTATGTTTTCTCTGAACTAATTTTTGTTGAGTGGATAGATTTTAGTTGGGGTAGTCGTTCAACATTCTACAAGAACAACGAAGCATGGAGTATGATTTCTCTGAAATAACTTTTGTTGAGTGGATAGATTCTAGTTGGGGTAGTCGTTCAACATTCTACAAGAACAACGAACCATGGAGTATGATTTCTCTGAAACCATGATAGATTTCAAATCGATCCTGACCAAGATGAGTCTGTGGTGTGAAATAATTTTTGTTGAGTGGATAGATTTTAGTTGGGATAGTCGTTCAACATTCTACAAGAACAACGAACCATGGAGTATGATTTCTCTGAAATAATTTTTGTTGAGTGGATAGATTTTAGTTGGGGTAGTCGTTCAACATTCTACAAGAACAACGAACCATGGAGTATGATTTCTCTGAAATAATTTTTGTTGAGTGGATAGATTTTAGTTAGGGATAGTCGTTCAATATTCTACAAGAACAACTTACCATGGAGTATGATTTCTCTGAAACCATGATAGATTTCAAATCGATCCTGACCAAGATGAGTCTGTGGTGTGAAATAATTTTTGTTGAGTGGATAGATTTTAGTTGGGGTAGTCGTTCAACATTCTACAAGAACAACTTACCATGGAGTATGATTTCTCTGAAATAATTTTTGTTGAGTGGATAGATTTTAGTTGGGGTAGTCGTTCAACATTCTACAAGAACAACTTACCATGGAGTATGATTTCTCTGAAACCATGATAGATTTCAAATCGATCCTGACCAAGATGAGTCTGTGGTGTGAAATAATTTTTGTTGAGTGGATAGATTTTAGTTGGGGTAGTCGTTCAACATTCTACAAGAACAACTTACCATGGAGTATGATTTCTCTGAAATAATTTTTGTTGAGTGGATAGATTTTAGTTGGGATAGTCGTTCAACATTCTACAAGAACAACGAACCATGGACTATGATTTCTCTGAAATAATTTTTGTTGAGTGGATAGATTTTAGTTGGGGTAGTCGTTCAACATTCTACAAGAACAACTTACCATGGAGTATGATTTCTCTGAAACCATGATAGATTTCAAATCGATCCTGACCAAGATGAGTCTGTGGTGTGAAATAATTTTTGTTGAGTGGATAGATTTTAGTTGGGGTAGTCGTTCAACATTCTACAAGAACTAATTACCATGGAGTATGATTTCTCTGAAATAATTTTTGTTGAGTGGATAGATTTTAGTTGGGATAGTCGTTCAACATTCTACAAGAACAACTAAAAATGGAGTATGATTTCTCTGAAATAATTTTTGTTGAGTGGATAGATTTTAGTTGGGATAGTCGTTCAACATTTTACAAGAACAACGAACCATGGAGTATGATTTCTCTGAAACCATGATAGATTTCAAATCGATCCTGACCAAGATGAGTCTGTGGTGTGAAATAATTTTTGTTGAGTGGATAGATTTGAGTTGGGGTAGTCGTTCAACATTTTACAAGAACAACGAAACATGGAGTATGATTTCTCTGAAACCATGATAGATTTCAAATCGATCCTGACCAAGATGAGTCTGTGGTGTGAAATAATTTTTGTTGAGTGGATAGATTTTAGTTGGGGTAGTCGTTCAACATTCTACAAGAACAACTTACCATGGAGTATGATTTCTCTGAAATAATTTTTGTTGAGTGGATAGATTTTAGTTGGGATAGTCGTTCAACATTCTACAAGAACAACTTACCATTTAGTATGATTTATCTGAAATAATTTTTGTTGAGTGGATAGATTTTAGTTGGGGTAGTCGTTCAACATTCTACAAGAACAACTTACCATGGACTATGATTTCTCTGAAACCATGATAGATTTCAAATCGATCCTGACCAAGATGAGTCTGTGGTGTGAAATAATTTTTGTTGAGTGGATAGATTTTAGTTGGGGTAGTCGTTCAACATTCTACAAGAACAACTTACCATGGACTATGATTTCTCTGAAACCATTATAGATTTCAAATCGATCCTGACCAAGATGAGTCTGTGGTGTGAAATAATTTTTGTTGAGTGGATAGATTTTAGTTGGGATAGTCGTTCAACATTCTACAAGAACAACGAACCATGGAGTATGATTTCTCTGAAACCATTATAGATTTCAAATCGATCCTGACCAAGATGAGTCTGTGGTGTGAAATAATTTTTGTTGAGTGGATAGATTTTAGTTGGGGTAGTCGTTCAACATTCTACAAGAACAACTTACCATGGACTATGATTTCTCTGAAACCATTATAGATTTCAAATCGATCCTGACCAAGATGAGTCTGTGGTGTGAAATAATTATTGTTGAGTGGATAGATTTTAGTTAAGATAGTCGTTCAACATTCTACAAGAACAACTTACCATGGACTATGATTTCTCTGAAACCATTATAGATTTCAAATCGATCCTGACCAAGATGAGTCTGTGGTGTGAAATAATTTTTGTTGAGTGGATAGATTTTAGTTGGGGTAGTCGTTCAACATTCTACAAGAACAACTTACCATGGACTATGATTTCAGTGAAACCATTATAGATTTCAAATCGATCCTGACCAAGATGAGTCTGTGGTGTGAAATAATTTTTGTTGAGTGGATAGATTTTAGTTGGGATAGTCGTTCAACATTCTACAAGAACAACGAACCATGGAGTATGATTTCTCTGCAACCATGATAAATTTCAAATCGATCCTGACCAAGATGAGTCTGTGGTGTGAAATAATTTTTGTTGAGTGGATAGATTTTAGTTGGGATAGTCGTTCAACATTCTACAAGAACAACTTACCATATACTATGATTTCTCTGAAATAATTTTTGTTGAGTGGATAGATTTTAGTTGGGATAGTCGTTCAACATTCTACAAGAACAACGAACCATGAAGTATGTTTTCTCTGAACTAATTTTTGTTGAGTGGATAGATTTTAGTTGGGGTAGTCGTTCAACATTCTACAAGAACAACGAAGCATGGAGTATGATTTCTCTGAAATAATTTTTGTTGAGTGGATAGATTCTAGTTGGGGTAGTCGTTCAACATTCTACAAGAACAACGAACCATGGAGTATGATTTCTCTGAAACCATGATAGATTTCAAATCGATCCTGACCAAGATGAGTCTGTGGTGTGAAATAATTTTTGTTGAGTGGATAGATTTTAGTTGGGATAGTCGTTCAACATTCTACAAGAACAACGAACCATGGAGTATGATTTCTCTGAAATAATTTTTGTTGAGTGGATAGATTTTAGTTGGGGTAGTCGTTCAACATTCTACAAGAACAACGAACCATGGAGTATGATTTCTCTGAAATAATTTTTGTTGAGTGGATAGATTTTAGTTAGGGATAGTCGTTCAATATTCTACAAGAACAACTTACCATGGAGTATGATTTCTCTGAAACCATGATAGATTTCAAATCGATCCTGACCAAGATGAGTCTGTGGTGTGAAATAATTTTTGTTGAGTGGATAGATTTTAGTTGGGGTAGTCGTTCAACATTCTACAAGAACAACTTACCATGGACTATGATTTCTCTGAAATAATTTTTGTTGAGTGGATAGATTTTAGTTGGGGTAGTCGTTCAACATTCTACAAGAACAACTTACCATGGAGTATGATTTCTCTGAAACCATGATAGATTTCAAATTTATCCTGACCAAGATGAGTCTGTGGTGTGAAATAATTTTTGTTGAGTGGATAGATTTTAGTTGGGGTAGTCGTTCAACATTCTACAAGAACAACTTACCATGGAGTATGATTTCTCTGAAATAATTTTTGTTGAGTGGATAGATTTTAGTTGGGATAGTCGTTCAACATTCTACAAGAACAACGAACCATGGAGTATGATTTCTCTGAAATAATTTTTGTTGAGTGGATAGATTTTAGTTGGGGTAGTCGTTCAACATTCTACAAGAACAACTTACCATGGAGTATGATTTCTCTGAAACCATGATAGATTTCAAATCGATCCTGACCAAGATGAGTCTGTGGTGTGAAATAATTTTTATTGAGTGGATAGATTTTAGTTGGGGTAGTCGTTCAACATTCTACAAGAACAACTTACCATGGAGTATGATTTCTCTGAAACAATTTTTGTTGAGTGGATAGATTTTAGTTGGGATAGTCGTTCAACATTCTACAAGAACAACTAACCATGGAGTATGATTTCTCTGAAATAATTTTTGTTGAGTGGATAGATTTTAGTTGGGATAGTCGTTCAACATTTTACAAGAACAACGAACCATGGAGTATGATTTCTCTGAAACCATGATAGATTTCAAATCGATCCTGACCAAGATGAGTCTGTGGTGTGAAATAATTTTTGTTGAGTGGATAGATTTTAGTTGGGGTAGTCGTTCAACATTTTACAAGAACAACGAACCATGGAGTATGATTTCTCTGAAACCATGATAGATTTCAAATCGATCCTGACCAAGATGAGTCTGTGGTGTGAAATAATTTTTGTTGAGTGGATAGATTTTAGTTGGGGTAGTCGTTCAACATTCTACAAGAACAACTTACCATGGAGTATGATTTCTCTGAAATAATTTTTATTGAGTGGATAGATTTTAGTTGGGATAGTCGTTCAACATTCTACAAGAACAACGAACCATGGAGTATGATTTCTCTGCAACCATGATAAATTTCAAATCGATCCTGACCAAGATGAGTCTGTGGTGTGAAATAATTTTTGTTGAGTGGATAGATTTTAGTTGGGGTAGTCGTTCAACATTCTACAAGAACAACGAAGCATGGAGTATGATTTCTCTGAAATAATTTTTGTTGAGTGGATAGATTCTAGTTGGGGTAGTCGTTCAACATTCTACAAGAACAACGAACCATGGAGTATGATTTCTCTGAAACCATGATAGATTTCAAATCGATCCTGACCAAGATGAGTCTGTGGTGTGAAATAATTTTTGTTGAGTGGATAGATTTTAGTTGGGATAGTCGTTCAACATTCTACAAGAACAACGAACCATGGAGTATGATTTCTCTGAAATAATTTTTGTTGAGTGGATAGATTTTAGTTGGGGTAGTCGTTCAACATTCTACAAGAACAACGAACCATGGAGTATGATTTCTCTGAAATAATTTTTGTTGAGTGGATAGATTTTAGTTAGGGATAGTCGTTCAATATTCTACAAGAACAACTTACCATGGAGTATGATTTCTCTGAAACCATGATAGATTTCAAATCGATCCTGACCAAGATGAGTCTGTGGTGTGAAATAATTTTTGTTGAGTGGATAGATTTTAGTTGGGGTAGTCGTTCAACATTCTACAAGAACAACTTACCATGGACTATGATTTCTCTGAAATAATTTTTGTTGAGTGGATAGATTTTAGTTGGGGTAGTCGTTCAACATTCTACAAGAACAACTTACCATGGAGTATGATTTCTCTGAAACCATGATAGATTTCAAATTGATCCTGACCAAGATGAGTCTGTGGTGTGAAATAATTTTTGTTGAGTGGATAGATTTTAGTTGGGGTAGTCGTTCAACATTCTACAAGAACAACTTACCATGGAGTATGATTTCTCTGAAATAATTTTTGTTGAGTGGATAGATTTTAGTTGGGATAGTCGTTCAACATTCTACAAGAACAACGAACCATGGAGTATGATTTCTCTGAAATAATTTTTGTTGAGTGGATAGATTTTAGTTGGGGTAGTCGTTCAACATTCTACAAGAACAACTTACCATGGAGTATGATTTCTCTGAAACCATGATAGATTTCAAATCGATCCTGACCAAGGTGAGTCTGTGGTGTGAAATAATTTTTATTGAGTGGATAGATTTTAGTTGGGGTAGTCGTTCAACATTCTACAAGAACAACTTACCATGGAGTATGATTTCTCTGAAACAATTTTTGTTGAGTGGATAGATTTTAGTTGGGATAGTCGTTCAACATTCTACAAGAACAACTAACCATGGAGTATGATTTCTCTGAAATAATTTTTGTTGAGTGGATAGATTTTAGTTGGGATAGTCGTTCAACATTTTACAAGAACAACGAACCATGGAGTATGATTTCTCTGAAACCATGATAGATTTCAAATCGATCCTGACCAAGATGAGTCTGTGGTGTGAAATAATTTTTGTTGAGTGGATAGATTTTAGTTGGGGTAGTCGTTCAACATTTTACAAGAACAACGAACCATGGAGTATGATTTCTCTGAAACCATGATAGATTTCAAATCGATCCTGACCAAGATGAGTCTGTGGTGTGAAATAATTTTTGTTGAGTGGATAGATTTTAGTTGGGGTAGTCGTTCAACATTCTACAAGAACAACTTACCATGGAGTATGATTTCTCTGAAATAATTTTTATTGAGTGGATAGATTTTAGTTGGGATAGTCGTTCAACATTCTACAAGAACAACTTACCATTTAGTATGATTTATCTGAAATAATTTTTGTTGAGTGGATAGATTTTAGTTGGGGTAGTCGTTCAACATTCTACAAGAACAACTTACCATGGAGTATGATTTCTCTGAAACCATGATAGATTTCAAATCGATCCTGACCAAGATGAGTCTGTGGTGTGAAATAATTTTTGTTGAGTGGATAGATTTTAGTTGGGGTAGTCGTTCAACATTCTACAAGAACAACTTACCATGGACTATGATTTCTCTGAAACCATTATAGATTTCAAATCGATCCTGACCAAGATGAGTCTGTGGTGTGAAATAATTTTTGTTGAGTGGATAGATTTTAGTTGGGATAGTCGTTCAACATTCTACAAGAACAACGAACCATGGAGTATGATTTCTCTGCAACCATGATAGATTTCAAATCGATCCTGACCAAGATGAGTCTGTGGTGTGAAATAATTTTTGTTGAGTGGATAGATTTTAGTTGGGGTAGTCGTTCAACATTCTACAAGAACAACTTACCATGGACTATGATTTCTCTGAAACCATGATAGATTTCAAATCGATCCTGACCAAGATGAGTCTGTGGTGTGAAATAATTTTTGTTGAGTGGATAGATTTTAGTTGGGATAGTCGTTCAACATTCTACAAAAACAACTTAACATGGAGTATGATTTCTCTGAAATAATTTTTGTTGAGTTAATGGATTTTAGTTGGGATAGTCGTTCAACATTATACAAGAACAACGAACCATGGAGTATGATTTCTCTGAAACCATGATAGATTTCAAATCGATCCTGACCAAGATGAGTCTGTGGTGTGAAATAATTTTTGTTGAGTGGATAGATTCTAGTTGGGGTAGTCGTTCAACATTCTACAAGAACAACTTACCATGGAGTAAGATTTCTCTGAAACCATGATAGATTTCAAATCGATCCTGACCAAGATGAGTCTGTGGTGTGAAATAATTTTTGTTGAGTGGATAGATTTTAGTTGGGATAGTCGTTCAACATTCTACAAGAACAACGAACCATGGAGTATGATTTCTCTGAAATTATTTTTGTTGAGTGGATAGATTTTAGTTGGGATAGTCGTTCAACATTCTACAAGAACAACGAACCATGGAGTATGATTTCTCTGAAATAATTTTTGTTGAGTGGATAGATTTTAGTTAGGAATAGTCGTTCAACATTCTACAAGAACAAAGAACCATGAAGTATGATTTCTCTGAACTAATTTTTGTTGAGTGGATAGATTTTAGTTGGGGTAGTCGTTCAACATTCTACAAGAACAACGAACAATGGAGTATGATTTCTCTGAAACCATGATAGATTTCAAATCGATCCTGACCAAGATGAGTTTGTGGTGTGAAATAATTTTTGTTGAGTGGATAGATTTTAGTTGGGATAGTCGTTCAACATTCTACAAGAACAACGAACCATGGAGTATGATTTCTCTGAAATAATTTTTGTTGAGTGGATAGATTTTAGTTGGGGTAGTCGTTCAACATTTTACAAGAACAACGAAACATGGAGTATGATTTCTCTGAAACCATGATAGATTTCAAATCGATCCTGACCAAGATGAGTCTGTGGTGTGAAATAATTTTTGTTGAGTGGATAGATTTTAGTTGGGATAGTCGTTCAACATTCTACAAGAACAACTTACCATATACTATGATTTCTCTGAAATAATTTTTGTTGAGTGGATAGATTTTAGTTGGGGTAGTCGTTCAACATTCTACAAGAACAACTTACCATGGAGTATGATTTCTCTGAAACCATGATAGATTTCAAATCGATCCTGACCAAGATGAGTCTGTGGTGTGAAATAATTTTTGTTGAGTGGATAGATTTTAGTTGGGGTAGTCGTTCAACATTCTACAAGAACAACTTACCATGGAGTATGATTTCTCTGAAATAATTTTTGTTGAGTGGATAGATTTTAGTTGGGATAGTCGTTCAACATTCTACAAGAACAACTTACCATGGAGTATGATTTCTCTGAAACCATGATAGATTTCAAATCGATCCTGACCAAGATGAGTCTGTGGTGTGAAATAATTTTTGTTGAGTGGATAGATTTTAGTTGGGGTAGTCGTTCAACATTCTACAAGAACAACTTACCATATACTATGATTTCTCTGAAATAATTTTTGTTGAGTGGATAGATTTTAGTTGGGGTAGTCATTCAACATTCTACAAGAACAACTTACCATGGAGTATGATTTCTCTGAAACCATGATAGATTTCAAATCGATCCTGACCAAGATGAGTCTGTGGTGTGAAATAATTTTTGTTGAGTGGATAGATTTTAGTTGGGATAGTCGTTCAACATTCTACAAGAACAACGAACCATGGAGTATGATTTCTCTGAAATAATTTTTGTTGAGTGGATAGATTTTAGTTGGGGTAGTCGTTCAACATTCTACAAGAACAACGAACCATGGAGTATGATTTCTCTGAAATAATTTTTGTTGAGTGGATAGATTTTAGTTAGGGATAGTCGTTCAATATTCTACAAGAACAACTTACCATGGAGTATGATTTCTATGAAACCATGATAGATTTCAAATCGATCCTGACCAAGATGAGTCTGTGGTGTGAAATAATTTTTGTTGAGTGGATAGATTTTAGTTGGGGTAGTCGTTCAACATTCTACAAGAACAACTTACCATGGACTATGATTTCTCTGAAATAATTTTTGTTGAGTGGATAGATTTTAGTTGGGGTAGTCGTTCAACATTCTACAAGAACAACTTACCATGGAGTATGATTTCTCTGAAACCATGACAGATTTCAAATCGATCCTGACCAAGATGAGTCTGTGGTGTGAAATAATTTTTGTTGAGTGGATAGATTTTAGTTGGGGTAGTTGTTCAACATTCTACAAGAACAACTTACCATGGAGTATGATTTCTCTGAAATAATTTTTGTTGAGTGGATAGATTTTAGTTGGGATAGTCGTTCAACATTCTACAAGAACAACGAACCATGGACTATGATTTCTCTGAAATAATTTTTGTTGAGTGGATAGATTTTAGTTGGGGTAGTCATTCAACATTCTACAAGAACAACTTACCATGGAGTATGATTTCTCTGAAACCATGATAGATTTCAAATCGATCCTGACCAAGATGAGTCTGTGGTGTGAAATAATTTTTGTTGAGTGGATAGATTTTAGTTGGGGTAGTCGTTCAACATTCTACAAGAACAACTTACCATGGAGTATGATTTCTCTGAAATAATTTTTGTTGAGTGGATAGATTTTAGTTGGGACAGTCGTTCAACATTCTACAAGAACAACTTACCATGGAGTATGATTTCTCTGAAATAATTGTTGTTGAGTGGATAGATTTTAGTTGGGATAGTCGTTCAACATTTTACAAGAACAACGAACCATGGAGTATGATTTCTCTGAAACCATGATAGATTTCAAATCGATCCTGACCAAGATGAGTCTGTGGTGTGAAATAATTTTTGTTGAGTGGATAGATTTTAGTTGGGATAGTCGTTCAACATTCTACAAGAACAACTATGACTATGATTTCTCTGAAATAATTTTTGTTGAGTGGATAGATTTTAGTTGGGGTAGTCATTCAACATTCTACAAGAACAACTTACCATGGAGTATGATTTCTCTGAAACCATGATAGATTTCAAATCGATCCTGACCAAGATGAGTCTGTGGTGTGAAATAATTTTTGTTGAGTGGATAGATTTTAGTTGGGGTAGTCGTTCAACATTCTACAAGAACAACTTACCATGGAGTATGATTTCTCTGAAATAATTTTTGTTGAGTGGATAGATTTTAGTTGGGATAGTCGTTCAACATTCTACAAGAACAACTTACCATGGAGTATGATTTCTCTGAAATAATTTTTGTTGAGTGGATAGATTTTAGTTGGATTAGTCGTTCAACATTCTACAAGAACAACGAACCATGGAGTATGATTTCTCTGAAATAATTTTTGTTGAGTGGATAGATTTTAGTTGGGATAGTCGTTCAACATTCTACAAGAACAACGAACCATGGAGTATGATTTCTCTGAAATAATTTTTGTTGAGTGGATAGATTTTAGTTGGGGTAGTCGTTCAACATTCTACAAGAACAACGAACCATGAAGTATGATTTCTCTGAACTATTTTTTGTTGAGTGGATAGATTTTAGTTGGGGTAGTCGTTCAACATTCTACAAGAACAACGAACCATGGAGTATGATTTCTCTGAAATAATTTTTGTTGAGTGGATAGATTCTAGTTGGGGTAGTCGTTCAACATTCTACAAGAACAACGAACCATGGATTATGATTTCTCTGAAACCATGATAGATTTCAAATCGATCCTGACCAAGATGAGTCTGTGGTGTGAAATAATTTTTGTTGAGTGGATAGATTTTAGTTGGGATAGTCGTTCAACATTCTACAAGAACAACGAACCATGGAGTATGATTTCTCTGAAATAATTTTTGTTGAGTGGATAGATTTTAGTTGGGGTAGTCGTTCAACATTCTACAAGAACAACGAACCATGGAGTATGATTTCTCTGAAATAATTTTTGTTGAGTGGATAGATTTTAGTTAGGGATAGTCGTTCAATATTCTACAAGAACAACTTACCATGGAGTATGATTTCTATGAAACCATGATAGATTTCAAATCGATCCTGACCAAGATGAGTCTGTGGTGTGAAATAATTTTTGTTGAGTGGATAGATTTTGGTTGGGGTAGTCGTTCATCATTCTACAAGAACAACTTACCATGGACTATGATTTCTCTGAAATAATTTTTGTTGAGTGGATAGATTTTAGTTGGGGTAGTCGTTCAACATTCTACAAGAACAACTTACCATGGAGTATGATTTCTCTGAAACCATGACAGATTTCAAATCGATCCTGACCAAGATGAGTCTGTGGTGTGAAATAATTTTTGTTGAGTGGATAGATTTTAGTTGGGGTAGTTGTTCAACATTCTACAAGAACAACTTACCATGGAGTATGATTTCTCTGAAATAATTTTTGTTGAGTGGATAGATTTTAGTTGGGATAGTCGTTCAACATTCTACAAGAACAACGAACCATGGACTATGATTTCTCTGAAATAATTTTTGTTGAGTGGATAGATTTTAGTTGGGGTAGTCATTCAACATTCTACAAGAACAACTTACCATGGAGTATGATTTCTCTGAAACCATGATAGATTTCAAATCGATCCTGACCAAGATGAGTCTGTGGTGTGAAATAATTTTTGTTGAGTGGATAGATTTTAGTTGGGGTAGTCGTTCAACATTCTACAAGAACAACTTACCATGGAGTATGATTTCTCTGAAATAATTTTTGTTGAGTGGATAGATTTTAGTTGGGACAGTCGTTCAACATTCTACAAGAACAACTTACCATGGAGTATGATTTCTCTGAAATAATTGTTGTTGAGTGGATAGATTTTAGTTGGGATAGTCGTTCAACATTTTACAAGAACAACGAACCATGGAGTATGATTTCTCTGAAACCATGATAGATTTCAAATCGATCCTGACCAAGATGAGTCTGTGGTGTGAAATAATTTTTGTTGAGTGGATAGATTTTAGTTGGGGTAGTCGTTCAACATTCTACAAGAACAACTTACCATGGAGTATGATTTCTCTGAAATAATTTTTGTTGAGTGGATAGATTTTAGTTGGGATAGTCGTTCAACATTCTACAAGAACAACGAACCATGGACTATGATTTCTCTGAAATAATTTTTGTTGAGTGGATAGATTTTAGTTGGGGTAGTCATTCAACATTCTACAAGAACAACTTACCATGGAGTATGATTTCTCTGAAACCATGATAGATTTCAAATCGATCCTGACCAAGATGAGTCTATGGTGTGAAATAATTTTTGTTGAGTGGATAGATTTTAGTTGGGGTAGTCGTTCAACATTCTACAAGAACAACTTACCATGGAGTATGATTTCTCTGAAATAATTTTTGTTGAGTGGATAGATTTTAGTTGGGATAGTCGTTCAACATTCTACAAGAACAACGAACCATGGACTATGATTTCTCTGAAATAATTTTTGTTGAGTGGATAGATTTTAGTTGGGGTAGTCATTCAACATTCTACAAGAACAACTTACCATGGACTATGATTTCTCTGAAACCATGATAGATTTCAAATCGATCCTGACCAAGATGAGTCTGTGGTGTGAAATAATTTTTGTTGAGTGGATAGATTTTAGTTGGGGTAGTCGTTCAACATTCTACAAGAACAACTTACCATGGAGTATGATTTCTCTGAAATAATTTTTGTTGAGTGGATAGATTTTAGTTGGGGTAGTTGTTCAACATTCTACAAGAACAACTTACCATGGAGTATGATTTCTCTGAAATAATTTTTGTTGAGTGGATAGATTTTAGTTGGGATAGTCGTTCAACATTCTACAAGAACAACTTACCATGGACTATGATTTCTCTGAAATAATTCTTGTTGAGTGGATAGATTTTAGTTGGGGTAGTCGTTCAACATTCTACAAGAACAACTTACCATGGAGTATGATTTCTCTGCAACCATGATAGATTTCAAATCGATCCTGACCAAGATGAGTCTGTGGTGTGAAATAATTTTTGTTGAGTGGATAGATTTTAGTTGGGATAGTCGTTCAACATTCTACAAAAACAACTTACCATGGAGCATGATTTCTCTGAAATAATTTTTGTTGAGTGGATAGATTTTAGTTGGGATAGTCGTTCAACATTTTACAAGAACAACTTACCATGGAGTTTGATTTCTCTGAAATACTGTTTGTTGAGTGGATAGATTTTAGTTGGGGTAGTCGTTCAACATTTTACAAGAACAACGAACCATGGAGTATGATTTCTCTGAAACCATGATAGATTTCAAATCGATCCTGACCAAGATGAGTCTGTGGTGTGAAATAATTTTTGTTGAGTGGATAGATTTTAGTTTTGGTAGTCGTTCAACATTCTACAAGAACAACTTACCATGGAGTATGATTTCTCTGAAATAATTTTTGTTGAGTGGATAGATTTTAGTTGGGACAGTCGTTCAACATTCTACAAGAACAACTTACCATGGAGTATGATTTCTCTGAAATAATTGTTGTTGAGTGGATAGATTTTAGTTGGGATAGTCGTTCAACATTTTACAAGAACAACGAACCATGGAGTATGATTTCTCTGAAACCATGATAGATTTCAAATCGATCCTGACCAAGATGAGTCTGTGGTGTGAAATAATTTTTGTTGAGTGGATAGATTTTAGTTGGGGTAGTCGTTCAACATTCTACAAGAACAACTTACCATGGAGTATGATTTCTCTGAAATAATTTTTGTTGAGTGGATAGATTTTAGTTGGGATAGTCGTTCAACATTCTACAAGAACAACGAACCATGGACTATGATTTCTCTGAAATAATTTTTGTTGAGTGGATAGATTTTAGTTGGGGTAGTCATTCAACATTCTACAAGAACAACTTACCATGGAGTATGATTTCTCTGAAACCATGATAGATTTCAAATCGATCCTGACCAAGATGAGTCTGTGGTGTGAAATAATTTTTGTTGAGTGGATAGATTTTAGTTGGGGTAGTCGTTCAACATTCTACAAGAACAACTTACCATGGAGTATGATTTCTCTGAAATAATTTTTGTTGAGTGGATAGATTTTAGTTGGGATAGTCGTTCAACATTCTACAAGAACAACGAACCATGGACTATGATTTCTCTGAAATAATTTTTGTTGAGTGGATAGATTTTAGTTGGGGTAGTCATTCAACATTCTACAAGAACAACTTACCATGGACTATGATTTCTCTGAAACCATGATAGATTTCAAATCGATCCTGACCAAGATGAGTCTGTGGTGTGAAATAATTTTTGTTGAGTGGATAGATTTTAGTTGGGGTAGTCGTTCAACATTCTACAAGAACAACTTACCATGGAGTATGATTTCTCTGAAATAATTTTTGTTGAGTGGATAGATTTTAGTTGGGGTAGTTGTTCAACATTCTACAAGAACAACTTACCATGGAGTATGATTTCTCTGAAATAATTTTTGTTGAGTGGATAGATTTTAGTTGGGATAGTCGTTCAACATTCTACAAGAACAACTTACCATGGACTATGATTTCTCTGAAATAATTCTTGTTGAGTGGATAGATTTTAGTTGGGGTAGTCGTTCAACATTCTACAAGAACAACTTACCATGGACTATGATTTCTCTGAAACCATGATAGATTTCAAATCGATCCTGACCAAGATGAGTCTGTGGTGTGAAATAATTTTTGTTGAGTGGATAGATTCTAGTTGGGGTAGTCGTTCAACATTCTACAAGAACAACTTACCATGGACTATGATTTCTCTGAAACCATGATAGATTTCAAATCGATCCTGACCAAGATGAGTCTGTGGTGTGAAATAATTTTTGTTGAGTGGATAGATTTTAGTTGGGGTAGTCGTTCAACATTCTACAAGAACAACGAACCATGGAGTATGATTTCTCTGAAATAATTTTTGTTGAGTGGATAGATTTTAGTTGGGATAGTCGTTCAACATTTTACAAGAACAACGAACCATGGAGTATGATTTCTCTGAAACCATGATAGATTTCAAATCGATCCTGACCAAGATGAGTCTGTGGTGTGAAATAATTTTTGTTGAGTGGATAGATTTTAGTTGGGGTAGTCGTTCAACATTCTACAAGAACAACTTACCATGGAGTATGATTTCTCTAAAATAATTTTTGTTGAGTGGATAGATTTTAGTTGGGATAGTCGTTCAACATTCTACAAGAACAACTTACCATGGACTATGATTTCTCTGAAACCATGATAGATTTCAAATCGATCCTGACCAAGATGAGTCTGTGGTGTGAAATAATTTTTGTTGAGTGGATAGATTTTAGTTGGGATAGTCGTTCAACATTCTACAAGAACAACGAACCATGGACTATGATTTCTCTGAAATAATTTTTGTTGAGTGGATAGATTTTAGTTGGGGTAGTCATTCAACATTCTACAAGAACAACTTACCATGGACTATGATTTCTCTGAAACCATGATAGATTTCAAATCGATCCTGACCAAGATGAGTCTGTGGTGTGAAATAATTTTTGTTGAGTGGATAGATTTTAGTTGGGGTAGTCGTTCAACATTCTACAAGAACAACTTACCATGGAGTATGATTTCTCTGAAATAATTTTTGTTGAGTGGATAGATTTTAGTTGGGGTAGTTGTTCAACATTCTACAAGAACAACTTACCATGGAGTATGATTTCTCTGAAATAATTTTTGTTGAGTGGATAGATTTTAGTTGGGATAGTCGTTCAACATTCTACAAGAACAACTTACCATGGACTATGATTTCTCTGAAATAATTTTTGTTGAGTGGATAGATTTTAGTTGGGATAGTCGTTCAGCATTTTACAAGAACAACGAACCATGGAGTATGATTTCTCTGAAACCATGATAGATTTCAAATCGATCCTGACCAAGATGAGTCTGTGGTGAGAAATAATTTTTGTTGAGTGGATAGATTCTAGTTGGGGTAGTCGTTCAACATTCTACAAGAACAACTTACCATGGACTATGATTTCTCTGAAACCATGATAGATTTCAAATCGATCCTGACCAAGATGAGTCTGTGGTGTGAAATAATTTTTGTTGAGTGGATAGATTTTAGTTGGGGTAGTCGTTCAACATTCTACAAGAACAACTTACCATGGAGTATGATTTCTCTGAAATAATTTTTGTTGAGTGGATAGATTTTAGTTGGGGTAGTCGTTCAACATTCTACAAGAACAACTTACCATGGAGTATGATTTCTCTAAAATAATTTTTGTTGAGTGGATAGATTTTAGTTGGGATAGTCGTTCAACATTCTACAAGAACAACTTACCATGGACTATGATTTCTCTGAAACCATGATAGATTTCAAATCGATCCTGACCAAGATGAGTCTGTGGTGTGAAATAATTTTTGTTGAGTGGATAGATTTTAGTTGGGATAGTCGTTCAACATTCTACAAGAACAACGAACCATGGACTATGATTTCTCTGAAATAATTTTTGTTGAGTGGATAGATTTTAGTTGGGGTAGTCATTCAACATTCTACAAGAACAACTTACCATGGACTATGATTTCTCTGAAACCATGATAGATTTCAAATCGATCCTGACCAAAATGAGTCTGTGGTGTGAAATAATTTTTGTTGAGTGGATAGATTTTAGTTGGGGTAGTCGTTCAACATTCTACAAGAACAACTTACCATGGAGTATGATTTCTCTGAAATAATTTTTGTTGAGTGGATAGATTTTAGTTGGGGTAGTTGTTCAACATTCTACAAGAACAACTTACCATGGAGTATGATTTCTCTGAAATAATTTTTGTTGAGTGGATAGATTTTAGTTGGGATAGTCGTTCAACATTCTACAAGAACAACTTACCATGGACTATGATTTCTCTGAAATAATTTTTGTTGAGTGGATAGATTTTAGTTGGGATAGTCGTTCAGCATTTTACAAGAACAACGAACCATGGAGTATGATTTCTCTGAAACCATGATAGATTTCAAATCGATCCTGACCAAGATGAGTCTGTGGTGAGAAATAATTTTTGTTGAGTGGATAGATTCTAGTTGGGGTAGTCGTTCAACATTCTACAAGAACAACTTACCATGGACTATGATTTCTCTGAAACCATGATAGATTTCAAATCGATCCTGACCAAGATGAGTCTGTGGTGTGAAATAATTTTTGTTGAGTGGATAGATTTTAGTTGTAGTAGTCGTTCAACATTCTACAAGAACAACGAACCATGGAGTATGATTTCTCTGAAATAATTTTTGTTGAGTGGATAGATTTTAGTTGGGATAGTCGTTCAACATTTTACAAGAACAACGAACCATGGAGTATGATTTCTCTGAAACCATGATAGATTTCAAATCGATCCTGACCAAGATGAGTCTGTGGTGTGAAATAATTTTTGTTGAGTGGATAGATTTTAGTTGGGGTAGTCGTTCAACATTCTACAAGAACAACTTACCATGGAGTATGATTTCTCTAAAATAATTTTTGTTGAGTGGATAGATTTTAGTTGGGATAGTCGTTCAACATTCTACAAGAACAACTTACCATGGACTATGATTTCTCTGAAACCATGATAGATTTCAAATCGATCCTGACCAAGATGAGTCTGTGGTGTGAAATAATTTTTGTTGAGTGGATAGATTTTAGTTGGGGTAGTCGTTCAACATTCTACAAGAACAACTTACCATGGAGTATGATTTCTCTAAAATAATTTTTGTTGAGTGGATAGATTTTAGTTGGGATAGTCGTTCAACATTTTACAAGAACAACGAACCATGGAGTATGATTTCTCTGAATCCATGATAGATTTCAAATCGATCCTGACCAAGACGAGTCTGTGGTGTGAAATAATTTTTGTTGAGTGGATAGATTTTAGTTGGGGTAGTCGTTCAACATTCTAGAAGAACAACTTACCATGGAGTATGATTTCTCTAAAATAATTTTTGTGGAGTGGATAGATTTTAGTTGGGATAGTCGTTCAACATTCTACAAGAACAACTTACCATGGACTATGATTTCTCTGAAACCATGATAGATTTCAAATCGATCCTGACCAAGATGAGTCTGTGGTGTGAAATAATTTTTGTTGAGTGGATAGATTTTAGTTGGGGTAGTCGTTCAACATTCTACAAGAACAACTTACCAAGGAGTATGATTTCTCTGAAACCATGATAGATTTCAAATCGATCCTGACCAAGATGAGTCTGTGGTGTGAAATAATTTTTGTTGAGTGGATAGATTTTAGTTGGGGTAGTCGTTCAACATTCTACAAGAACAACGAACCATGGAGTATGATTTCTCTGAAATAATTTTTGTTGAGTGGATAGATTTTAGTTGGGATAGTCGTTCAACATTCTACAAGAACAACGAACCATGGAGTATGATTTCTCTGAAACCATGATAGATTTCAAATCGATCCTGACCAAGATGAATCTGTGGTGTGAAATAATTTTTGTTGAGTGGATAGATTTTAGTTGGGATAGTCGTTCAACATTCTACAAGAACAACTTACCATGGACTATGATTTCTCTGAATCCATGATAGATTTCAAATCGATCCTGACCAAGATGAGTCTGTGGTGTGAAATAATTTTTGTTGAGTGGATAGATTTTAGTTGGGGTAGTCGTTCAACATTCTACAAGAACAACTTACCATGGACTATGATTTTTCTGAAATAATTTTTGTTGAGTGGATAGATTTTAGTTGGGATAGTCGTTCAACATTTTACAAGAACAACGAACCATGGAGTATGATTTCTCTGAAACCATGATAGATTTCAAATCGATCTTGACCAAGATGAGTCTGTGGTGTGAAATAATTTTTGTTGAGTGGTTAGATTTTAGTTGGGGTAGTCGTTCAACATTCTACAAGAACAACTTACCATGGACTATGATTTCTCTGAAATAATTTTTGTTGAGTGGATAGATTTTAGTTGGGGTAGTCGTTCAACATTCTACAAGAACAACTTACCATGGACTATGATTTCTCTGAAATAATTTTTGTTGAGTGGATAGATTTTAGTTGGGATAGTCGTTCAACATTCTACAAGAACAACTTACCATGGGCTATGATTTCTCTGAAACCATGATAGATTTCAAATCGATCCTGACCAAGATGAGTCTGTGGTGTGAAATAATTTTTGTTGAGTGGATAGATTTTAGTTGGGGTAGTCGTTCAACATTTTACAAGAACAACGAAACATGGACTATGATTTCTCTGAAACCATGATAGATTTCAAATCGATCCAGACCAAGATGAGTCTGTGGTGTGAAATAATTTTTGTTGAGTGGATAGATTTTAGTTGGGGGTAGTCGTTCAACATTCTACAAGAACAACTTACCATGGACTATGATTTCTCTGAAATAATTTTCGTTGAGTGGATAGATTTTAGTTGGGGTAGTCGTTCAACATTCTACAAGAACAACTTACCATGGAGTATGATTTCTCTGAAATAATTTTTGTTGAGTGGATAGATTTTAGTTGGGATAGTCGTTCAACAAACAACGAACCATGGAGTATGATTTCTCTGAAACCATGATAGATTTCAAATCGATCCTGACCAAGATGAGTCTGTGCTGTGAAATAATTTTTGTTGAGTTAATAGATTATAGTTGGGGTAGTCGTTCAACATTCTACAAGAACAACTTACCATGGACTATGATTTCTCTGAAACCATGATAGATTTCAAATCGATCCTGACCAAGATGAGTCTGTGGTGTGAAATAATTTTTGTTGAGTGGATAGATTTTAGTTGGGATAGTCGTTCAACATTCTACAAAAACAACTTACCATGGAGTATGATTTCTCTGAAATAATTTTTGTTGGGTGGATAGATTTTAGTTGAGATAGTCGTTCAACATTTTACAAGAACAACGAACCATGGGGTATGATTTCTCTGAAACCATGGTAGATTTCAAATCGATCCTGACCAAGATGAGTCTGTGGTGTGAAATAATTTTTGTTGAGTGGATAGATTTTAGTTGGGGTAGTCGTTCAACATTCTACAAGAACAACTTACCATGGACTATGATTTCTCTGAAACCATGATAGATTTCCAATCGATCCTGACCAAGATGAGTCTGTGGTGTGAAATAATTTTTGTTGAGTGGATAGATTTTAGTTGGGATAGTCGTTCAACATTCTACAAGAACAACGAACCATGGAGTATGATTTCTCTGAAATAATTTTTGTTGAGTGGATAGATTTTAGTTGGGATAGTCGCTCAACATTCTACAAGAACAACGAACCATGGAGTATGATTTCTCTGAAATAATTTTTGTTGAGTGGATAGATTTTAGTTAGGGATAGTCGTTCAACATTCTACAAGAACAACGTACCATGAAGTATGTTTTCTCTGAACTAATTTTTGTTGAGTGGATAGATTTTAGTTGGGGTAGTCGTTCAACATTCTACAAGAACAACGAAGCATGGAGTATGATTTCTCTGAAATAACTTTTGTTGAGTGGATAGATTCTAGTTGGGGTAGTCGTTCAACATTCTACAAGAACAACGAACCATGGAGTATGATTTCTCTGAAACCATGATAGATTTCAAATCGATCCTGACCAAGATGAGTCTGTGGTGTGAAATAATTTTTGTTGAGTGGATAGATTTTAGTTGGGATAGTCGTTCAACATTCTACAAGAACAACGAACCATGGAGTATGATTTCTCTGAAATAATTTTTGTTGAGTGGATAGATTTTAGTTGGGGTAGTCGTTCAACATTCTACAAGAACAACGAACCATGGAGTATGATTTCTCTGAAATAATTTTTGTTGAGTGGATAGATTTTAGTTAGGGATAGTCGTTCAATATTCTACAAGAACAACTTACCATGGAGTATGATTTCTCTGAAACCATGATAGATTTCAAATCGATCCTGACCAAGATGAGTCTGTGGTGTGAAATAATTTTTGTTGAGTGGATAGATTTTAGTTGGGGTAGTCGTTCAACATTCTACAAGAACAACTTACCATGGAGTATGATTTCTCTGAAATAATTTTTGTTGAGTGGATAGATTTTAGTTGGGGTAGTCGTTCAACATTCTACAAGAACAACTTACCATGGAGTATGATTTCTCTGAAACCATGATAGATTTCAAATCGATCCTGACCAAGATGAGTCTGTGGTGTGAAATAATTTTTGTTGAGTGGATAGATTTTAGTTGGGGTAGTCGTTCAACATTCTACAAGAACAACTTACCATGGAGTATGATTTCTCTGAAATAATTTTTGTTGAGTGGATAGATTTTAGTTGGGATAGTCGTTCAACATTCTACAAGAACAACGAACCATGGACTATGATTTCTCTGAAATAATTTTTGTTAAGTGGATAGATTTTAGTTGGGGTAGTCGTTCAACATTCTACAAGAACAACTTACCATGGAGTATGATTTCTCTGAAACCATGATAGATTTCAAATCGATCCTGACCAAGATGAGTCTGTGGTGTGAAATAATTTTTGTTGAGTGGATAGATTTTAGTTGGGGTAGTCGTTCAACATTCTACAAGAACTAATTACCATGGAGTATGATTTCTCTGAAATAATTTTTGTTGAGTGGATAGATTTTAGTTGGGATAGTCGTTCAACATTCTACAAGAACAACTAAAAATGGAGTATGATTTCTCTGAAATAATTTTTGTTGAGTGGATAGATTTTAGTTGGGATAGTCGTTCAACATTTTACAAGAACAACGAACCATGGAGTATGATTTCTCTGAAACCATGATAGATTTCAAATCGATCCTGACCAAGATGAGTCTGTGGTGTGAAATAATTTTTGTTGAGTGGATAGATTTGAGTTGGGGTAGTCGTTCAACATTTTACAAGAACAACGAAACATGGAGTATGATTTCTCTGAAACCATGATAGATTTCAAATCGATCCTGACCAAGATGAGTCTGTGGTGTGAAATAATTTTTGTTGAGTGGATAGATTTTAGTTGGGGTAGTCGTTCAACATTCTACAAGAACAACTTACCATGGAGTATGATTTCTCTGAAATAATTTTTGTTGAGTGGATAGATTTTAGTTGGGATAGTCGTTCAACATTCTACAAGAACAACTTACCATTTAGTATGATTTATCTGAAATAATTTTTGTTGAGTGGATAGATTTTAGTTGGGGTAGTCGTTCAACATTCTACAAGAACAACTTACCATGGACTATGATTTCTCTGAAACCATGATAGATTTCAAATCGATCCTGACCAAGATGAGTCTGTGGTGTGAAATAATTTTTGTTGAGTGGATAGATTTTAGTTGGGGTAGTCGTTCAACATTCTACAAGAACAACTTACCATGGACTATGATTTCTCTGAAACCATTATAGATTTCAAATCGATCCTGACCAAGATGAGTCTGTGGTGTGAAATAATTTTTGTTGAGTGGATAGATTTTAGTTGGGATAGTCGTTCAACATTCTACAAGAACAACGAACCATGGAGTATGATTTCTCTGAAACCATTATAGATTTCAAATCGATCCTGACCAAGATGAGTCTGTGGTGTGAAATAATTTTTGTTGAGTGGATAGATTTTAGTTGGGGTAGTCGTTCAACATTCTACAAGAACAACTTACCATGGACTATGATTTCTCTGAAACCATTATAGATTTCAAATCGATCCTGACCAAGATGAGTCTGTGGTGTGAAATAATTTTTGTTGAGTGGATAGATTTTAGTTAAGATAGTCGTTCAACATTCTACAAGAACAACTTACCATGGACTATGATTTCTCTGAAACCATTATAGATTTCAAATCGATCCTGACCAAGATGAGTCTGTGGTGTGAAATAATTTTTGTTGAGTGGATAGATTTTAGTTGGGATAGTCGTTCAACATTCTACAAGAACAACGAACCATGGAGTATGATTTCTCTGAAACCATTATAGATTTCAAATCGATCCTGACCAAGATGAGTCTGTGGTGTGAAATAATTTTTGTTGAGTGGATAGATTTTAGTTGGGGTAGTCGTTCAACATTCTACAAGAACAACTTACCATGGAGTATGATTTCTCTGAAATAATTTTTGTTGAGTGGATAGATTTTAGTTGGGGTAGTCGTTCAACATTCTACAAGAACAACTTACCATGGAGTATGATTTCTCTGAAACCATGATAGATTTCAAATCGATCCTGACCAAGATGAGTCTGTGGTGTGAAATAATTTTTGTTGAGTGGATAGATTTTAGTTGGGGTAGTCGTTCAACATTCTACAAGAACAACTTACCATGGAGTATGATTTCTCTGAAATAATTTTTGTTGAGTGGATAGATTTTAGTTGGGATAGTCGTTCAACATTCTACAAGAACAACGAACCATGGACTATGATTTCTCTGAAATAATTTTTGTTAAGTGGATAGATTTTAGTTGGGGTAGTCGTTCAACATTCTACAAGAACAACTTACCATGGAGTATGATTTCTCTGAAACCATGATAGATTTCAAATCGATCCTGACCAAGATGAGTCTGTGGTGTGAAATAATTTTTGTTGAGTGGATAGATTTTAGTTGGGGTAGTCGTTCAACATTCTACAAGAACTAATTACCATGGAGTATGATTTCTCTGAAATAATTTTTGTTGAGTGGATAGATTTTAGTTGGGATAGTCGTTCAACATTCTACAAGAACAACTAAAAATGGAGTATGATTTCTCTGAAATAATTTTTGTTGAGTGGATAGATTTTAGTTGGGATAGTCGTTCAACATTTTACAAGAACAACGAACCATGGAGTATGATTTCTCTGAAACCATGATAGATTTCAAATCGATCCTGACCAAGATGAGTCTGTGGTGTGAAATAATTTTTGTTGAGTGGATAGATTTGAGTTGGGGTAGTCGTTCAACATTTTACAAGAACAACGAAACATGGAGTATGATTTCTCTGAAACCATGATAGATTTCAAATCGATCCTGACCAAGATGAGTCTGTGGTGTGAAATAATTTTTGTTGAGTGGATAGATTTTAGTTGGGGTAGTCGTTCAACATTCTACAAGAACAACTTACCATGGAGTATGATTTCTCTGAAATAATTTTTATTGAGTGGATAGATTTTAGTTGGGATAGTCGTTCAACATTCTACAAGAACAACTTACCATTTAGTATGATTTATCTGAAATAATTTTTGTTGAGTGGATAGATTTTAGTTGGGGTAGTCGTTCAACATTCTACAAGAACAACTTACCATGGACTATGATTTCTCTGAAACCATGATAGATTTCAAATCGATCCTGACCAAGATGAGTCTGTGGTGTGAAATAATTTTTGTTGAGTGGATAGATTTTAGTTGGGGTAGTCGTTCAACATTCTACAAGAACAACTTACCATGGACTATGATTTCTCTGAAACCATTATAGATTTCAAATCGATCCTGACCAAGATGAGTCTGTGGTGTGAAATAATTTTTGTTGAGTGGATAGATTTTAGTTGGGATAGTCGTTCAACATTCTACAAGAACAACGAACCATGGAGTATGATTTCTCTGAAACCATTATAGATTTCAAATCGATCCTGACCAAGATGAGTCTGTGGTGTGAAATAATTTTTGTTGAGTGGATAGATTTTAGTTGGGGTAGTCGTTCAACATTCTACAAGAACAACTTACCATGGACTATGATTTCTCTGAAACCATTATAGATTTCAAATCGATCCTGACCAAGATGAGTCTGTGGTGTGAAATAATTTTTGTTGAGTGGATAGATTTTAGTTGGGGTAGTCGTTCAACATTCTACAAGAACAACTTACCATGGACTATGATTTCAGTGAAACCATTATAGATTTCAAATCGATCCTGACCAAGATGAGTCTGTGGTGTGAAATAATTTTTGTTGAGTGGATAGATTTTAGTTGGGATAGTCGTTCAACATTCTACAAGAACAACGAACCATGGAGTATGATTTCTCTGCAACCATGATAAATTTCAAATCGATCCTGACCAAGATGAGTCTGTGGTGTGAAATAATTTTTGTTGAGTGGATAGATTTTAGTTGGGATAGTCGTTCAACATTCTACAAGAACAACTTACCATATACTATGATTTCTCTGAAATAATTTTTGTTGAGTGGATAGATTTTAGTTGGGATAGTCGTTCAACATTCTACAAGAACAACGAACCATGAAGTATGTTTTCTCTGAACTAATTTTTGTTGAGTGGATAGATTTTAGTTGGGGTAGTCGTTCAACATTCTACAAGAACAACGAAGCATGGAGTATGATTTCTCTGAAATAATTTTTGTTGAGTGGATAGATTCTAGTTGGGGTAGTCGTTCAACATTCTACAAGAACAACGAACCATGGAGTATGATTTCTCTGAAACCATGATAGATTTCAAATCGATCCTGACCAAGATGAGTCTGTGGTGTGAAATAATTTTTGTTGAGTGGATAGATTTTAGTTGGGATAGTCGTTCAACATTCTACAAGAACAACGAACCATGGAGTATGATTTCTCTGAAATAATTTTTGTTGAGTGGATAGATTTTAGTTGGGGTAGTCGTTCAACATTCTACAAGAACAACGAACCATGGAGTATGATTTCTCTGAAATAATTTTTGTTGAGTGGATAGATTTTAGTTAGGGATAGTCGTTCAATATTCTACAAGAACAACTTACCATGGAGTATGATTTCTCTGAAACCATGATAGATTTCAAATCGATCCTGACCAAGATGAGTCTGTGGTGTGAAATAATTTTTGTTGAGTGGATAGATTTTAGTTGGGGTAGTCGTTCAACATTCTACAAGAACAACTTACCATGGACTATGATTTCTCTGAAATAATTTTTGTTGAGTGGATAGATTTTAGTTGGGGTAGTCGTTCAACATTCTACAAGAACAACTTACCATGGAGTATGATTTCTCTGAAACCATGATAGATTTCAAATTGATCCTGACCAAGATGAGTCTGTGGTGTGAAATAATTTTTGTTGAGTGGATAGATTTTAGTTGGGGTAGTCGTTCAACATTCTACAAGAACAACTTACCATGGAGTATGATTTCTCTGAAATAATTTTTGTTGAGTGGATAGATTTTAGTTGGGATAGTCGTTCAACATTCTACAAGAACAACGAACCATGGAGTATGATTTCTCTGAAATAATTTTTGTTGAGTGGATAGATTTTAGTTGGGGTAGTCGTTCAACATTCTACAAGAACAACTTACCATGGAGTATGATTTCTCTGAAACCATGATAGATTTCAAATCGATCCTGACCAAGATGAGTCTGTGGTGTGAAATAATTTTTGTTGAGTGGATAGATTTTAGTTGGGGTAGTCGTTCAACATTCTACAAGAACAACTTACCATGGAGTATGATTTCTCTGAAATAATTTTTGTTGAGTGGATAGATTTTAGTTGGGATAGTCGTTCAACATTCTACAAGAACAACTAACCATGGAGTATGATTTCTCTGAAATAATTTTTGTTGAGTGGATAGATTTTAGTTGGGATAGTCGTTCAACATTTTACAAGAACAACGAACCATGGAGTATGATTTCTCTGAAACCATGATAGATTTCAAATCGATCCTGACCAAGATGAGTCTGTGGTGTGAAATAATTTTTGTTGAGTGGATAGATTTTAGTTGGGGTAGTCGTTCAACATTTTACAAGAACAACGAACCATGGAGTATGATTTCTCTGAAACCATGATAGATTTCAAATCGATCCTGACCAAGATGAGTCTGTGGTGTGAAATAATTTTTGTTGAGTGGATAGATTTTAGTTGGGGTAGTCGTTCAACATTCTACAAGAACAACTTACCATGGAGTATGATTTCTCTGAAATAATTTTTATTGAGTGGATAGATTTTAGTTGGGATAGTCGTTCAACATTCTACAAGAACAACTTACCATTTAGTATGATTTATCTGAAATAATTTTTGTTGAGTTTATAGATTTTAGTTGGGGTAGTCGTTCAACATTCTACAAGAACAACTTACCATGGAGTATGATTTCTCTGAAACCATGATAGATTTCAAATCGATCCTGACCAAGATGAGTCTGTGGTGTGAAATAATTTTTGTTGAGTGGATAGATTTTAGTTGGGGTAGTCGTTCAACATTCTACAAGAACAACTTACCATGGACTATGATTTCTCTGAAACCATTATAGATTTCAAATCGATCCTGACCAAGATGAGTCTGTGGTGTGAAATAATTTTTGTTGAGTGGATAGATTTTAGTTGGGATAGTCGTTCAACATTCTACAAGAACAACGAACCATGGAGTATGATTTCTCTGCAACCATGATAGATTTCAAATCGATCCTGACCAAGATGAGTCTGTGGTGTGAAATAATTTTTGTTGAGTGGATAGATTTTAGTTGGGGTAGTCGTTCAACATTCTACAAGAACAACTTACCATGGACTATGATTTCTCTGAAACCATGATAGATTTCAAATCGATCCTGACCAAGATGAGTCTGTGGTGTGAAATAATTTTTGTTGAGTGGATAGATTTTAGTTGGGATAGTCGTTCAACATTCTACAAAAACAACTTACCATGGAGTATGATTTCTCTGAAATAATTTTTGTTGAGTGGATGGATTTTAGTTGGGATAGTCGTTCAACATTATACAAGAACAACGAACCATGGAGTATGATTTCTCTGAAACCATGATAGATTTCAAATCGATCCTGACCAAGATGAGTCTGTGGTGTGAAATAATTTTTGTTGAGTGGATAGATTCTAGTTGGGGTAGTCGTTCAACATTCTACAAGAACAACTTACCATGGAGTAAGATTTCTCTGAAACCATGATAGATTTCAAATCGATCCTGACCAAGATGAGTCTGTGGTGTGAAATAATTTTTGTTGAGTGGATAGATTTTAGTTGGGATAGTCGTTCAACATTCTACAAGAACAACGAACCATGGAGTATGATTTCTCTGAAATTATTTTTGTTGAGTGGATAGATTTTAGTTGGGATAGTCGTTCAACATTCTACAAGAACAACGAACCATGGAGTATGATTTCTCTGAAATAATTTTTGTTGAGTGGATAGATTTTAGTTAGGAATAGTCGTTCAACATTCTACAAGAACAAAGAACCATGAAGTATGATTTCTCTGAACTAATTTTTGTTGAGTGGATAGATTTTAGTTGGGGTAGTCGTTCAACATTCTACAAGAACAACTTACCATGGAGTATGATTTCTCTGAAACCATGATAGATTTCAAATCGATCCTGACCAAGATGAGTTTGTGGTGTGAAATAATTTTTGTTGAGTGGATAGATTTTAGTTGGGATAGTCGTTCAACATTCTACAAGAACAACGAACCATGGAGTATGATTTCTCTGAAATAATTTTTGTTGAGTGGATAGATTTTAGTTGGGGCAGTCGTTCAACATTTTACAAGAACAACTTACCATGGAGTATGATTTCTCTGAAACCATGATAGATTTCAAATCGATCCTGACCAAGATGAGTCTGTGGTGTGAAATAATTTTTGTTGAGTGGATAGATTTTAGTTGGGGTAGTCGTTCAACATTCTACAAGAACAACTTACCATATACTATGATTTCTCTGAAATAATTTTTGTTGAGTGGATAGATTTTAGTTGGGGTAGTCGTTCAACATTCTACAAGAACAACTTACCATGGAGTATGATTTCTCTGAAACCATGATAGATTTCAAATCGATCCTGACCAAGATGAGTCTGTGGTGTGAAATAATTTTTGTTGAGTGGATAGATTTTAGTTGGGGTAGTCGTTCAACATTCTACAAGAACAACTTACCATGGAGTATGATTTCTCTGAAATAATTTTTGTTGAGTGGATAGATTTTAGTTGGGATAGTCGTTCAACATTCTACAAGAACAACTTACCATGGAGTATGATTTCTCTGAAACCATGATAGATTTCAAATCGATCCTGACCAAGATGAGTCTGTGGTGTGAAATAATTTTTGTTGAGTGGATAGATTTTAGTTGGGGTAGTCGTTCAACATTCTACAAGAACAACTTACCATATACTATGATTTCTCTGAAATAATTTTTGTTGAGTGGATAGATTTTAGTTGGGGTAGTCATTCAACATTCTACAAGAACAACTTACCATGGAGTATGATTTCTCTGAAACCATGATAGATTTCAAATCGATCCTGACCAAGATGAGTCTGTGGTGTGAAATAATTTTTGTTGAGTGGATAGATTTTAGTTGGGATAGTCGTTCAACATTCTACAAGAACAACGAACCATGGAGTATGATTTCTCTGAAATAATTTTTGTTGAGTGGATAGATTTTAGTTGGGGTAGTCGTTCAACATTCTACAAGAACAACGAACCATGGAGTATGATTTCTCTGAAATAATTTTTGTTGAGTGGATAGATTTTAGTTAGGGATAGTCGTTCAATATTCTACAAGAACAACTTACCATGGAGTATGATTTCTATGAAACCATGATAGATTTCAAATCGATCCTGACCAAGATGAGTCTGTGGTGTGAAATAATTTTTGTTGAGTGGATAGATTTTAGTTGGGGTAGTCGTTCAACATTCTACAAGAACAACTTACCATGGACTATGATTTCTCTGAAATAATTTTTGTTGAGTGGATAGATTTTAGTTGGGGTAGTCGTTCAACATTCTACAAGAACAACTTACCATGGAGTATGATTTCTCTGAAACCATGACAGATTTCAAATCGATCCTGACCAAGATGAGTCTGTGGTGTGAAATAATTTTTGTTGAGTGGATAGATTTTAGTTGGGGTAGTTGTTCAACATTCTACAAGAACAACTTACCATGGAGTATGATTTCTCTGAAATAATTTTTGTTGAGTGGATAGATTTTAGTTGGGATAGTCGTTCAACATTCTACAAGAACAACGAACCATGGACTATGATTTCTCTGAAATAATTTTTGTTGAGTGGATAGATTTTAGTTGGGGTAGTCATTCAACATTCTACAAGAACAACTTACCATGGACTATGATTTCTCTGAAACCATGATAGATTTCAAATCGATCCTGACCAAGATGAGTCTGTGGTGTGAAATAATTTTTGTTGAGTGGATAGATTTTAGTTGGGGTAGTCGTTCAACATTCTACAAGAACAACTTACCATGGAGTATGATTTCTCTGAAATAATTTTTGTTGAGTGGATAGATTTTAGTTGGGACAGTCGTTCAACATTCTACAAGAACAACTTACCATGGAGTATGATTTCTCTGAAATAATTGTTGTTGAGTGGATAGATTTTAGTTGGGATAGTCGTTCAACATTTTACAAGAACAACGAACCATGGAGTATGATTTCTCTGAAACCATGATAGATTTCAAATCGATCCTGACCAAGATGAGTCTGTGGTGTGAAATAATTTTTGTTGAGTGGATAGATTTTAGTTGGGATAGTCGTTCAACATTCTACAAGAACAACGAACCATGGACTATGATTTCTCTGAAATAATTTTTGTTGAGTGGATAGATTTTAGTTGGGGTAGTCATTCAACATTCTACAAGAACAACTTACCATGGAGTATGATTTCTCTGAAACCATGATAGATTTCAAATCGATCCTGACCAAGATGAGTCTGTGGTGTGAAATAATTTTTGTTGAGTGGATAGATTTTAGTTGGGGTAGTCGTTCAACATTCTACAAGAACAACTTACCATGGAGTATGATTTCTCTGAAATAATTTTTGTTGAGTGGATAGATTTTAGTTGGGATAGTCGTTCAACATTCTACAAGAACAACTTACCATGGAGTATGATTTCTCTGAAATAATTTTTGTTGAGTGGATAGATTTTAGTTGGATTAGTCGTTCAACATTCTACAAGAACAACGAACCATGGAGTATGATTTCTCTGAAATAATTTTTGTTGAGTGGATAGATTTTAGTTGGGATAGTCGTTCAACATTCTACAAGAACAACGAACCATGGAGTATGATTTCTCTGAAATAATTTTTGTTGAGTGGATAGATTTTAGTTGGGGTAGTCGTTCAACATTCTACAAGAACAACGAACCATGAAGTATGATTTCTCTGAACTATTTTTTGTTGAGTGGATAGATTTTAGTTGGGGTAGTCGTTCAACATTCTACAAGAACAACGAACCATGGAGTATGATTTCTCTGAAATAATTTTTGTTGAGTGGATAGATTCTAGTTGGGGTAGTCGTTCAACATTCTACAAGAACAACGAACCATGGATTATGATTTCTCTGAAACCATGATAGATTTCAAATCGATCCTGACCAAGATGAGTCTGTGGTGTGAAATAATTTTTGTTGAGTGGATAGATTTTAGTTGGGATAGTCGTTCAACATTCTACAAGAACAACGAACCATGGAGTATGATTTCTCTGAAATAATTTTTGTTGAGTGGATAGATTTTAGTTGGGGTAGTCGTTCAACATTCTACAAGAACAACGAACCATGGAGTATGATTTCTCTGAAATAATTTTTGTTGAGTGGATAGATTTTAGTTAGGGATAGTCGTTCAATATTCTACAAGAACAACTTACCATGGAGTATGATTTCTATGAAACCATGATAGATTTCAAATCGATCCTGACCAAGATGAGTCTGTGGTGTGAAATAATTTTTGTTGAGTGGATAGATTTTAGTTGGGGTAGTCGTTCATCATTCTACAAGAACAACTTACCATGGACTATGATTTCTCTGAAATAATTTTTGTTGAGTGGATAGATTTTAGTTGGGGTAGTCGTTCAACATTCTACAAGAACAACTTACCATGGAGTATGATTTCTCTGAAACCATGACAGATTTCAAATCGATCCTGACCAAGATGAGTCTGTGGTGTGAAATAATTTTTGTTGAGTGGATAGATTTTAGTTGGGGTAGTTGTTCAACATTCTACAAGAACAACTTACCATGGAGTATGATTTCTCTGAAATAATTTTTGTTGAGTGGATAGATTTTAGTTGGGATAGTCGTTCAACATTCTACAAGAACAACGAACCATGGACTATGATTTCTCTGAAATAATTTTTGTTGAGTGGATAGATTTTAGTTGGGGTAGTCATTCAACATTCTACAAGAACAACTTACCATGGAGTATGATTTCTCTGAAACCATGATAGATTTCAAATCGATCCTGACCAAGATGAGTCTGTGGTGTGAAATAATTTTTGTTGAGTGGATAGATTTTAGTTGGGGTAGTCGTTCAACATTCTACAAGAACAACTTACCATGGAGTATGATTTCTCTGAAATAATTTTTGTTGAGTGGATAGATTTTAGTTGGGACAGTCGTTCAACATTCTACAAGAACAACTTACCATGAAGTATGATTTCTCTGAAATAATTGTTGTTGAGTGGATAGATTTTAGTTGGGATAGTCGTTCAACATTTTACAAGAACAACGAACCATGGAGTATGATTTCTCTGAAACCATGATAGATTTCAAATCGATCCTGACCAAGATGAGTCTGTGGTGTGAAATAATTTTTGTTGAGTGGATAGATTTTAGTTGGGGTAGTCGTTCAACATTCTACAAGAACAACTTACCATGGAGTATGATTTCTCTGAAATAATTTTTGTTGAGTGGATAGATTTTAGTTGGGATAGTCGTTCAACATTCTACAAGAACAACGAACCATGGACTATGATTTCTCTGAAATAATTTTTGTTGAGTGGATAGATTTTAGTTGGGGTAGTCATTCAACATTCTACAAGAACAACTTACCATGGAGTATGATTTCTCTGAAACCATGATAGATTTCAAATCGATCCTGACCAAGATGAGTCTATGGTGTGAAATAATTTTTGTTGAGTGGATAGATTTTAGTTGGGGTAGTCGTTCAACATTCTACAAGAACAACTTACCATGGAGTATGATTTCTCTGAAATAATTTTTGTTGAGTGGATAGATTTTAGTTGGGATAGTCGTTCAACATTCTACAAGAACAACGAACCATGGACTATGATTTCTCTGAAATAATTTTTGTTGAGTGGATAGATTTTAGTTGGGGTAGTCATTCAACATTCTACAAGAACAACTTACCATGGACTATGATTTCTCTGAAACCATGATAGATTTCAAATCGATCCTGACCAAGATGAGTCTGTGGTGTGAAATAATTTTTGTTGAGTGGATAGATTTTAGTTGGGGTAGTCGTTCAACATTCTACAAGAACAACTTACCATGGAGTATGATTTCTCTGAAATAATTTTTGTTGAGTGGATAGATTTTAGTTGGGGTAGTTGTTCAACATTCTACAAGAACAACTTACCATGGAGTATGATTTCTCTGAAATAATTTTTGTTGAGTGGATAGATTTTAGTTGGGATAGTCGTTCAACATTCTACAAGAACAACTTACCATGGACTATGATTTCTCTGAAATAATTCTTGTTGAGTGGATAGATTTTAGTTGGGGTAGTCGTTCAACATTCTACAAGAACAACTTACCATGGAGTATGATTTCTCTGCAACCATGATAGATTTCAAATCGATCCTGACCAAGATGAGTCTGTGGTGTGAAATAATTTTTGTTGAGTGGATAGATTTTAGTTGGGATAGTCGTTCAACATTCTACAAAAACAACTTACCATGGAGCATGATTTCTCTGAAATAATTTTTGTTGAGTGGATAGATTTTAGTTGGGATAGTCGTTCAACATTTTACAAGAACAACTTACCATGGAGTTTGATTTCTCTGAAATAATGTTTGTTGAGTGGATAGATTTTAGTTGGGGTAGTCGTTCAACATTTTACAAGAACAACGAACCATGGAGTATGATTTCTCTGAAACCATGATAGATTTCAAATCGATCCTGACCAAGATGAGTCTGTGGTGTGAAATAATTTTTGTTGAGTGGATAGATTTTAGTTGGGGTAGTCGTTCAACATTCTACAAGAACAACTTACCATGGAGTATGATTTCTCTGAAATAATTTTTGTTGAGTGGATAGATTTTAGTTGGGACAGTCGTTCAACATTCTACAAGAACAACTTACCATGGAGTATGATTTCTCTGAAATAATTGTTGTTGAGTGGATAGATTTTAGTTGGGATAGTCGTTCAACATTTTACAAGAACAACGAAACATGGAGTATGATTTCTCTGAAACCATGATAGATTTCAAATCGATCCTGACCAAGATGAGTCTGTGGTGTGAAATAATTTTTGTTGAGTGGATAGATTTTAGTTGGGGTAGTCGTTCAACATTCTACAAGAACAACTTACCATGGAGTATGATTTCTCTGAAATAATTTTTGTTGAGTGGATAGATTTTAGTTGGGATAGTCGTTCAACATTCTACAAGAACAACGAACCATGGACTATGATTTCTCTGAAATAATTTTTGTTGAGTGGATAGATTTTAGTTGGGGTAGTCATTCAACATTCTACAAGAACAACTTACCATGGAGTATGATTTCTCTGAAACCATGATAGATTTCAAATCGATCCTGACCAAGATGAGTCTGTGGTGTGAAATAATTTTTGTTGAGTGGATAGATTTTAGTTGGGGTAGTCGTTCAACATTCTACAAGAACAACTTACCATGGAGTATGATTTCTCTGAAATAATTTTTGTTGAGTGGATAGATTTTAGTTGGGATAGTCGTTCAACATTCTACAAGAACAACGAACCATGGACTATGATTTCTCTGAAATAATTTTTGTTGAGTGGATAGATTTTAGTTGGGGTAGTCATTCAACATTCTACAAGAACAACTTACCATGGACTATGATTTCTCTGAAACCATGATAGATTTCAAATCGATCCTGACCAAGATGAGTCTGTGGTGTGAAATAATTTTTGTTGAGTGGATAGATTTTAGTTGGGGTAGTCGTTCAACATTCTACAAGAACAACTTACCATGGAGTATGATTTCTCTGAAATAATTTTTGTTGAGTGGATAGATTTTAGTTGGGGTAGTTGTTCAACATTCTACAAGAACAACTTACCATGGAGTATGATTTCTCTGAAATAATTTTTGTTGAGTGGATAGATTTTAGTTGGGATAGTCGTTCAACATTCTACAAGAACAACTTACCATGGACTATGATTTCTCTGAAATAATTCTTGTTGAGTGGATAGATTTTAGTTGGGGTAGTCGTTCAACATTCTACAAGAACAACTTACCATGGACTATGATTTCTCTGAAACCATGATAGATTTCAAATCGATCCTGACCAAGATGAGTCTGTGGTGTGAAATAATTTTTGTTGAGTGGATAGATTTTAGTTGGGATAGTCGTTCAACATTCTACAAAAACAACTTACCATGGAGCATGATTTCTCTGAAATAATTTTTGTTGAGTGGATAGATTTTAGTTGGGATAGTCGTTCAACATTTTACAAGAACAACTTACCATGGAGTTTGATTTCTCTGAAATAATTTTTGTTGAGTGGATAGATTTTAGTTGGGGTAGTCGTTCAACATTTTACAAGAACAACGAACCATGGAGTATGATTTCTCTGAAACCATGATAGATTTCAAATCGATCCTGACCAAGATGAGTCTGTGGTGTGAAATAATTTTTGTTGAGTGGATAGATTTTAGTTGGGATAGTCGTTCAACATTCTACAAGAACAACTTACCATGGAGTATAATTTCTCTGAAATAATTTTTGTTGAGTGGATAGATTTTAGTTGGGGTAGTCGTTCAACATTCTACAAGAACAACTTACCATGGACTATGATTTCTCTGAAACCAGAATAGATTTCAAATCGATCCTGACCAAGATGATTCTGTTGTGTGAAATAATTTTTGTTGAGTGGATAGATTTTAGTTGGGGTAGACGTTCAACATTCTACAAGAACAACTTATCATGGAGTATGATTTCTCTGAAATAATTTTTGTTGAGTGGATAGATTTTAGTTGGGATAGTCGTTCAACATTCTACAAGAACAACGAACCATGGAGTATGATTTCTCTGAAACCATGATAGATTTCAAATCGATCCTGAGCAAGATGAGTCTGTGGTGTGAAATAATTTTTGTTGAGTGGATAGATTTTAGTTGGGGTAGTCGTTCAACATTCTACAAGAACAACTTACCATGGACTATGATTTCTCTGAAACCATGATAGATTTCAAATCGATCCTGACCAAGATGATTCTGTGGTGTGAAATAATTTTTGTTGAGTGGATAGATTTTAGTTGGGGTAGACGCTCAACATTCTACAAGAACAACTTACCATGGAGTATAATTTCTCTGAAATAATTTTTGTTGAGTGGATAGATTTTAGTTGGGGTAGTCGTTCAACATTCTACAAGAACAACTTACCATGGAGTATGAGTTCTCTGAAATAATTTTTGTTGAGTGGATAGATTTTAGTTGGGATAGTCGTTCAACATTCTACAAGAACAACTTACCATGGACTATGATTTCTCTGAAATAATTTTTGTTGAGTGGATAGATTTTAGTTGGGGTAGTCGTTCAACATTCTACAAGAACAACTTACCATGGACTATGATTTCTCTGAAACCATGATAGATTTCAAATCGATCCTGACCAAGATGAGTCTGTGGTGTGAAATAATTTTTGTTGTGTGGATAGATTTTAGTTGGGGTAGTCGTTCAACATTCTACAAGAACAACTTACCATGGAGTATGATTTCTCTGAAATAATTTTTGTTGAGTGGATAGATTTTAGTTGGGGTAGTTGTTCAACATTCTACAAGAACAACTTACCATGGAGTATGATTTCTCTGAAATAATTTTTGTTGAGTGGATAGATTTTAGTTGGGATAGTCGTTCAACATTCTACAAGAACAACTTACCATGGACTATGATTTCTCTGAAATAATTCTTGTTGAGTGGATAGATTTTAGTTGGGGTAGTCGTTCAACATTCTACAAGAACAACTTACCATGGACTATGATTTCTCTGAAACCATGATAGATTTCAAATCGATCCTGACCAAGATGAGTCTGTGGTGTGAAATAATTTTTGTTGAGTGGATAGATTTTAGTTGGGATAGTCGTTCAACATTCTACAAAAACAACTTACCATGGAGCATGATTTCTCTGAAATAATTTTTGTTGAGTGGATAGATTTTAGTTGGGATAGTCGTTCAACATTTTACAAGAACAACTTACCATGGAGTTTGATTTCTCTGAAATAATTTTTGTTGAGTGGATAGATTTTAGTTGGGGTAGTCGTTCAACATTTTACAAGAACAACGAACCATGGAGTATGATTTCTCTGAAACCATGATAGATTTCAAATCGATCCTGACCAAGATGAGTCTGTGGTGTGAAATAATTTTTGTTGAGTGGATAGATTTTAGTTGGGGTAGTCGTTCAACATTCTACAAGAACAACTTACCATGGAGTATGATTTCTCTGAAATAATTTTTGTTGAGTGGATAGATTTTAGTTGGGACAGTCGTTCAACATTCTACAAGAACAACTTACCCTGGAGTATGATTTCTCTGAAATAATTGTTGTTGAGTGGATAGATTTTAGTTGGGATAGTCGTTCAACATTTTACAAGAACAACGAACCATGGAGTATGATTTCTCTGAAACCATGATAGATTTCAAATCGATCCTGACCAAGATGAGTCTGTGGTGTGAAATAATTTTTGTTGAGTGGATAGATTTTAGTTGGGGTAGTCGTTCAACATTCTACAAGAACAACTTACCATGGAGTATGATTTCTCTGAAATAATTTTTGTTGAGTGGATAGATTTTAGTTGGGGTAGTTGTTCAACATTCTACAAGAACAACTTACCATGGAGTATGATTTCTCTGAAATAATTTTTGTTGAGTGGATAGATTTTAGTTGGGATAGTCGTTCAACATTCTACAAGAACAACTTACCATGGACTATGATTTCTCTGAAATAATTCTTGTTGAGTGGATAGATTTTAGTTGGGGTAGTCGTTCAACATTCTACAAGAACAACTTACCATGGAGTATGATTTCTCTGCAACCATGATAGATTTCAAATCGATCCTGACCAAGATGAGTCTGTGGTGTGAAATAATTTTTGTTGAGTGGATAGATTTTAGTTGGGATAGTCGTTCAACATTCTACAAAAACAACTTACCATGGAGCATGATTTCTCTGAAATAATTTTTGTTGAGTGGATAGATTTTAGTTGGGATAGTCGTTCAACATTTTACAAGAACAACTTACCATGGAGTTTGATTTCTCTGAAATAATGTTTGTTGAGTGGATAGATTTTAGTTGGGGTAGTCGTTCAACATTTTACAAGAACAACGAACCATGGAGTATGATTTCTCTGAAACCATGATAGATTTCAAATCGATCCTGACCAAGATGAGTCTGTGGTGTGAAATAATTTTTGTTGAGTGGATAGATTTTAGTTGGGGTAGTCGTTCAACATTCTACAAGAACAACTTACCATGGAGTATGATTTCTCTGAAATAATTTTTGTTGAGTGGATAGATTTTAGTTGGGACAGTCGTTCAACATTCTACAAGAACAACTTACCATGGAGTATGATTTCTCTGAAATAATTGTTGTTGAGTGGATAGATTTTAGTTGGGATAGTCGTTCAACATTTTACAAGAACAACGAAACATGGAGTATGATTTCTCTGAAACCATGATAGATTTCAAATCGATCCTGACCAAGATGAGTCTGTGGTGTGAAATAATTTTTGTTGAGTGGATAGATTTTAGTTGGGGTAGTCGTTCAACATTCTACAAGAACAACTTACCATGGAGTATGATTTCTCTGAAATAATTTTTGTTGAGTGGATAGATTTTAGTTGGGATAGTCGTTCAACATTCTACAAGAACAACGAACCATGGACTATGATTTCTCTGAAATAATTTTTGTTGAGTGGATAGATTTTAGTTGGGGTAGTCATTCAACATTCTACAAGAACAACTTACCATGGAGTATGATTTCTCTGAAACCATGATAGATTTCAAATCGATCCTGACCAAGATGAGTCTGTGGTGTGAAATAATTTTTGTTGAGTGGATAGATTTTAGTTGGGGTAGTCGTTCAACATTCTACAAGAACAACTTACCATGGAGTATGATTTCTCTGAAATAATTTTTGTTGAGTGGATAGATTTTAGTTGGGATAGTCGTTCAACATTCTACAAGAACAACGAACCATGGACTATGATTTCTCTGAAATAATTTTTGTTGAGTGGATAGATTTTAGTTGGGGTAGTCATTCAACATTCTACAAGAACAACTTACCATGGACTATGATTTCTCTGAAACCATGATAGATTTCAAATCGATCCTGACCAAGATGAGTCTGTGGTGTGAAATAATTTTTGTTGAGTGGATAGATTTTAGTTGGGGTAGTCGTTCAACATTCTACAAGAACAACTTACCATGGAGTATGATTTCTCTGAAATAATTTTTGTTGAGTGGATAGATTTTAGTTGGGGTAGTCGTTCAACATTCTACAAGAACAACTTACCATGGAGTATGATTTCTCTGAAATAATTTTTGTTGAGTGGATAGATTTTAGTTGGGATAGTCGTTCAACATTCTACAAGAACAACTTACCATGGACTATGATTTCTCTGAAATAATTCTTGTTGAGTGGATAGATTTTAGTTGGGGTAGTCGTTCAACATTCTACAAGAACAACTTACCATGGACTATGATTTCTCTGAAACCATGATAGATTTCAAATCGATCCTGACCAAGATGAGTCTGTGGTGTGAAATAATTTTTGTTGAGTGGATAGATTTTAGTTGGGATAGTCGTTCAACATTCTACAAAAACAACTTACCATGGAGCATGATTTCTCTGAAATAATTTTTGTTGAGTGGATAGATTTTAGTTGGGATAGTCGTTCAACATTTTACAAGAACAACTTACCATGGAGTTTGATTTCTCTGAAATAATTTTTGTTGAGTGGATAGATTTTAGTTGGGGTAGTCGTTCAACATTTTACAAGAACAACGAACCATGGAGTATGATTTCTCTGAAACCATGATAGATTTCAAATCGATCCTGACCAAGATGAGTCTGTGGTGTGAAATAATTTTTGTTGAGTGGATAGATTTTAGTTGGGATAGTCGTTCAACATTCTACAAGAACAACTTACCATGGAGTATAATTTCTCTGAAATAATTTTTGTTGAGTGGATAGATTTTAGTTGGGGTAGTCGTTCAACATTCTACAAGAACAACTTACCATGGACTATGATTTCTCTGAAACCAGAATAGATTTCAAATCGATCCTGACCAAGATGATTCTGTTGTGTGAAATAATTTTTGTTGAGTGGATAGATTTTAGTTGGGGTAGACGTTCAACATTCTACAAGAACAACTTATCATGGAGTATGATTTCTCTGAAATAATTTTTGTTGAGTGGATAGATTTTAGTTGGGATAGTCGTTCAACATTCTACAAGAACAACGAACCATGGAGTATGATTTCTCTGAAACCATGATAGATTTCAAATCGATCCTGAGCAAGATGAGTCTGTGGTGTGAAATAATTTTTGTTGAGTGGATAGATTTTAGTTGGGGTAGTCGTTCAACATTCTACAAGAACAACTTACCATGGACTATGATTTCTCTGAAACCATGATAGATTTCAAATCGATCCTGACCAAGATGATTCTGTGGTGTGAAATAATTTTTGTTGAGTGGATAGATTTTAGTTGGGGTAGACGCTCAACATTCTACAAGAACAACTTACCATGGAGTATAATTTCTCTGAAATAATTTTTGTTGAGTGGATAGATTTTAGTTGGGGTAGTCGTTCAACATTCTACAAGAACAACTTACCATGGAGTATGAGTTCTCTGAAATAATTTTTGTTGAGTGGATAGATTTTAGTTGGGATAGTCGTTCAACATTCTACAAGAACAACTTACCATGGACTATGATTTCTCTGAAATAATTTTTGTTGAGTGGATAGATTTTAGTTGGGGTAGTCGTTCAACATTCTACAAGAACAACTTACCATGGACTATGATTTCTCTGAAACCATGATAGATTTCAAATCGATCCTGACCAAGATGAGTCTGTGGTGTGAAATAATTTTTGTTGTGTGGATAGATTTTAGTTGGGGTAGTCGTTCAACATTCTACAAGAACAACTTACCATGGAGTATGATTTCTCTGAAATAATTTTTGTTGAGTGGATAGATTTTAGTTGGGGTAGTTGTTCAACATTCTACAAGAACAACTTACCATGGAGTATGATTTCTCTGAAATAATTTTTGTTGAGTGGATAGATTTTAGTTGGGATAGTCGTTCAACATTCTACAAGAACAACTTACCATGGACTATGATTTCTCTGAAATAATTCTTGTTGAGTGGATAGATTTTAGTTGGGGTAGTCGTTCAACATTCTACAAGAACAACTTACCATGGACTATGATTTCTCTGAAACCATGATAGATTTCAAATCGATCCTGACCAAGATGAGTCTGTGGTGTGAAATAATTTTTGTTGAGTGGATAGATTTTAGTTGGGATAGTCGTTCAACATTCTACAAAAACAACTTACCATGGAGCATGATTTCTCTGAAATAATTTTTGTTGAGTGGATAGATTTTAGTTGGGATAGTCGTTCAACATTTTACAAGAACAACTTACCATGGAGTTTGATTTCTCTGAAATAATTTTTGTTGAGTGGATAGATTTTAGTTGGGGTAGTCGTTCAACATTTTACAAGAACAACGAACCATGGAGTATGATTTCTCTGAAACCATGATAGATTTCAAATCGATCCTGACCAAGATGAGTCTGTGGTGTGAAATAATTTTTGTTGAGTGGATAGATTTTAGTTGGGGTAGTCGTTCAACATTCTACAAGAACAACTTACCATGGAGTATGATTTCTCTGAAATAATTTTTGTTGAGTGGATAGATTTTAGTTGGGACAGTCGTTCAACATTCTACAAGAACAACTTACCCTGGAGTATGATTTCTCTGAAATAATTGTTGTTGAGTGGATAGATTTTAGTTGGGATAGTCGTTCAACATTTTACAAGAACAACGAACCATGGAGTATGATTTCTCTGAAACCATGATAGATTTCAAATCGATCCTGACCAAGATGAGTCTGTGGTGTGAAATAATTTTTGTTGAGTGGATAGATTTTAGTTGGGGTAGTCGTTCAACTTTCTACAAGAACAACTTACCATGGAGTATGATTTCTCTGAAATAATTTTTGTTGAGTGGATAGATTTTAGTTGGGATAGTCGTTCAACATTCTACAAGAACAACGAACCATGGACTATGATTTCTCTGCAATATTTTTGTTGAGTGGATAGATTTTAGTTGGGGTAGTCATTCAACATTCTACAAGAACAACTTACCATGGAGTATGATTTCTCTGAAACCATGATAGATTTCAAATCGATCCTGACCAAGATGAGTCTGTGGTGTGAAATAATTTTTGTTGAGTGGATAGATTTTAGTTGGGGTAGTCGTTCAACATTCTACAAGAACAACTTACCATGGAGTATGATTTCTCTGAAATAATTTTTGTTGAGTGGATAGATTTTAGTTGGGATAGTCGTTCAACATTCTACAAGAACAACGAACCATGGACTATGATTTCTCTGAAATAATTTTTGTTGAGTGGATAGATTTTAGTTGGGGTAGTCATTCAACATTCTACAAGAACAACTTACCATGGACTATGATTTCTCTGAAACCATGATAGATTTCAAATCGATCCTGACCAAGATGAGTCTGTGGTGTGAAATAATTTTTGTTGAGTGGATAGATTTTAGTTGGGGTAGTCGTTCAACATTCTACAAGAACAACTTACCATGGAGTATGATTTCTCTGAAATAATTTTTGTTGAGTGGATAGATTTTAGTTGGGGTAGTTGTTCAACATTCTACAAGAACAACTTACCATGGAGTATGATTTCTCTGAAATAATTTTTGTTGAGTGGATAGATTTTAGTTGGGATAGTCGTTCAACATTCTACAAGAACAACTTACCATGGACTATGATTTCTCTGAAATAATTCTTGTTGAGTGGATAGATTTTAGTTGGGGTAGTCGTTCAACATTCTACAAGAACAACTTACCATGGACTATGATTTCTCTGAAACCATGATAGATTTCAAATCGATCCTGACCAAGATGAGTCTGTGGTGTGAAATAATTTTTGTTGAGTGGATAGATTTTAGTTGGGATAGTCGTTCAACATTCTACAAAAACAACTTACCATGGAGCATGATTTCTCTGAAATAATTTTTGTTGAGTGGATAGATTTTAGTTGGGATAGTCGTTCAACATTTTACAAGAACAACTTACCATGGACTTTGATTTCTCTGAAATAATTTTTGTTGAGTGGATAGATTTTAGTTGGGGTAGTCGTTCAACATTTTACAAGAACAACGAACCATGGAGTATGATTTCTCTGAAACCATGATAGATTTCAAATCGATCCTGACCAAGATGAGTCTGTGGTGTGAAATAATTTTTGTTGAGTGGATAGATTTTAGTTGGGATAGTCGTTCAACATTCTACAAGAACAACTTACCATGGAGTATGATTTCTCTGAAATAATTTTTGTTGAGTGGATAGATTTTAGTTGGGGTAGTCGTTCAACATTCTACAAGAACAACTTACCATGGACTATGATTTCTCTGAAATAATTTTTGTTGAGTGGATAGATTTTAGTTGGGATAGTCGTTCAATATTCTACAAGAACAACGAACCATGGAGTATGATTTCTCTGAAACCATGATAGATTTCAAATCGATCCTGACCAAGATGAGTCTGTGGTGTGAAATAATTTTTGTTGAGTGGATAGATTTTAGTTGGGATAGTCGTTCAACATTCTACAAGAACAACGAACCATGGAGTATGATTTCTCTGAAACCATGATAGATTTCAAATCGATCCTGAGCAAGATGATTCTGTTGTGTGAAATAATTTTTGTTGAGTGGATAGATTTTAGTTGGGGTAGACGTTCAACATTCTACAAGAACAACTTACCATGGACTATGATTTCTCTGAAACCATGATAGATTTCAAATCGATCCTGACCAAGATGAGTCTGTGATGTGAAATAATTTTTGTTGAGTGGATATATTTTAGTTGGGATAGTCGTTCAACATTCTACAAGAACAACTTACCATGGAGTATGATTTCTCTGAAATAATTTTTGTTGAGTGGATAGATTTTAGTTGGGGTAGTCGTTCAACATTCTACAAGAACAACTTACCTTGGACTATGATTTCTCTGAAACCAGAATAGATTTCAAATCGATCCTGACCAAGATGATTCTGTTGTGTGAAATAATTTTTGTTGAGTGGATAGATTTTAGTTGGGGTAGACGTTCAACATTCTACAAGAACAACTTATCATGGAGTATGATTTCTCTGAAATAATTTTTGTTGAGTGGATAGATTTTAGTTGGGATAGTCGTTCAACATTCTACAAGAACAACGAACCATGGAGTATGATTTCTCTGAAACCATGATAGATTTCAAATCGATCCTGACCAAGATGAGTCTGTGGTGTGAAATAATTTTTGTTGAGTGGATAGATTTTAGTTGGGATAGTCGTTCAACATTCTACAAGAACAACGAACCATGGAGTATGATTTCTCTGAAACCATGATAGATTTCAAATCGATCCTGAGCAAGATGAGTCTGTGGTGTGAAATAATTTTTGTTGAGTGGATAGATTTTAGTTGGGGTAGTCGTTCAACATTCTACAAGAACAACTTACCATGGACTATGATTTCTCTGAAACCATGATAGATTTCAAATCGATCCTGACCAAGATGATTCTGTGGTGTGAAATAATTTTTGTTGAGTGGATAGATTTTAGTTGGGGTAGACGCTCAACATTCTACAAGAACAACTTACCATGGAGTATAATTTCTCTGAAATAATTTTTGTTGAGTGGATAGATTTTAGTTGTTGTAGTCGTTCAACATTCTACAAGAACAACTTACCATGGAGTATGAGTTCTCTGAAATAATTTTTGTTGAGTGGATAGATTTTAGTTGGGATAGTCGTTCAACATTCTACAAGAACAACTTACCATGGACTATGATTTCTCTGAAATAATTTTTGTTGAGTGGATAGATTTTAGTTGGGGTAGTCGTTCAACATTCTACAAGAACAACTTACCATGGACTATGATTTCTCTGAAACCATGATAGATTTCAAATCGATCCTGACCAAGATGAGTCTGTGATGTGAAATAATTTTTGTTGAGTGGATATATTTTAGTTGGGATAGTCGTTCAACATTCTACAAGAACAACTTACCATGGAGTATGATTTCTCTGAAATAATTTTTGTTGAGTGGATAGATTTTAGTTGGGGTAGTCGTTCAACATTCTACAAGAACAACTTACCTTGGACTATGATTTCTCTGAAACCATGATAGATTTCAAATCGATCCTGACCAAGATGAGTCTGTGGTGTGAAATAATTTTTGTTGAGTGGATAGATTTTAGTTGGGGTAGTCGTTCAACATTCTACAAGAACAACTTACCATGGAGTATGATTTCTCTGAAATAATTTTTGTTGAGTGGATAGATTTTAGTTGGGATAGTCGTTCAGCATTCTACAAGAACAACGAACCATGGAGTATGATTTCTCTGAAACCATGATAGATTTCAAATCGATCCTGACCAAGATGAGTCTGTGGTGTGAAATAATTTTTGTTGAGTGGATAGATTTTAGTTGGGATAGTCGTTCAACATTCTACAAGAACAACGAACCATGGAGTATGATTTCTCTGAAATAATTTTTGATGAGTGGATAGATTTTAGTTGGGGTAGTCGTTCAACATTCTACAAGAACAACGAACCATGGAGTATGATTTCTCTGAAATAATTTTTGTTGAGTGGATAGATTTTAGTTAGGGGTAGTCGTTCAACATTCTACAAGAACAACTTACCATGGAGTATGATTTCTCTGAACCCACGATTGATTTCAAATCGATCCTGACCAAGATGAGTCTGTGGTGTGAAATAATTTTTGTTGAGTGGATAGATTTTAGTTGGGATAGTCGTTCAACATTCTACAAGAACAACTTACCATGGAGTATGATTTTTCTGAAATAATTTTTGTTGAGTGGATAGATTTTAGTTGGGATAGTCGTTCAACATTCTACAAGAACAACGAACCATGGACTATGATTTCTCTGCAATATTTTTGTTGAGTGGATAGATTTTAGTTGGGGTAGTCGTTCAACATTCTACAAGAACAACTTACCATGGACTATGATTTCTCTGAAATAATTTTTGTTGAGTTAATAGATTTTAGTTGGGGTAGTCGTTCAACATTCTACAAGAACAACTTACCATGGAGTATGATTTCTCTGAAATAATTTTTGTTGAGTGGATAGATTTTAGTTGGGATAGTCGTTCAACATTCTACAAGAACAACGAACCATGGAGTATGATTTCTCTGAAATAATTTGTGTTGAGTGGATAGATTTTAGTTGGGATAGTCGTTCAACATTTTACAAGAACAACGAACCATGGAGTATGATTTCTCTGAAACCATGATAGATTTCAAATCGATCCTGACCAAGATGAGTCTGTGGTGTGAAATAATTTTTGTTGAGTGGATAGATTTTAGTTGGGGTAGTCGTTCAACATTTTACAAGAACAACGAACCATGGAGTATGATTTCTCTGAAACCATGATAGATTTCAAATCGATCCTGACCAAGATGAGTCTGTGGTGTGAAATAATTTTTGTTGAGTGGATAGATTTTAGTTGGGGTAGTCGTTCAACATTCTACAAGAACAACTTACCATGGAGTATGATTTCTCTGAAATAATTTTTGTTGAGTGGATAGATTTTAGTTGGGATAGTCGTTCAACATTCTACAAGAACAACTTACCATGGACTATGATTTCTCTGAAATAATTTTTGTTGAGTGGATAGATTTTAGTTGGGGTAGTCGTTCAACATTCTACAAGAACAACTTACCATGGACTATGATTTCTCTGAAACCATGATAGATTTCAAATCGATCCTGACCAAGATGAGTCTGTGGTGTGAAATAATTTTTGTTGAGTGGATAGATTTTAGTTGGGGTAGTCGTTCAACATTCTACAAGAACAACTTACCATGGAGTATGATTTCTCTGAAATAATTTTTGTTGAGTGGATAGATTTTAGTTGGGATAGTCGTTCAACATTCTACAAGAACAACTTACCATGGACTATGATTTCTCTGAAATAATTTTTGTTGAGTGGATAGATTTTAGTTGGGGTAGTCGTTCAACATTCTACAAGAACAACTTACCATGGACTATGATTTCTCTGAAACCATGATAGATTTCAAATCGATCCTGACCAAGATGAGTCTGTGGTGTGAAATAATTTTTGTTGAGTGGATAGATTTTAGATGGGATAGTCGTTCAACATTCTACAAAAACAACTTACCATGGAGTAGGATTTCTCTGAAATAATTTTTGTTGAGTGGATAGATTTTAGTTGGGATAGTCGTTCAACATTTTACAAGAACAACTTACCATGGAGTATGATTTCTCTGAAATAATTTTTGTTGAGTGGATAGATTTTAGTTGGGGTAGTCGTTCAACATTTTACAAGAACAACGAACCATGGAGAATGATTTCTCTGAAACCATGATAGATTTCAAATCGATCCTGACCAAGATGAGTCTGTGGTGTGAAATAATTTTTGTTGAGTGGATAGATTTTAGTTGGGATAGTCGTTCAACATTCTACAAGAACAACTTACCATGGAGTATGATTTCTCTGAAATAATTTTTGTTGAGTGGATAGATTTTAGTTGGGGTAGTCGTTCAACATTCTACAAGAACAACTTACCATGGACTATGATTTCTCTGAAACCATGATAGATTTCAAATCGATCCTGACCAAGATGAGTCTGTGGTGTGAAATAATTTTTGTTGAGTGGATAGATTTTAGTTGGGGTAGTCGTTCAACATTCTACAAGAACAACTTACCATGGAGTATGATTTCTCTGAAATAATTTTTGTTGAGTGGATAGATTTTAGTTGGGATAGTCGTTCAACATTCTACAAGAACAACGAACCATGGAATATGATTTCTCTGAAACCATGATAGATTTCAAATCGATCCTGACCAAGATGAGTCTGTGGTGTGAAATAATTTTTGTTGAGTGGATAGATTTTAGTTGGGATAGTCGTTCAACATTCTACAAGAACAACGAACCATGGAGTATGATTTCTCTGAAACCATGATAGATTTCAAATCGATCCTGACCAAGATGAGTCTGTGGTGTGAAATAATTTTTGTTGAGTGGATAGATTTTAGTAGGGGTAGTCGTTCAACATTCTACAAGAACAACTTACCATGGAGTATGATTTCTCTGAAACCATGATAGATTTCAAATCGATCCTGACCAAGATGAGTCTGTGGTGTGAAATAATTTTTGTTGAGTGGATAGATTTTAGTTGGGGTAGTCGTTCAACATTCTACAAGAACAACATACCATGGACTATGATTTCTCTGAAATAATTTTTGTTGAGTGGATAGATTTTAGTTGGGGTAGTCGTTCAACATTCTACAAGAACAACTTACCATGGACTATGATTTCTCTGAAACCATGATAGATTTCAAATCGATCCTGACCAAGATGAGTCTGTGGTGTGAAATAATTTTTGTTGAGTGGATAGATTCTAGTTGGGGTAGTCGTTCAACATTCTACAAGAACAACTTACCATGGACTATGATTTCTCTGAAACCATGATAGATTTCAAATCGATCCTGACCAAGATGAGTCTGTGGTGTGAAATAATTTTTGTTGAGTGGATAGATTTTAGTTGGGATAGTCGTTCAACATTCTACAAGAACAACGAACCATGGAGTATGATTTCTCTGAAATAATTTTTGTTGAGTGGATAGATTTTAGTTGGGGTAGTCGTTCAACATTCTACAAGAACAACGAACCATGGAGTATGATTTCTCTGAAATAATTTTTGTTCAGTGGATAGATTTTAGTTAGGGGTAGTCGTTCAACATTCTACAAGAACAACTTACCATGGAGTATGATTTCTCTGAAACCATGATAGATTTCAAATCGATCCTGACCAAGATGAGTCTGTGGTGTGAAATAATTTTTGTTGAGTGGATAGATTTTAGTTGGGGTAGTCGTTCAACATTCTACAAGAACAACTTACCATGGAGTATGATTTCTCTGAAATAATTTTTGTTGAGTGGATAGATTTTAGTTGGGATAGTCGTTCAACATTCTACAAGAACAACATACCATGGAGTATGATTTCTCTGAAATAATTTTTGTTGAGTGGATAGATTTTAGTTGGGGTAGTCGTTCAACATTCTACAAGAACAACTTACCATGGAGTATGATTTCTCTGAAACCATGATAGATTTCAAATCGATCCTGACCAACATGAGTCTGTGGTGTGAAATAATTTTTGTTGAGTGGATAGATTTTAGTTGGGGTAGTCGTTCAACATTCTACAAGATCAACTTACCATGGAGTATGATTTCTCTGAAATAATTTTTGTTGAGTGGATAGATTTTAGTTGGGATAGTTGTTCAACATTCTACAAGAACGACTTACCATGGAGTATGATTTCTCTGAAATAATTTTTGTTGAGTGGATAGATTTTAGTTGGGATAGTCGTTCAACATTTTACAAGAACAACGAACCATGGAGTATGATTTCTCTGAAACCATGATAGATTTCAAATCGATCCTGACCAAGATGAGTCTGTGGTGTGAAATAATTTTTGTTGAGTGGATAGATTTTAGTTGGGGTAGTCGTTCAACATTCTACAAGATCAACTTACCATGGAGTATGATTTCTCTGAAATAATTTTTGTTGAGTGGATAGATTTTAGTTGGGATAGTCGTTCAACATTCTACAAGAACGACTTACCATGGAGTATGATTTCTCTGAAATAATTTTTGTTGAGTGGATAGATTTTAGTTGGGATAGTCGTTCAACATTTTACAAGAACAACGAACCATGGAGTATGATTTCTCTGAAACCATGATAGATTTCAAATCGATCCTGACCAAGATGAGTCTGTGGTGTGAAATAATTTTTGTTGAGTGGATAGATTTTAGTTGGGGTAGTCGTTCAACATTCTACAAGATCAACTTACCATGGAGTATGATTTCTCTGAAATAATTTTTGTTGAGTGGATAGATTTTAGTTGGGGTAGTCGGTCAACATTCTACAAGAACAACTTACCATGGAGTATGATTTCTCTGAAATAATTTTTGTTGAGTGGATAGATTTTAGTTGGGGTAGTCGTTCAACATTCTAAAAGAACAACTTACCATGGACTATGATTTCTCTGAAACCATGATAGATTTCAAATCGATCCTGACCAAGATGAGTCTGTGGTGTGAAATAATTTTTGTTGAGTGGATAGATTTTAGTTGGGATAGTCGTTCAACATTCTACAAGAACAACTTACCATGGACTATAATTTCTCTGAAATAATTTTTGTTGAGTGGATAGATTTTAGTTGGGATAGTCGTTCAACATTTTACAAGAACAACGAACCATGGACTATGATTTCTCTGAAATAATTTTTGTTGAGTTAATAGATTTTAGTTGGGGTAGTCGTTCAACATTCTACAAGAACAACTTACCATGGAGTATGATTTCTCTGAAATAATTTTTGTTGAGTGGATAGATTCTAGTTGGGGTAGTCGTTCAACATTTTACAAGAACAGCGAACCATGGAGTATGATTTCTCTGAAATAATTTTTGTTGAGTGGATAGATTCTAGTTGGGGTAGTCGTTCAACATTCTACAAGAACAACGAACCATGGACTATGAGTTCTCTGAAACCATGATAGATTTCAAATCGATCCTGACCAAGATGAGTCTGTGGTGTGAAATAATTTTTGTTGAGTGGATAGATTTTAGTTGGGATAGTCGTTCAACATTCTACAAAAACAACTTACCATGGAGTATGATTTCTCTGAAATAATTTTTGTTGAGTTTATAGATTCTAGTTGGGGTAGTCGTTCAACATTTTACAAGAACAACGAACCATGGAGTATGATTTCTCTGAAATAATTTTTGTTGAGTGGATAGATTCTAGTTGGGGTAGTCGTTCAACATTCTACAAGAACAACTTACCATCGAGTATGATTTCTCTGAAACCATGATAGATTTCAAATCGATCCTGACCAAGATGAGTCTGTGGTGTGAAATAATTTTTGTTGAGTGGATAGATTTTAGTTGGGGTAGTCGTTCAACATTCTACAAGATCAACTTACCATGGAGTATGATTTCTCTGAAATAATTTTTGTTGAGTGGATAGATTTTAGTTGGGATAGTCGTTCAACATTCTACAAGAACGACTTACCATGGAGTATGATTTCTCTGAAATAATTTTTGTTGAGTGGATAGATTTTAGTTGGGATAGTCGTTCAACATTTTACAAGAACAACGAACCATGGAGTATGATTTCTCTGAAACCATGATAGATTTCAAATCGATCCTGACCAAGATGAGTCTGTGGTGTGAAATAATTTTTGTTGAGTGGATAGATTTTAGTTGGGGTGGTCGTTCAACATTCTACAAGATCAACTTACCATGGAGTATGATTTCTCTGAAATAATTTTTGTTGAGTGGATAGATTTTAGTTGGGATAGTCGTTCAACATTCTACAAGAACGACGAACCATGGAGTATGATTTCTCTGAAATAATTTTTGTTGAGTGGATAGATTTTAGTTGGGATAGTCGTTCAACATTTTACAAGAACAACGAACCATGGAGTATGATTTCTCTGAAACCATGATAGATTTCAAATCGATCCTGACCAAGATGAGTCTGTGGTGTGAAATAATTTTTGTTGAGTGGATAGATTTTAGTTGGGGTAGTCGTTCAACATTCTACAAGATCAACTTACCATGGAGTATGATTTCTCTGAAATAATTTTTGTTGAGTGGATAGATTTTAGTTGGGGTAGTCGGTCAACATTCTACAAGAACAACTTACCATGGAGTATGATTTCTCTGAAATAATTTTTGTTGAGTGGATAGATTTTAGTTGGGGTAGTCGTTCAACATTCTAAAAGAACAACTTACCATGGACTATGATTTCTCTGAAACCATGATAGATTTCAAATCGATCCTGACCAAGATGAGTCTGTGGTGTGAAATAATTTTTGTTGAGTGGATAGATTTTAGTTGGGATAGTCGTTCAACATTCTACAAGAACAACTTACCATGGACTATAATTTCTCTGAAATAATTTTTGTTGAGTGGATAGATTTTAGTTGGGGTAGTCGTTCAACATTCTACAAGAACAACTTACCATGGAGTATGATTTCTCTGAAATAATTTTTGTTGAGTGGATAGATTTTAGTTGGGATAGTCGCTCAACATTTTACAAGAACAACGAACCATGGACTATGATTTCTCTGAAATAATTTTTGTTGAGTTAATAGATTTTAGTTGGGGTAGTCGTTCAACATTCTACAAGAACAACTTACCATGGAGTATGATTTCTCTGAAATAATTTTTGTTGAGTGGATAGATTCTAGTTGGGGTAGTCGTTCAACATTTTACAAGAACAGCGAACCATGGAGTATGATTTCTCTGAAATAATTTTTGTTGAGTGGATAGATTCTAGTTGGGGTAGTCGTTCAACATTCTACAAGAACAACGAACCATGGACTATGAGTTCTCTGAAACCATGATAGATTTCAAATCGATCCTGACCAAGATGAGTCTGTGGTGTGAAATAATTTTTGTTGAGTGGATAGATTTTAGTTGGGATAGTCGTTCAACATTCTACAAAAACAACTTACCATGGAGTATGATTTCTCTGAAATAATTTTTGTTGAGTTTATAGATTCTAGTTGGGGTAGTCGTTCAACATTTTACAAGAACAACGAACCATGGAGTATGATTTCTCTGAAATAATTTTTGTTGAGTGGATAGATTCTAGTTGGGGTAGTCGTTCAACATTCTACAAGAACAACGAACCATGGACTATGATTTCTCTGAAACCATGATAGATTTCAAATCGATCCTGACCAAGATGAGTCTGTGGTGTGAAATAATTTTTATTGAGTGGATAGATTTTAGTTGGGGTAGTCGTTCAACATTTTACAAGAACAACGAACCATGGAGTATGATTTCTCTGAAATAATTTTTGTTGAGTGGACAGATTCTAGTTGGGGTAGTCGTTCAACATTCTACAAGAACAACGAACCATGGACTATGATTTCTCTGAAACCATGATAGATTTCAAATCGATCCTGACCAAGATGAGTCTGTGGTGTGAAATAATTTTTGTTGAGTGGATAAATTTTAGTTGGGATAGTCGTTCAACATTCTACAAAAACAACTTACCATGGAGTATGATTTCTCTGAAATAATTTTTGTTGAGTGGATAGATTTTAGTTGGGATAGTCGTTCAACATTTTACAAGAGCAACTTACCATGGAGTATGATTTCTCTGAAATAATTTTTGTTGAGTGGATAGATTTTAGTTGGGGTAGTCGTTCAACATTCTACAAGAACAACTTACCATGGAGTATGATTTCTCTGAAACCATGATAGATTTCAAATCGATCCTGACCAAGATGAGTCTGTAGTGTGAAATAATTTTTGTTGAGTGGATAGATTTTAGTTGGGATAGTCGTTCAACATTCTACAAGAACAACTTACCATGGAGTATGATTTCTCTGAAATAATTTTTGTTGAATGGATAGATTTTAGTTGGGGTAGTCGTTCAACATTCTACAAGAACAACTTACCATGGAGTATGATTTCTCTGAAACCATGATAGATTTCAAATCGATCCTGACCAAGATGAGTCTGTGGTGTGAAATAATTTTTGTTGAGTGAATAGATTTTAGTTGGGGTAGTCGTTCAACATTCTACAAGAACAACTTACCATGGAGTATGATTTCTCTGAAATAATTTTTGTTGAGTGGATAGATTTTAGTTGGGATAGTCGTTCAATAATCTACAAGAACAACGAACCATGAAGTATGATTTCTCTGAAACCATGATAGATTTCAAATTGATCCTGACCAAGATGAGTCTGTGGTGTGAAATAATTTTTGTTGAGTGGATAGATTTTAGTTGGGATAGTCGTTCAGCATTCTACAAGAACAACGAACCATGGAGTATGATTTAATAATATGAAATAATTTTTGTTGAGTGGATAGATTTTAGTTGGGGGAGTCGTTCAACATTCTACAAGAACAACTTACCATGGACTATAATTTCTCTGAAATAATTTTTGTTGAGTGGATAGATTTTAGTGGGGGTAGTCGTTCAACATTCTACAAGAACAACTTACCATGGACTATGATTTCTCTGAAATAATTTTTGTTGAGTGGATAGATTTTAGTTGGGGTAGTCGTTCAACATTCTACAAGAACAACTTACCATGGAGTATGATTTCTCTGAAAACATGATAGATTTCAAATCGATCTTGACCAAGATGAGTCTGTCGTGTGAAATAATTTTTGTTGAGTGGATAGATTTTAGTTGGGGTAGTCGTTCAACATTCTACAAGAACAACTTACCATGGAGTATGATTTCTCTGAAATAATTTTTGTTGAGTGGATAGATTTTAGTTGGGATAGTCGTTCAACATTCTACAAGAACAACTTACCATGGAGTATGATTTCTCTGAAACCATGATAGATTTCAAATCGATCCTGACCAAGGTGAGTCTGTGGTGTGAAATAATTTTTGTTGAGTGGATAGATTTTAGTTGGGATAGTCGTTCAACATTCTACAAGAACAACTTACCATGGAGTATGATTTCTCTGAAACCATGATAGATTTCAAATCGATCCTGACCAAGATGAGTCTGTGGTGTGAAATAATTTTTGTTGAGTGGATAGATTTTAGTTGGGGTAGTCGTTCAACATTCTACAAGAACAACTTACCATGGAGTATGATTTCTCTGAAACCATGATAGATTTCAAATCGATCCTGACCAAGATGAGTCTGTGGTGTGAAATAATTTTTGTTGAGTGGATAGAATTTAGTTGGGGTAGTCGTTCAACATTTTACAAGAACAACGAACCATGGAGTATGATTTCTCTGAAACCATGATAGATTTCAAATCGATCCTGACCAAGATGAGTCTGTGGTGTGAAATAATTTTTGTTGAGTGGATAGATTTTAGTTGGGGTAGTCGTTCAACATTCTACAAGAACAACGAACCATGGAGTATGATTTCTCTGAAATAATTTTTGTTGAGTGGATAGATTTTAGTTGGGATAGTCGTTCAACATTCTACAAGAACAACTTACCATGGAGTACGATTTCTCTGAAACCATGATAGATTTCAAATCGATCCTGACCAAGATGAGTCTGTGGTGTGAAATAATTTTTGTTGAGTGGATAGATTTTAGTTGGGGTAGTCGTTCAACATTCTACAAGAACAACTTACCATGGAGTATGGTTTCTCTGAAATAATTTTTGTTGAGTGGATAGATTTTAGTTGGGATAGTCGTTCAACATTCTACAAGAACAACTTACCATGGAGTATGATTTCTCTGAAACCATGATAGATTTCAAATCGATCCTGACCAAGATGAGTCTGTGGTGTGAAATAATTTTTGTTGAGTGGATAGATTTTAGTTGGGGTAGTCGTTCAACATTCTACAAGAACAACTTACCATGGAGTATGGTTTCTCTGAAATAATTTTTGTTGAGTGGATAGATTTTAGTTGGGATAGTCGTTCAACATTCTACAAGAACAACTTACCATGGAGTATGATTTCTCTGAAACCATGATAGATTTCAAATCGATCCTGACCAAGATGAGTCTGTGGTGTGAAATAATTTTTGTTGAGTGGATAGAATTTAGTTGGGGTAGTCGTTCAACATTTTACAAGAACAACGAACCATGGAGTATGATTTCTCTGAAACCATGATAGATTTCAAATCGATCCTGACCAAGATGAGTCTGTGGTGTGAAATAATTTTTGTTGAGTGGATAGATTTTAGTTGGTTTAGTCGTTCAACATTCTACAAGAACAACTTACCATGGAGTATGGTTTCTCTGAAATAATTTTTGTTGAGTGGATAGATTTTAGTTGGGATAGTCGTTCAACATTCTACAAGAACAATTTACCATGGAGTATGATTTCTCTGAAACCATGATAGATTTCAAATCGATCCTGACCAAGATGAGTCTGTGGTGTGAAATAATTTTTATTGAGTGGATAGATTTTAGTTGGGGTAGTCGTTCAACATTCTACAAGAACAACGAACCATGGAGTATGATTTCTCTGAAATAATTTTTGTTGAGTGGATAGATTTTAGTTGGGATAGTCGTTCAACATTCTACAAGAACAACTTACCATGGAGTATGATTTCTCTGAAACCATGATAGATTTCAAATCGATCCTGACCAAGATGAGTCTGTGGTGTGAAATAATTTTTGTTGAGTGGATAGATTTTAGTTGGGGTAGTCGTTCAACATTCTACAAGAACAACTTACCATGGAGTATGATTTCTCTGAAATAATTTTTGTTGAGTGGATAGATTTTAGTTGGGGTAGTCGTTCAACATTCTACAAGAACAACTTACCATGGAGTATGATTTCTCTGAAACCATGATAGATTTCAAATCGATCCTGACCAAGATGAGTCTGTGGTGTGAAATAATTTTTGTTGAGTGGATAAGTTTTAGTTGGGATAGTCGTTCAACATTTTACAAGAACAACGAACCATGGAGTATGATTTCTCTGAAACCATGATAGATTTCAAATCGATCCTGACCAAGATGAGTCTGTGGTGTGAAATAATTTTTGTTGAGTGGATAGATTTTAGTTAGGGGTAGTCGTTCAACATTCTACAAGAACAACTTAAAATGGAGTATGATTTCTCTGAAACCATGATAGATTTCAAATCGATCCTGACCAAGATGAGTCTGTGGTGTGAAATAATTTTTGTTGAGTGGATAGATTTTAGTTGGGGTAGTCGTTCAACATTCTACAAGAACAACTTACCATGGAGTATGATTTCTCTGAAATAATTTTTGTTGAGTGGATAGATTTTAGTTGGGGTAGTCGTTCAACATTCTACAAGAACAACTTACCATGGAGTATGATTTCTCTGAAACCATGATAGATTTCAAATCGATCCTGACCAAGATGAGTCTGTGGTGTGAAATAATTTTTGTTGAGTGGATAAGTTTTAGTTGGGATAGTCGTTCAACATTTTACAAGAACAACGAACCATGGAGTATGATTTCTCTGAAACCATGATAGATTTCAAATCGATCCTGACCAAGATGAGTCTGTGGTGTGAAATAATTTTTGTTGAGTGGATAGATTTTAGTTAGGGGTAGTCGTTCAACATTCTACAAGAACAACTTACCATGGAGTATGATTTCTCTGAAACCATGATAGATTTCAAATCGATCCTGACCAAGATGAGTCTGTGGTGTGAAATAATTTTTGTTGAGTGGATAGATTTTAGTTGGGGTAGTCGTTCAACATTCTACAAGAACAACTTACCATGGAGTATGATTTCTCTGAAATAATTTTTGTTGAGTGGATAGATTTTAGTTGGGGTAGTCGTTCAACATTCTACAAGAACAACTTACCATGGAGTATGATTTCTCTGAAACCATGATAGATTTCAAATCGATCCTGACCAAGATGAGTCTGTGGTGTGAAATAATTTTTGTTGAGTGGATAGATTTTAGTTGGGGTAGTCGTTCAACATTCTACAAGAACAACTTACCATGGAGTATGATTTCTCTGAAACCATGATAGATTTCAAATCGATCCTGACCAAGATGAGTCTGTGGTGTGAAATAATTTTTGTTGAGTGGATAGATTTTAGTTGGGATAGTCGTTCAACATTCTACAAGAACAACTTACCATGGAGTACGATTTCTCTGAAACCATGATAGATTTCAAATCGATCCTGACCAAAATGAGTCTGTGGTGTGAAATAATTTTTGTTGAGTGGATAGATTTTAGTTGGGGTAGTCGTTCAACATTCTACAAGAACAACTTACCATAGAGTATGGTTTCTCTGAAATAATTTTTGTTGAGTGGATAGATTTTAGTTGGGATAGTCGTTCAACATTCTACAAGAACAACTTACCATGGAGTATGATTTCTCTGAAACCATGATAGATTTCAAATCGATCCTGACCAAGATGAGTCTGTGGTGTGAAATAATTTTTGTTGAGTGGATAGATTTTAGTTGGGATAGTCGTTCAACATTCTACAAGAACAACGAACCATGGAGTATGATTTCTCTGAAACCATGATAGATTTCAAATCGATCCTGACCAAGATGAGTCTGTGGTGTGAAATAATTTTTGTTGAGTGGATAGATTTTAGTTGGGGTAGTCGTTCAACATTCTACAAGAACAACTTACCATGGAGTATGGTTTCTCTGAAATAATTTTTGTTGAGTGGATAGATTTTAGTTGGGATAGTCGTTCAACATTCTACAAGAACAATTTACCATGGAGTATGATTTCTCTGAAACCATGATAGATTTCAAATCGATCCTGACCAAGATGAGTCTGTGGTGTGAAATAATTTTTATTGAGTGGATAGATTTTAGTTGGGGTAGTCGTTCAACATTCTACAAGAACAACGAACCATGGAGTATGATTTCTCTGAAATAATTTTTGTTGAGTGGATAGATTTTAGTTGGGATAGTCGTTCAACATTCTACAAGAACAACTTACCATGGAGTATAATTTCTCTGAAACCATGATAGATTTCAAATCGATCCTGACCAAGATGAGTCTGTGGTGTGAAATAATTTTTGTTGAGTGGATAGATTTTAGTTGGGGTAGTCGTTCAACATTCTACAAGAACAACTTACCATGGAGTATGATTTCTCTGAAATAATTTTTGTTGAGTGGATAGATTTTAGTTGGGATAGTCGTTCAACATTCTACAAGAACAACTTACCATGGACTATGATTTCTCTGAAACCATGATAGATTTCAAATCGATCCTGACCAAGATGAGTCTGTGGTGTGAAATAATTTTTGTTGAGTGGATAGATTTTAGTTGGGGTAGTCGTTCAACATTCTACAAGAACAACGAACCATGGAGTATGATTTCTCTGAAATAATTTTTGTTGAGTGGATAGATTTTAGTTGGGATAGTCGTTCAACATTCTACAAGAACAACTTACCATGGAGTATAATTTCTCTGAAACCATGATAGATTTCAAATCGATCCTGACCAAGATGAGTCTGTGGTGTGAAATAATTTTTGTTGAGTGGATAGATTTTAGTTGGGGTAGTCGTTCAACATTCTACAAGAACAACTTACCATGGAGTATGATTTCTCTGAAATAATTTTTGTTGAGTGGATAGATTTTAGTTGGGATAGTCGTTCAACATTCTACAAGAACAACTTACCATGGACTATGATTTCTCTGAAACCATGATAGATTTCAAATCGATCCTGACCAAGATGAGTCTGTGGTGTGAAATAATTTTTGTTGAGTGGATAGATTTTAGTTGGGATAGTCGTTCAACATTCTACAAGAACAACGAACCATGGAGTATGATTTCTCTCAAACCATGATAGATTTCAAATCGATCCTGACCAAGATGAGTCTGTGGTGTGAAATAATTTTTGTTGAGTGGATAGATTTTAGTTGGGGTAGTCGTTCAACATTCTACAAGAACAACTTACCATGGAGTATGATTTCTCTGAAACCATGATAGATTTCAAATCGATCCTGACCAAGATTAGTCTGTGGTGTGAAATAATTTTTGTTGAGTGGATAGATTTTAGTTGGGGTAGTCGTTCAACATTCTACAAGAACAACTTACCATGGACTATGATTTCTCTGAAACCATGATAGATTTCAAATCGATCCTGACCAAGATGAGTCTGTGGTGTGAAATAATTTTTGTTGAGTGGATAGATTTTAGTTGGGATAGTCGTTCAACATTCTACAAGAACAACTTACCATGGACTATGATTTCTCTGAAACCATGATAGATTTCAAATCGATCCTGACCAAGATGAGTCTGTGGTGTGAAATAATTTTTGTTGAGTGGATAGATTTTAGTTGGGATAGTCGTTCAACATTCTACAAGAACAATTTACCATGGAGTATGATTTCTCTGAAATAATTTTTGTTGAGTGGATAGATTTTAGTTGGGGTAGTCGTTCAACATTCTACAAGAACAACTTACCATGGAGTATGATTTCTCTGAAATAATTTTTGTTGAGTGGATAGATTTTAGTTGGGGTAGTCGTTCAACATTCTACAAGAACAACGAACCATGGAGTATGATTTCTCTGAAACCATGATAGATTTCAAATCGATCCTGACCAAGATGAGTCTGTGGTGTGAAATAATTTTTGTTGAGTGGATAGATTTTAGTTGGGATAGTCGTTCAACATTCTACAAGAACAACTTACCATGGACTATGATTTCTCTGAAACCATGATAGATTTCAAATCGATCCTGACCAAGATGAGTCTGTGGTGTGAAATAATTTTTGTTGAGTGGATAGATTTTAGTTGGGGTAGTCGTTCAACATTCTACAAGAACAACTTATCATGGAGTATGATTTCTCTGAAATAATTTTTGTTGAGTGGATAGATTTTAGTTGGGGTAGTCGTTCAACATTCTACAAGAACAACTTACCATGGAGTATGATTTCTCTGAAATAATTTTTGTTGAGTGGATAGATTTTAGTTGGGGTAGTCGTTCAACATTCTACAAGAACAACTTACCATGGAGTATGATTTCTCTGAAATAATTTTTGTTGAGTGGATAGATTTTAGTTGGGGTAGTCGTTCAACATTCTACAAGAACAACTTACCATGGAGTATGATTTCTCTGAAACCATGATAGATTTCAAATCGATCCTGACCAAGATGAGTCTGTGGTGTGAAATAATTTTTGTTGAGTGGATAGATTTTAGTTGGGGTAGTCGTTCAACATTCTACAAGAACAACTTACCATGGACTATGATTTCTCTGAAACCATGATAGATTTCAAATCGATCCTGACCAAGATGAGTCTGTGGTGTGAAATAATTTTTGTTGAGTGGATAGATTTTAGTTGGGATAGTCGTTCAACATTCTACAAGAACAATTTACCATGGAGTATGATTTCTCTGAAATAATTTTTGTTGAGTGGATAGATTTTAGTTGGGGTAGTCGTTCAACATTCTACAAGAACAACTTACCATGGAGTATGATTTCTCTGAAATAATTTTTGTTGAGTGGATAGATTTTAGTTGGGGTAGTCGTTCAACATTCTACAAGAACAACGAACCATGGAGTATGATTTCTCTGAAACCATGATAGATTTCAAATCGATCCTGACCAAGATGAGTCTGTGGTGTGAAATAATTTTTGTTGAGTGGATAGATTTTAGTTGGGATAGTCGTTCAACATTCTACAAGAACAACTTACCATGGACTATGATTTCTCTGAAACCATGATAGATTTCAAATCGATCCTGACCAAGATGAGTCTGTGGTGTGAAATAATTTTTGTTGAGTGGATAGATTTTAGTTGGGGTAGTCGTTCAACATTCTACAAGAACAACGAACCATGGAGTATGATTTCTCTGAAATAATTTTTGTTGAGTGGATAGATTTTAGTTGGGGTAGTCGTTCAACATTCTACAAGAACAACTTACCATGGAGTATGATTTCTCTGAAATAATTTTTGTTGACTGGATAGATTTTAGTTGGGGTAGTCGTTCAACATTCTACAAGAACAACGAACCATGGAGTATGATTTCTCTGAAAAAATGATAGATTTCAAATCGATCCTGACCAAGATGAGTCTGTGGTGTGAAATAATTTTTGTTGAGTGGATAGATTTTAGTTGGGGTAGTCGTTCAACATTCTACAAGAACAACTTACCATGGAGTATGATTTCTCTGAAACCATGATAGATTTCAAATCGATCCTGACCAAGATGAGTCTGTGGTGTGAAATAATTTTTGTTGAGTGGATAGATTTTAGTTGGGGTAGTCGTTCAACATTCTACAAGAACAACTTACCATGGACTATGATTTCTCTGAAACCATGATAGATTTCAAATCGATCCTGACCAAGATGAGTCTGTGGTGTGAAATAATTTTTGTTGAGTGGATAGATTTTAGTTGGGATAGTCGTTCAACATTCTACAAGAACAATTTACCATGGAGTATGATTTCTCTGAAATAATTTTTGTTGAGTGGATAGGTTTTAGTTGGGGTAGTCGTTCAACATTCTACAAGAACAACTTACCATGGAGTATGATTTCTCTGAAATAATTTTTGTTGAGTGGATAGATTTTAGTTGGGGTAGTCGTTCAACATTCTACAAGAACAACGAACCATGGAGTATGATTTCTCTGAAACCATGATAGATTTCAAATCGATCCTGACCAAGATGAGTCTGTGGTGTGAAATAATTTTTGTTGAGTGGATAGATTTTAGTTGGGATAGTCGTTCAACATTCTACAAGAACAACTTACCATGGACTATGATTTCTCTGAAACCATGATAGATTTCAAATCGATCCTGACCAAGATGAGTCTGTGGTGTGAAATAATTTTTGTTGAGTGGATAGATTTTAGTTGGGGTAGTCGTTCAACATTCTACAAGAACAACTTATCATGGAGTATGATTTCTCTGAAATAATTTTTGTTGAGTGGATAGATTTTAGTTGGGGTAGTCGTTCAACATTCTACAAGAACAACTTACCATGGAGTATGATTTCTCTGAAATAATTTTTGTTGAGTGGATAGATTTTAGTTGGGGTAGTCGTTCAACATTCTACAAGAACAACGAACCATGGAGTATGATTTCTCTGAAACCATGATAGATTTCAAATCGATCCTGACCAAGATGAGTCTGTGGTGTGAAATAATTTTTGTTGAGTGGATAGATTTTAGTTGGGGTAGTCGTTCAACATTCTACAAGAACAACTTACCATGGAGTATGATTTCTCTGAAACCATGATAGATTTCAAATCGATCCTGACCAAGATGAGTCTGTGGTGTGAAATAATTTTTGTTGAGTGGATAGATTTTAGTTGGGGTAGTCGTTCAACATTCTACAAGAACAACTTACCATGGACTATGATTTCTCTGAAACCATGATAGATTTCAAATCGATCCTGACCAAGATGAGTCTATGGTGTGAAATAATTTTTGTTGAGTGGATAGATTTTAGTTAGGGGTAGTCGTTCAACATTCTACAAGAACAACTTACCATGGACTATGATTTCTCTGAAACCATGATAGATTTCAAATCGATTATGACCAAGATGAGTCTGTGGTGTGAAATAATTTTTGTTGAGTGGATAGATTTTAGGTGGGGTAGTCGTTCAACATTCTACAAGAACAACTTACCATGGAGTATGATTTCTCTGAAACCATGATAGATTTCAAATCGATCCTGATCAAGATGAGTCTGTGGTGTGAAATAATTTTTGTTGAGTGGATAGATTTTAGTTGGGGTAGTCGTTCAACATTCTACAAGAACAACTTACCATGGAGTATGATTTCTCTGAAACCATGATAGATTTCAAATCGATCCTGACCAAGATGAGTCTGTGGTGTGAAATAATTTTTGTTGAGTGGATAGATTTTAGTTGGGGTAGTCGTTCAACATTCTACAAGAACAACGAACCATGGAGTATGAATTCTCTGAAACCATGATAGATTTCAAATCGATCCTGACCAAGATGAGTCTGTGGTGTGAAATAATTTTTGTTGAGTGGATAGATTTTAGTTGGGATAGTCGTTCAACATTCTACAAGAACAACTTACCGTGGAGTATGATTTCTCTGAAACCATGATAGATTTCAAATCGATCCTGAACAAGATGAGTCTGTGGTGTGAATTAATTTTTGTTGAGTGGATAGATTTTAGTTGGGATAGTCGTTCAACATTCTACAAGAACAACTTATCATGGAGTATGATTTCTCTGAAACCATGATAGATTTCAAATCGATCCTGACCAAGATGAGTCTGTGGTGTGAAATAATTTTTGTTGAGTGGATAGATTTTAGTTGGGATAGTCGTTCAACATTCTACAAGAACAACGAACCATGGAGTATGATTTCTCAGAAACCATGATAGATTTCAAATCGATCCTGACCAAGATGAGTCTGTGGTGTGAAATAATTTTTGTTGAGTGGATAGATTTTAGTTGGGGTAGTCGTTCAACATTCTACAAGAACAACGAACCATGGAGTATGATTTCTCTGAAACCATGATAGATTTCAAATCGATCCTGACCAAGATGAGTCTGTGGTGTGAAATAATTTTTGTTGAGTGGATAGATTGTAGTTGGGGTAGTCGTTCAACATTCTACAAGAACAACTTATCATGGAGTATGATTTCTCTGAAATAATTTTTGTTGAGTGGATAGATTTTAGTTGGGGTAGTCGTTCAACATTCTACAAGAACAACGAACCATGGAGTATGATTTCTCTGCAACCATGATAGATTTCAAATCGATCCTGACCAAGATGAGTCTGTGGTGTGAAATAATTTTTGTTGAGTGGATAGATTTTAGTTAGGGGTAGTCGTTCAACATTCTACAAGAACAACTTACCATGGAGTATGATTTCTCTGAAATAATTTTTGTTGAGTGGATAGATTTTATTTGGGATAGTCGTTCAACATTCTACAAGAACGACTAACCATGGAGTATGATTTCTCTGAAATAGGATAGATTTTAGTTGGGGTAGTCGTTCAACATTCTACAAGAACAACTTACCATGGAGTATGATTTCTCTGAAACCATGATAGATTTCAAATCGATCCTGACCAAGATGAGTCTGTTATGTGAAATAATTTTTGTTGAGTGGATAGATTTTAGTTAGGGGTAGCCATTCAACATTCTACAAGAACAACTTACCATGGAGTATGATTTCTCTGAAACCATGATAGATTTCAAATCGATCCTGACCAAGATGAGTCTGTGGTGTGAAATAATTTTTGTTGAGTGGATAGATTTTAGTTGGGGTAGTCGTTCAACATTCTACAAGAACAACTTACCATGGAGTATGATTTCTCTGAAACCATGATAGATTTCAAATCGATTATGACCAAGATGAGTCTGTGGTGTAAAATAATTTTTGTTGAGTGGATAGATTTTAGTTGGGATAGTCGTTCAACATTCTACAAGAACGACTTACCATGGAGTATGATTTCTCTGAAATAATTTTGTTGAGTGGATAGATTTTAGTTGGGGTAGTCGTTCAACATTCTACAAGAACAACTTACCATGGACTATGATTTTTCAGAAACCATGATAGTTTTCAAATCGATCCTGATGAAGATGAGTCTGTGGTGTGAAATAATTTTTGTTGAGTGGATAGATTTTAGTTAGGGGTAGTCGATCAACATTCTACAAGAACAACTTACCATGGACTATGATTTCTCTGAAACCATGATAGATTTCAAATCGATCCTGACCAAGATGAGTCTGTGGTGTGAAATAATTTTTGTTGAGTGGATAGATTTTAGGTGGGGTAGTCGTTCAACATTCTACAAGAACAACTTACCATGGACTATGATTTCTCTGAAACCATGATAGATTTCAAATCGATCCTGATCAAGATGAGTCTGTGGTGTGAAATAATTTTTGTTGAGTGGATAGATTTTAGTTGGGGTAGTCGTTCAACATTCTACAAGAACAACTTACCATGGAGTATGATTTCTCTGAAACCATGATAGATTTCAAATCGATCCTAAACCAGGATGAGTCTGTGGTGTGAAATAATTTTTGTTGAGTGGATAGATTTTAGTTGGGGTAGTCGTTCAACATTCTACAAGAACAACGAACCATGGAGTATGATTTCTCTGAAACCATGATAGATTTCAAATCGATCCTGACCAAGATGAGTCTGTGGTGTGAAATAATTTTTGTTGAGTGGATAGATTTTAGTTGGGATAGTCGTTCAACATTCTACAAGTACAACTTACCATGGAGTATGATTTCTCTGAAACCATGATAGATTTCAAATCGATCCTGACCAAGATGAGTCTGTGGTGTGAAATAATTTTTGTTGAGTGGATAGATTTTAGTTGGGATAGTCGTTCAACATTCTACAAGAACAACTTACCATGGAGTATGATTTCTCTGAAACCATGATAGATTTCAAATCGATCCTGACCAAGATGAGTCTGTGGTGTGAAATAATTTTTGTTGAGTGGATAGATTTTAGTTGGGGTAGTCGTTCAACATTCTTCAAGAACAACTTACCATGTAGTATGATTTTCCTGAAATCATTTTTGTTGAGTGGATAGATTTTAGTTGGGGTAGTCGTTCAACATTCTACAATACAAGAACAACGAACCATGGAGTATGATTTCTCTGCAACCATGATAGATTTCAAATCGATCCTGACCAAGATGAGTCTGTGGTGTGAAATAATTTTTGTTGAGTGGATAGATTTTAGTTGGGGTAGTCGTTCAACATTCTTCAAGAACAACTTACCATGTAGTATGATTTTCCTGAAATCATTTTTGTTGAGTGGATAGATTTTAGTTGGGGTAGACGTTCAACATTCTACAATACAAGAACAACTTACCATGGAGTATGATTTCTCTGAAACCATGATAGATTTCAAATCGATCCTGACCAAGATGAGTCTGTGGTGTGAAATAATTTTTGTTGAGTGGATAGATTTTAGTTGGGGTAGTCGTTCAACATTCTACAAGAACAACGAACCATGGAGTATGAATTCTCTGAAACCATGATAGATTTCAAATCGATCCTGACCAAGATGAGTCTGTGGTGTGAAATAATTTTTGTTGAGTGGATAGATTTTAGTTGGGATAGTCGTTCAACATTCTACAAGAACAACTTACCATGGAGTATGATTTCTCTGAAACCATGATAGATTTCAAATCGATCCTGAACAAGATGAGTCTGTGGTGTGAATTAATTTTTGTTGAGTGGATAGATTTTAGTTGGGATAGTCGTTCAACATTCTACAAGAACAACTTATCATGGAGTATGATTTCTCTGAAACCATGATAGATTTCAAATCGATCCTGACCAAGATGAGTCTGTGGTGTGAAATAATTTTTGTTGAGTGGATAGATTTTAGTTGGGATAGTCGTTCAACATTCTACAAGAACAACGAACCATGGAGTATGATTTCTCAGAAACCATGATAGATTTCAAATCGATCCTGACCAAGATGAGTCTGTGGTGTGAAATAATTTTTGTTGAGTGGATAGATTTTAGTTGGGGTAGTCGTTCAACATTCTACAAGAACAACGAACCATGGAGTATGATTTCTCTGAAACCATGATAGATTTCAAATCGATCCTGACCAAGATGAGTCTGTGGTGTGAAATAATTTTTGTTGAGTGGATAGATTTTAGTTGGGGTAGTCGTTCAACATTCTACAAGAACAACTTATCATGGAGTATGATTTCTCTGAAATAATTTTTGTTGAGTGGATAGATTTTAGTTGGGGTAGTCGTTCAACATTCTACAAGAACAACGAACCATGGAGTATGATTTCTCTGCAACCATCATAGATTTCAAATCGATCCTGACCAAGATGAGTCTGTGGTGTAAAATAATTTTTGTTGAGTGGATAGATTTTAGTTGGGGTAGTCGTTCAACATTCTACAAGAACAACTTACCATGGAGTATGATTTCTCTGAAATAATTTTTGTTGAGTGGATATATTTTAGTTGGGGTAGTCGTTCAACATTCTACAAGAACAACGAACCATGGAGTATGATTTCTCTGAAATAATTTTTGTTGAGTGGACAGATTTTAGTTGGGGTAGTCGTTCAACATTCTACAATACAAGAACAACGAACCATGGAGTATGATTTCTCTGCAACCATCATAGATTTCAAATCGATCCTGACCAAGATGAGTCTGTGGTGTGAAATAATTTTTGTTGAGTGGATAGATTTTAGTTGGGGTAGTCGTTCAACATTCTACAAGAACAACTTACCATGGAGTATGATTTCTCTGAAATAATTTTTGTTGAGTGGATATATTTTAGTTGGGGTAGTCGTTCAGCATTCTACAAGAACAACGAACCATGGAGTATGATTTCTCTGAAATAATTTTTGTTGAGTGGACAGATTTTAGTTGGGGTAGTCGTTCAACATTCTACAATACAAGAACAACGAACCATGGAGTATGATTTCTCTGCAACCATGATAGATTTCAAATCGATCCTGACCAAGATGAGTCTGTGGTGTGAAATAATTTTTGTTGAGTGGATAGATTTTAGTTAGGGGTAGTCGTTCAACATTCTACAAGAACAACTTACCATGGAGTATGATTTCTCTGAAATAATTTTTGTTGAGTGGATAGATTTTAGTTGGGATAGTCGTTCAACATTCTACAAGAACGACTAACCATGGAGTATGATTTCTCTGAAATAATTTTTGTTGAGTGGATAGATTTTAGTTGGGGTAGTCGTTCAACATTCTACAAGAACAACTTACCATGGAGTATGATTTCTCTGAAACCATGATAGATTTCAAATCGATCCTGACCAAGATGAGTCTGTGGTGTGAAATAATTTTTGTTGAGTGGATAGATTTTAGTTAGGGGTAGTCGTTCAACATTCTACAAGAACAACTTACCATGGACTATGATTTCTCTGAAACCATGATAGATTTCAAATCGATCCTGACCAAGATGAGTCTGTGGTGTGAAATCATTTTTGTTGAGTGGATAGATTTTAGTTGGGGTAGTCGTTCAACATTCTACAAGAACAACTTACCATGGAGTATGATTTCTCTGAAACCATGATAGATTTCAAATCGATCCTGACCAAGATGAGTCTGTGGTGTGAAATAATTTTTGTTGAGTGGATAGATTTTAGTTGGGATAGTCGTTCAACAATCTACAAGAACGACTTACCATGGAGTATGATTTCTCTGAAATAATTTTGTTGAGTGGATAGATTTTAGTTGGGGTAGTCGTTCAACATTCTACAAGAACAACTTACCATGGACTATGATTTTTCAGAAACCATGATAGATTTCAAATCGATCCTGACGAAGATGAGTCTGTGGTGTGAAATAATTTTTGTTGAGTGGATAGATTTTAGTTAGGGGTAGTCGATCAACATTCTACAAGAACAACTTACCATGGACTATGATTTCTCTGAAACCATGATAGATTTCAAATCGATCCTGACCAAGATGAGTCTGTGGTGTGAAATAATTTTTGTTGAGTGGATAGATTTTAGGTGGGGTAGTCGTTCAACATTCTACAAGACCAACTATGATTTCTCTGAAACCATGATAGATTTCAAATCGATCCTGATCAAGATGAGTCTGTGGTGTGAAATAATTTTTGTTGAGTGGATAGATTTTAGTTGGGGTAGTCGTTCAACATTCTACAAGAACAACTTACCATGGAGTATGATTTCTCTGAAACCATGATAGATTTCAAATCGATCCTGACCAAGATGAGTCTGTGGTGTGAAATAATTTTTGTTGAGTGGATAGATTTTAGTTGGGATAGTCGTTCAACATTCTACAAGTACAACTTACCATGGAGTATGATTTCTCTGAAACCATGATAGATTTCAAATCGATCCTGACCAAGATGAGTCTGTGGTGTGAAATAATTTTTGTTGAGTGGATAGATTTTAGTTGGGATAGTCGTTCAACATTCTACAAGAACAACTTACAATGGAGTATGATTTCTCTGAAACCATGATAGATTTCAAATCGATCCTGACCAAGATGAGTCTGTGGTGTGAAATAATTTTTGTTGAGTGGATAGATTTTAGTTGGGGTAGTCGTTCAACATTCTTCAAGAACAACTTACCATGTAGTATGATTTTCCTGAAATCATTTTTGTTGAGTGGATAGATTTTAGTTGGGGTAGTCGTTCAACATTCTACAATACAAGAACAACGAACCATGGAGTATGATTTCTCTGCAACCATGATAGATTTCAAATCGATCCTGACCAAGATGAGTCTGTGGTGTGAAATAATTTTTGTTGAGTGGATAGATTTTAGTTAGGGGTAGTCGTTCAACATTCTACAAGAACAACGAACCATGGAGTATGATTTCTCTGAAATAATTTTTGTTGAGTGGATAGATTTTAGTTGGGGTAGTCGTTCAACATTCTACAATACAAGAACAACGAACCATGGAGTATGATTTCTCTGCAACCATTATAGATTTCAAATCGATCCTGACCAAGATGAGTCTGTGGTGTGAAATAATTTTTGTTGAGTGGATAGATTTTAGTTAGGGGTAGTCGTTCAACATTCTACAAGAACAACGAACCATGGAGTATGATTTCTCTGAAATAATTTTTGTTGAGTGGATAGATTTTAGTTAGGGGTAGTCGTTCAACATTCTACAAGAACAACTTTCCATGGGTTATGATTTCTCTGAAATAATTTTTGTTGAGTGGATAGATTTTAGTTGGGGTAGTCGTTCAACATTCTACAAGAACAACGAACCATGGAGTATGATTTCTCTGAAATAATTTTTGTTGAGTGGATAGATTTTAGTTGGGGTAGTCGTTCAACATTCTACAATACAAGAACAACGAACCATGGAGTATGATTTCTCTGCAACCATGATAGATTTCAAATCGATCCTGACCAAGATGAGTCTGTGGTGTGAAATAATTTTTGTTGAGTGGATAGATTTTAGTTAGGGGTAGTCGTTCAACATTCTACAAGAACAACGAACCATGGAGTATGATTTCTCTGAAATAATTTTTGTTGAGTGGATAGATTTTAGTTGGGATAGTCGTTCAACATTCTACAAGAACAACTTACCATGGAGTATGATTTCTCTGAAATAATTTTTGTTGAGTGGATAGATTTTAGTTGTTGTAGTCGTTCAACATTCTACAAGAACAACTTACCATGGACTATGATTTCTCTGAAACCATGATAGATTTCAAATCGATCCTGACCAAGATGAGTCTGTGGTGTGAAATAATTTTTGTTGAGTGGATAGATTTTAGTTGGGGTAGTCGTTCAACATTCTACAAGAACAACTTACCATGGAGTATGATTTCTCTGAAATAATTTTTGTTGAGTGGATAGATTTTAGTTGGGGTAGTCGTTCGACATTTTACAAGAACAACGAACCATGGAGTATGATTTCTCTGAAACCATGATAGATTTCAAATCGATCCTGACCAAGATGAGTCTGTGGTGTGAAATAATTTTTGTTGAGTGGATAGATTTTAGTTGGGGTAGTCGTTCAACATTCTACAAGAACAACTTACCATGGAGTATGATTTCTCTGAAACCATGATAGATTTCAAATCGATCCTGACCAAGATGAGTCTGTGGTGTGAAATAATTTTTGTTGAGTGGATAGATTTTAGTTGGGGTAGTCGTTCAACATTTTACAAGAACAGCGAACCATGGAGTATGATTTCTCTGAAACCATGATAGATTTCAAATCGATCCTGACCAAGATGAGTCTGTGGTGTGAAATAATTTTTGTTGAGTGGATAGATTTTAGTTGGGGTAGTCGTTCAACATTCTACAAGAACAACTTACCATGGAGTATGATTTCTCTGAAACCATGATAGATTTCAAATCGATCCTGACCAAGATGAGTCTGTGGTGTGAAATAATTTTTGTTGAGTGGATAGATTTTAGTTGGGGTAGTCGTTCAACATTCTACAAGAACAACTTACCATGGAGCATGATTTCTCAGAAATAATTTTTGTTGAGTGGATAGATTTTAGTTGGGGTAGTCGTTCAACATTTTACAAGAACAACGAACCATGGAGTATGATTTCTCTGAAACCATGATAGATTTCAAATCGATCCTGACCAAGATGAGTCTGTGGTGTGAAATAATTTTTGTTGAGTGGATAGATTTTAGTTGGGGTAGTTGTTCAACATTCTACAAGAACAACTTACCATGGACTATGATTTATCTGAAACCATGATAGATTTCAAATCGATCCTGACCAAGATGAGTCTGTGGTGTGAAATAATTTTTGTTGAGTGGATAGATTTTAGTTGGGATAGTCGTTCAACATTCTACAAGAACAACTTACCATGGAGTATGATTTCTCTGAAACCATGATAGATTTCAAATCGATCCTGACCAAGATGAGTCTGTGGTGTGAAATAATTTTTGTTGAGTGGATAGATTTTAGTTAGGGGTAGTCGTTCAACATTCTTCAAGAACAACTTACCATGTAGTATGATTTTCCTGAAATCATTTTTGTTGAGTGGATAGATTTTAGTTGGGGTAGTCGTTCAACATTCTACAATACAAGAACAACGAACCATGGAGTATGATTTCTCTGCAACCATGATAGATTTCAAATCGATCCTGACCAAGATGAGTCTGTGGTGTGAAATAATTTTTGTTGAGTGGATAGATTTTAGTTAGGGGTAGTCGTTCAACATTCTACAAGAACAACGAACCATGGAGTATGATTTCTCTGAAATAATTTTTGTTGAGTGGATAGATTTTAGTTGGGGTAGTCGTTCAACATTCTACAATACAAGAACAACGAACCATGGAGTATGATTTCTCTGCAACCATTATAGATTTCAAATCGATCCTGACCAAGATGAGTCTGTGGTGTGAAATAATTTTTGTTGAGTGGATAGATTTTAGTTAGGGGTAGTCGTTCAACATTCTACAAGAACAACGAACCATGGAGTATGATTTCTCTGAAATAATTTTTGTTGAGTGGATAGATTTTAGTTAGGGGTAGTCGTTCAACATTCTACAAGAACAACTTTCCATGGGTTATGATTTCTCTGAAATAATTTTTGTTGAGTGGATAGATTTTAGTTGGGGTAGTCGTTCAACATTCTACAAGAACAACGAACCATGGAGTATGATTTCTCTGAAATAATTTTTGTTGAGTGGATAGATTTTAGTTGGGGTAGTCGTTCAACATTCTACAATACAAGAACAACGAACCATGGAGTATGATTTCTCTGCAACCATGATAGATTTCAAATCGATCCTGACCAAGATGAGTCTGTGGTGTGAAATAATTTTTGTTGAGTGGATAGATTTTAGTTAGGGGTAGTCGTTCAACATTCTACAAGAACAACGAACCATGGAGTATGATTTCTCTGAAATAATTTTTGTTGAGTGGATAGATTTTAGTTGGGATAGTCGTTCAACATTCTACAAGAACAACTTACCATGGAGTATGATTTCTCTGAAATAATTTTTGTTGAGTGGATAGATTTTAGTTGTTGTAGTCGTTCAACATTCTACAAGAACAACTTACCATGGACTATGATTTCTCTGAAACCATGATAGATTTCAAATCGATCCTGACCAAGATGAGTCTGTGGTGTGAAATAATTTTTGTTGAGTGGATAGATTTTAGTTGGGGTAGTCGTTCAACATTCTACAAGAACAACTTACCATGGAGTATGATTTCTCTGAAATAATTTTTGTTGAGTGGATAGATTTTAGTTGGGGTAGTCGTTCGACATTTTACAAGAACAACGAACCATGGAGTATGATTTCTCTGAAACCATGATAGATTTCAAATCGATCCTGACCAAGATGAGTCTGTGGTGTGAAATAATTTTTGTTGAGTGGATAGATTTTAGTTGGGGTAGTCGTTCAACATTCTACAAGAACAACTTACCATGGAGTATGATTTCTCTGAAACCATGATAGATTTCAAATCGATCCTGACCAAGATGAGTCTGTGGTGTGAAATAATTTTTGTTGAGTGGATAGATTTTAGTTGGGGTAGTCGTTCAACATTTTACAAGAACAGCGAACCATGGAGTATGATTTCTCTGAAACCATGATAGATTTCAAATCGATCCTGACCAAGATGAGTCTGTGGTGTGAAATAATTTTTGTTGAGTGGATAGATTTTAGTTGGGGTAGTCGTTCAACATTCTACAAGAACAACTTACCATGGAGTATGATTTCTCTGAAACCATGATAGATTTCAAATCGATCCTGACCAAGATGAGTCTGTGGTGTGAAATAATTTTTGTTGAGTGGATAGATTTTAGTTGGGGTAGTCGTTCAACATTCTACAAGAACAACTTACCATGGAGCATGATTTCTCAGAAATAATTTTTGTTGAGTGGATAGATTTTAGTTGGGGTAGTCGTTCAACATTTTACAAGAACAACGAACCATGGAGTATGATTTCTCTGAAACCATGATAGATTTCAAATCGATCCTGACCAAGATGAGTCTGTGGTGTGAAATAATTTTTGTTGAGTGGATAGATTTTAGTTGGGGTAGTTGTTCAACATTCTACAAGAACAACTTACCATGGACTATGATTTCTCTGAAAGCATGATAGATTTCAAATCGATCCTGACCAAGATGAGTCTGTGGTGTGAAATAATTTTTGTTGAGTGGATAGATTTTAGTTGGGATAGTCGTTCAACATTCTACAAGAACAACTTACCATGGAGTATGATTTCTCTGAAACCATGATAGATTTCAAATCGATCCTGACCAAGATGAGTCTGTGGTGTGAAATAATTTTTGTTGAGTGGATAGATTTTAGTTAGGGGTAGTCGTTCAACATTCTACAAGAACAACGAACCATGGAGTATGATTTCTCTGAAATAATTTTTGTTGAGTGGATAGATTTTAGTTAGGGGTAGTCGTTCAACATTCTACAAGAACAACTTTCCATGGGTTATGATTTCTCTGAAATAATTTTTGTTGAGTGGATAGATTTTAGTTGGGGTAGTCGTTCAACATTCTACAAGAACAACGAACCATGGAGTATGATTTCTCTGAAATAATTTTTGTTGAGTGGATAGATTTTAGTTGGGGTAGTCGTTCAACATTCTACAATACAAGAACAACGAACCATGGAGTATGATTTCTCTGCAACCATGATAGATTTCAAATCGATCCTGACCAAGATGAGTCTGTGGTGTGAAATAATTTTTGTTGAGTGGATAGATTTTAGTTAGGGGTAGTCGTTCAACATTCTACAAGAACAACGAACCATGGAGTATGATTTCTCTGAAATAATTTTTGTTGAGTGGATAGATTTTAGTTGGGATAGTCGTTCAACATTCTACAAGAACAACTTACCATGGAGTATGATTTCTCTGAAATAATTTTTGTTGAGTGGATAGATTTTAGTTGTTGTAGTCGTTCAACATTCTACAAGAACAACTTACCATGGACTATGATTTCTCTGAAACCATGATAGATTTCAAATCGATCCTGACCAAGATGAGTCTGTGGTGTGAAATAATTTTTGTTGAGTGGATAGATTTTAGTTGGGGTAGTCGTTCAACATTCTACAAGAACAACTTACCATGGAGTATGATTTCTCTGAAATAATTTTTGTTGAGTGGATAGATTTTAGTTGGGGTAGTCGTTCGACATTTTACAAGAACAACGAACCATGGAGTATGATTTCTCTGAAACCATGATAGATTTCAAATCGATCCTGACCAAGATGAGTCTGTGGTGTGAAATAATTTTTGTTGAGTGGATAGATTTTAGTTGGGGTAGTCGTTCAACATTCTACAAGAACAACTTACCATGGAGTATGATTTCTCTGAAACCATGATAGATTTCAAATCGATTCTGACCAAGATGAGTCTGTGGTGTGAAATAATTTTTGTTGAGTGGATAGATTTTAGTTGGGGTAGTCGTTCAACATTTTACAAGAACAGCGAACCATGGAGTATGATTTCTCTGAAACCATGATAGATTTCAAATCGATCCTGACCAAGATGAGTCTGTGGTGTGAAATAATTTTTGTTGAGTGGATAGATTTTAGTTGGGGTAGTCGTTCAACATTCTACAAGAACAACTTACCATGGAGTATGATTTCTCTGAAACCATGATAGATTTCAAATCGATCCTGACCAAGATGAGTCTGTGGTGTGAAATAATTTTTGTTGAGTGGATAGATTTTAGTTGGGGTAGTCGTTCAACATTCTACAAGAACAACTTACCATGGAGCATGATTTCTCAGAAATAATTTTTGTTGAGTACATAGATTTTAGTTGGGGTAGTCGTTCAACATTTTACAAGAACAACGAACCATGGAGTATGATTTCTCTGAAACCATGATAGATTTCAAATCGATCCTGACCAAGATGAGTCTGTGGTGTGAAATAATTTTTGTTGAGTGGATAGATTTTAGTTGGGGTAGTTGTTCAACATTCTACAAGAACAACTTACCATGGACTATGATTTCTCTGAAAGCATGATAGATTTCAAATCGATCCTGACCAAGATGAGTCTGTGGTGTGAAATAATTTTTGTTGAGTGGATAGATTTTAGTTGGGATAGTCGTTCAACATTCTACAAGAACAACTTACCATGGAGTATGATTTCTCTGAAACCATGATAGATTTCAAATCGATCCTGACCAAGATGAGTCTGTAGTGTGAAATAATTTTTGTTGAGTGGATAGATTTTAGTTGGGGTAGTCGTTCAACATTCTACAAGAACAACGAACCATGGAGTATGATTTCTCTGAAACCATGATAGATTTCAAATCGATCCAAGATGAGTCTGTGGTGTGAAATAATTTTTGTTGAGTGGACAGATTTTAGTTGGGATAGTCGTTCAACATTCTACAAGAACAACTTACCATGGAGTATGATTTCTCTGAAACAATGATAGATTTCAAATCGATCCTGACCAAGATGAGTCTGTGGTGTGAAATAATTTTTGTTGAGTGGATAGATTTTAGTTGGGGTAGTCGTTCAACATTCTACAAGAACAACTTACCATGGAGTATGATTTCTCTAAAATAATTTTTGTTGAGTGGATAGATTTTAGTTGGGATAGTCGTTCAACATTCTACAAGAACAACGAACCATGGAGTATGATTTCTCTGAAACCATGATAGATTTCAAATCGATCCTGACCAAGATGAGTCTGTGGTGTGAAATAATTTTTGTTGAGTGGATAGATTTTAGTTGGGGTAGTCGTTCAACATTCTACAAGAACAACTTACCATGGAGTATGATTTCTCTGAAATAATTTTTGTTGAGTGGATAGATTTTAGTTGGGGTAGTCGTTCAACATTCTACAAGAACAACTTACCATGGACTATGATTTCTCTGAAATAATTTTTGTTGAGTGGATAGATTTTAGTTGGGATAGTCGTTCAACATTCTACAAGAACAACGAACCATGGAGTATGATTTCTCTGAAACCATGATAGATTTCAAATCGATCCTGACCAAGATGAGTCTGTGGTGTGAAATAATTTTTGCTGAGTGGATAGATTTTAGTTGGGGTAGTCGTTCAACATTCTACAAGAACAACGAACCATGGAGTATGATTTCTCTGAAACCATGATAGATTTCAAATCGATCCTGACCAAGATGAGTCTGTGGTGTGAAATAATTTTTGCTGAGTGGATAGATTTTAGTTGGGGTAGTCGTTCAACATTCTACAAGAACAACTTACCATGGAGTATGATTTCTCTGAAATAATTTTTGTTGAGTGGATAGATTTTAGTTGGGGTAGTCGTTCAACATTCTACAAGAACAACTTACCATGGACTATGATTTCTCTGAAACCATGATATATTTCAAATCGATCCTGACCAAGATGAGTCTGTGGTGTGAAATAATTTTTGTTGAGTGGATAGATTTTAGTTGGGGTTGTCGTTCAACATTCTACAAGAACAACTCACCATGGAGTATGATTTCTCTGAAACCATGATAGATTTCAAATCGATCCTGACCAAGATGAGTCTGTGGTGTGAAATAATTTTTGTTGAGTGGATAGATTTTAGTTGGGGTAGTCGTTCAACATTCTACAAGAACAATGAACCATGGAGTATGATTTCTCTGAAACCATGATAGATTTCAAATCGATCCTGACCAAGATGAGTCTGTGGTGTGAAATAATTTTTGTTGAGTGGATAGATTTTAGTTGGGGTTGTCGTTCAACATTCTACAAGAACAACTCACCATGGAGTATGATTTCTCTGAAACCATGATAGATTTCAAATCGATCCTGACCAAGATGAGTCTGTGGTTTGAAATAATTTTTGTTGAGTGGATAGATTTTAGTTGGGGTAGTCGTTCAACATTCTACAAGAACAACTTACCATGGACTATGATTTCTCTGAAACCATGATAGATTTCAAATCGATCCTGACCAAGATGAGTCTGTGGTGTGAAATAATTTTTGTTGAGTGGATAGATTTTAGTTGGGGTAGTCGTTCAACATTCTACAAGAACAACTTACCATGGAGTATGATTTCTCTGAAATAATTTTTGTTGAGTGGATAGATTTTAGTTGGGGTAGTCGTTCAACATTCTACAAGAACAACGAACCATGGAGTATGATTTCTCTGAAACCATGATAGATTTCAAATCGATCCTGACCAAGATGAGTCTGTGGTGTGAAATAATTTTTGTTGAGTGGTTAGATTTTAGGTGGGGTAGTCGTTCAACATTCTACAAGAACAACTTACCATGGACTATGATTTCTCTGAAACCATGATAGATTTCAAATCGATCCTGATCAAGATGAGTCTGTGGTGTGAAATAATTTTTGTTGAGTGGATAGATTTTAGTTGGGGTAGTCGTTCAACATTCTACAAGAACAACTTACCATGGAGTATGATTTCTCTGAAACCATGATAGATTTCAAATCGATCCTGACCAAGATGAGTCTGTGGTATGAAATAATTTTTGTTGAGTGGATAGATTTTAGGTGAGGTAGTCGTTCAACATTCTACAAGAACAACTTACCATGGACTATGATTTCTCTGAAACCATGATAGATTTCAAATCGATCCTGATCAAGATGAGTCTGTGGTGTGAAATAATTTTTGTTGAGTGGATAGATTTTAGTTGGGGTAGTCGTTCAACATTCTACAAGAACAACGAACCATGGAGTATGATTTCTCTGAAACCATGATAGATTTCAAATCGATCCTGACCAAGATGAGTCTGTGGTGTGAAAAAATTTTTGTTGAGTGGATAGATTTTAGTTGGGGTAGTCGTTTAACATTCTACAAGAACAACTTACCATGGAGTATGATTTCTCTGAAACCATGATAGATTTCAAATCGATCTTGACCAAGATGAGTCTGTGGTGTGAAATAATTTTTGTTGAGTGGATAGATTTTAGTTGGGGTAGTCGTTCAACATTCTACAAGAACAACTTATCATGGAGTATGATTCCTCTGAAACCATGATAGATTTCAAATCGATCCTGACCAAGATGAGTCTGTGGTGTGAAATAATTTTTGTTGAGTGGATAGATTTTAGGTGGGGTAGTCGTTCAACATTCTACAAGAACAACTTACCATGGACTATGATTTCTCTGAAACCATGATAGATTTCAAATCGATCCTGACCAAGATGAGTCTGTGGTGTGAAATAATTTTTGTTGAGTGGATAGATTTTAGGTGGGATAGTCGTTCAATATTCTACAAGAACAACGAACCATGGAGTATGATTTCTCTGAAACTATGATAGATTTCAAATCGATCCTGACCAAGATGAGTCTGTGGTGTGAAATAATTTTTGTTGAGTGGTTAGATTTTAGTTGGGGTAGTCGTTCAACATTCTACAAGAACAACTTACCATGGACTATGATTTCTCTGAAACCATGATAGATTTCAAATCGATCCTGATCAAGATGAGTCTGTGGTGTGAAATAATTTTTGTTGAGTGGATAGATTTTAGTTGGGGTAGTCGTTCAACATTCTACAAGAACAACTTATAATGGAGTATGATTTCTCTGAAACCATGATAGATTTCAAATCGATCTTGACCAAGATGAGTCTGTGGTGTGAAATAATTTTTGTTGAGTGGATAGATTTTAGTTGGGGTAGTCGTTCAACATTCTACAAGAACAACTTACCATGGAGTATGATTTCTCTGAAACCATGATAGATTTCAAATCGATCCTGACCAAGATGAGTCTGTGGTGTGAAATAATTTTTGTTGAGTGGATAGATTTTAGGTGGGGTAGTCGTTCAACATTCTACAAGAACAACTTACCATGGACTATAATTTCTCTGAAACCATGATAGATTTCAAATCGATCCTGACCAAGATGAGTCTGTGGTGTGAAATAATTTTTGTTGAGTGGATAGATTTTAGGTGGGATAGTCGTTCAATATTCTACAAGAACAACGAACCATGGAGTATGATTTCTCTGAAACTATGATAGATTTCAAATCGATCCTGACCAAGATGAGTCTGTGGTGTGAAATAATTTTTGTTGAGTGGATAGATTTTAGTTAGGGGTAGTCGTTCAACATTCTACAAGAACAACTTACCATGGACTATGATTTCTCTGAAACCATGATAGATTTCAAATCGATCCTGATCAAGATGAGTCTGTGGTGTGAAATAATTTTTGTTGAGTGGATAGATTTTAGTTGGGGTAGTCGTTCAACATTCTACAAGAACAACTTACCATGGAGTATGATTTCTCTGAAACCATGATAGATTTCAAATCGATCCTGACCAAGATGAGTCTGTGGTGTGAAATAATTTTTGTTGAGTGGATAGATTTTAGGTGGGGTAGTCGTTCAACATTCTACAAGAACAACTTACCATGGACTATGATTTCTCTGAAACCATGATAGATTTCAAATCGATCCTGACCAAGATGAGTCTGTGGTGTGAAATAATTTTTGTTGAGTGGATAGATTTTAGTTGGGGTAGTCGTTCAACATTCTACAAGAACAACGAACCATGGAGTATGATTTCTCTGAAACCATGATAGATTTCAAATCGATCTTGACCAAGATGAGTCTGTGGTGTGAAATAATTTTTGTTGAGTGGATAGATTTTAGTTGGGGTAGTCGTTCAACATTCTACAAGGACAACTTACCATGGAGTATGATTTCTCTGAAACCATGATAGATTTCAAATCGATCCTGACCAAGATGAGTCTGTGGTGTGAAATAATTTTTGTTGAGTGGATAGATTTTAGGTGGGGTAGTCGTTCAACATTCTACAAGAACAACTTACCATGGAGTATGATTTCTCTGAAACCGTGATAGATTTCAAATCGATCCTGACCAAGATGAGTCTGTGGTGTTAAATAATTTTTGTTGAGTGGATAGATTTTAGGTGGGATAGTCGTTCAACATTCTACAAGAACAACTTACCATGGAGTATGATTTCTCTGAAACTATGATAGATTTCAAATCGATCCTGACCAAGATGAGTCTGTGGTGTGAAATAATTTTTGTTGAGTGGATAGATTTTAGTTGAGGTAGTCGTTCAACATTCTACAAGAACAACTTATAATGGAGTATGATTTCTCTGAAACCATGATAGATTTCAAATCGATCCTGACCAAGATGAGTCTGTGGTGTGAAATAATTTTTGTTGAGTGGATAGATTTTAGTTGGGGTAGTCGTTCAACATTCTACAAGAACAACTTACCATGGAGTATGATTTCTCTGAAACCATGATAGATTTCAAATCGATCCTGACCAAGATGAGTCTGTGGTGTGAAATAATTTTTGTTGAGTGGATAGATTTTAGGTGGGGTAGTCGTTCAACATTCTACAAGAACAACTTACCATGGAGTATGATTTCTCTGAAATAATTTTTGTTGAGTGGATAGATTTTAGTTGGGATAGTCGTTCAACATTCTACAAGAACAACGAACCATGGAGTATGATTTCTCTGAAACCATGATAGATTTCAAATCGATCCTGACCAAGATGAGTCTGTGGTGTGAAATAATTTTTGTTGAGTGGATAGATTTTAGTTAGGGTAGTCGTTCAACATTCTACAAGAACAACTTACCATGGAGTATGATTTCTCTGAAACCATGATAGATTTCAAATCGATCTTGACCAAGATGAGTCTGTGGTGTGAAATAATTTTTGTTGAGTGGATAGATTTTAGTTGGGGTAGTCGTTCAACATTCTACAAGAACAACTTACCATGGAGTATGATTTCTCTGAAACCATGATAGATTTCAAATCGATCCTGACCAAGATGAGTCTGTGGTGTGAAATAATTTTTGTTGAGTGGATAGATTTTAGGTGGGGTAGTCGTTCAACATTCTACAAGAACAACTTGCCATGGAGTATGATTTCTCTGAAACCATGATAGATTTCAAATCGATCCTGACCAGGATGAGTCTGTGGTGTGAAATAATTTTTGTTGAGTGGATAGATTTTAGGTGGGGTAGTCGTTCAACATTCTACAAGAACAACTTACCATGGAGTATGATTTCTCTGAAACCGTGATAGATTTCAAATCGATCCTGACCAAGATGAGTCTGTGGTGTTAAATAATTTTTGTTGAGTGGATAGATTTTAGGTGGGATAGTCGTTCAACATTCTACAAGAACAACTTACCATGGAGTATGATTTCTCTGAAACTATGATAGATTTCAAATCGATCCTGACCAAGATGAGTCTGTGGTGTGAAATAATTTTTGTTGAGTGGATAGATTTTAGTTGAGGTAGTCGTTCAACATTCTACAAGAACAACTTATAATGGAGTATGATTTCTCTGAAACCATGATAGATTTCAAATCGATCCTGACCAAGATGAGTCTGTGGTGTGAAATAATTTTTGTTGAGTGGATAGATTTTAGTTGGGGTAGTCGTTCAACATTCTACAAGAACAACTTACCATGGAGTATGATTTCTCTGAAACCATGATAGATTTCAAATCGATCCTGACCAAGATGAGTCTGTGGTGTGAAATAATTTTTGTTGAGTGGATAGATTTTAGGTGGGGTAGTCGTTCAACATTCTACAAGAACAACTTACCATGGAGTATGATTTCTCTGAAATAATTTTTGTTGAGTGGATAGATTTTAGTTGGGATAGTCGTTCAACATTCTACAAGAACAACGAACCATGGAGTATGATTTCTCTGAAACCATGATAGATTTCAAATCGATCCTGACCAAGATGAGTCTGTGGTGTGAAATAATTTTTGTTGAGTGGATAGATTTTAGTTAGGGTAGTCGTTCAACATTCTACAAGAACAACGAACCATGGAGTATGATTTTTCTGAAACCATGATAGATTTCAAATCGATCCTGATCAAGATGAGTCTGTGGTGTGAAATAATTTTTGTTGAGTGGATAGATTTTAGTTGGGATAGTCGTTCAACATTCTACAAGAACAACTTACCATGGAGTATGATTTCTCTGAAACCATGATAGATTTCAAATCGATCCTGACCAAGATGAGTCTGTAGTGTGAAATAATTTTTGTTGAGTGGATAGATTTTAGTTGGGGTAGTCGTTCAACATTCTACAAGAACAACGAACCATGGAGTATGATTTCTCTGAAACCATGATAGATTTCAAATCGATCCAAGATGAGTCTGTGGTGTGAAATAATTTTTGTTGAGTGGACAGATTTTAGTTGGGATAGTCGTTCAACATTCTACAAGAACAACTTACCATGGAGTATGATTTCTCTGAAACCATGATAGATTTCAAATCGATCCTGACCAAGATGAGTCTGTGGTGTGAAATAATTTTTGTTGAGTGGATAGATTTTAGGTGGGGTAGTCGTTCAACATTCTACAAGAACAACTTACCATGGACTATGATTTCTCTGAAACCATGATAGATTTCAAATCGATCCTGATCAAGATGAGTCTGTGGTGTGAAATAATTTTTGTTGAGTGGATAGATTTTAGTTGGGATAGTCGTTCAACATTCTACAAGAACAACTTACCATGGAGTATGATTTCTCTGAAACCATGATAGATTTCAAATCGATCCTGACCAAGATGAGTCTGTGGTGTGAAATAATTTTTGTTGAGTGGATAGATTTTAGTTGAGGTAGTCGTTCAACATTCTACAAGAACAACTTATAATGGAGTATGATTTCTCTGAAACCATGATAGATTTCAAATCGATCTTGACCAAGATGAGTCTGTGGTGTGAAATAATTTTTGTTGAGTGGATAGATTTTAGTTGGGGTAGTCGTTCAACATTCTACAAGAACAACTTACCATGGAGTATGATTTCTCTGAAACCATGATAGATTTCAAATCGATCCTGACCAAGATGAGTCTGTGGTGTGAAATAATTTTTGTTGAGTGGATAGATTTTAGGTGGGGTAGTCGTTCAACATTCTACAAGAACAACTTACCATGGACTATGATTTCTCTGTAACCATGATAGATTTCAAATCGATCCTGATCAAGATGAGTCTGTGGTGTGAAATAATTTTTGTTGAGTGGATAGATTTTAGTTGGGATAGTCGTTCAACATTCTACAAGAACAACTTACCATGGAGTATGATTTCTCTGAAACCATGATAGATTTCAAATCGATCCTGACCAAGATGAGTCTGTAGTGTGAAATAATTTTTGTTGAGTGGATAGATTTTAGTTGGGGTAGTCGTTCAACATTCTACAAGAACAACGAACCATGGAGTATGATTTCTCTGAAACCATGATAGATTTCAAATCGATCCAAGATGAGTCTGTGGTGTGAAATAATTTTTGTTGAGTGGACAGATTTTAGTTGGGATAGTCGTTCAACATTCTACAAGAACAACTTACCATGGAGTATGATTTCTCTGAAACAATGATAGATTTCAAATCGATCCTGACCAAGATGAGTCTGTGGTGTGAAATAATTTTTGTTGAGTGGATAGATTTTAGTTGGGGTAGTCGTTCAACATTCTACAAGAACAACTTACCATGGTGTATGATTTCTCTAAAATAATTTTTGTTGAGTGGATAGATTTTAGTTGGGATAGTCGTTCAACATTCTACAAGAACAACGAACCATGGAGTATGATTTCTCTGAAACCATGATAGATTTAAAATCGATCCTGACCAGGATGAGTCTGTGGTGTGAAATAATTTTTGTTGAGTGGATAGATTTTAGTTGGGGTAGTCGTTCAACATTCTACAAGAACAACTTACCATGGAGTATGATTTCTCTGAAATAATTTTTGTTGAGTGGATAGATTTTAGTTGGGGTAGTCGTTCAACATTCTACAAGAACAACTTACCATGGACTATGATTTCTCTGAAATAATTTTTGTTGAGTGGATAGATTTTAGTTGGGATAGTCGTTCAACATTCTACAAGAACAACGAACCATATAGTATGATTTCTCTGAAACCATGATAGATTTCAAATCGATCCTGACCAAGATGAGTCTGTGGTGTGAAATAATTTTTGCTGAGTGGATAGATTTTAGTTGGGGTAGTCGTTCAACATTCTACAAGAACAACTTACCATGGAGTATGATTTCTCTGAAACCATGATAGATTTCAAATCGATCCTGACCAAGATGAGTCTGTGGTGTGAAATAATTTTTGTTGAGTGGATAGATTTTACGTGGGGTAGTCGTTCAACATTCTACAAGAACAACTTACCATGGAGTATGATTTCTCTGAAACCATGATAGATTTCAAATCGATCCTGACCAAGATGAGTCTGTGGTGTGAAATAATTTTTGTTGAGTGGATAGATTTTAGGTGGGGTAGTCGTTCAACATTCTACAAGAACAACTTACCATGGAGTATGATTTCTCTGAAACCGTGATAGATTTCAAATCGATCCTGACCAAGATGAGTCTGTGGTGTTAAATAATTTTTGTTGAGTGGATAGATTTTAGGTGGGATAGTCGTTCAACATTCTACAAGAACAACTTACCATGGAGTATGATTTCTCTGAAACTATGATAGATTTCAAATCGATCCTGACCAAGATGAGTCTGTGGTGTGAAATAATTTTTGTTGAGTGGATAGATTTTAGTTGAGGTAGTCGTTCAACATTCTACAAGAACAACTTATAATGGAGTATGATTTCTCTGAAACCATGATAGATTTCAAATCGATCCTGACCAAGATGAGTCTGTGGTGTGAAATAATTTTTGTTGAGTGGATAGATTTTAGTTGGGGTAGTCGTTCAACATTCTACAAGAACAACTTACCATGGAGTATGATTTCTCTGAAACCATGATAGATTTCAAATCGATCCTGACCAAGATGAGTCTGTGGTGTGAAATAATTTTTGTTGAGTGGATAGATTTTAGGTGGGGTAGTCGTTCAACATTCTACAAGAACAACTTACCATGGAGTATGATTTCTCTGAAATAATTTTTGTTGAGTGGATAGATTTTAGTTGGGATAGTCGTTCAACATTCTACAAGAACAACGAACCATGGAGTATGATTTCTCTGAAACCATGATAGATTTCAAATCGATCCTGACCAAGATGAGTCTGTGGTGTGAAATAATTTTTGTTGAGCGGATAGATTTTAGTTAGGGTAGTCGTTCAACATTCTACAAGAACAACGAACCATGGAGTATGATTTTTCTGAAACCATGATAGATTTCAAATCGATCCTGATCAAGATGAGTCTGTGGTGTGAAATAATTTTTGTTGAGTGGATAGATTTTAGTTGGGATAGTCGTTCAACATTCTACAAGAACAACTTACCATGGAGTATGATTTCTCTGAAACCATGATAGATTTCAAATCGATCCTGACCAAGATGAGTCTGTAGTGTGAAATAATTTTTGTTGAGTGGATAGATTTTAGTTGGGGTGGTCGTTCAACATTCTACAAGAACAACGAACCATGGAGTATGATTTCTCTGAAACCATGATAGATTTCAAATCGATCCAAGATGAGTCTGTGGTGTGAAATAATTTTTGTTGAGTGGACAGATTTTAGTTGGGATAGTCGTTCAACATTCTACAAGAACAACTTACCATGGAGTATGATTTCTCTGAAACCATGATAGATTTCAAATCGATCCTGACCAAGATGAGTCTGTGGTGTGAAATAATTTTTGTTGAGTGGATAGATTTTAGGTGGGGTAGTCGTTCAACATTCTACAAGAACAACTTACCATGGACTATGATTTCTCTGAAACCATGATAGATTTCAAATCGATCCTGATCAAAATGAGTCTGTGGTGTGAAATAATTTTTGTTGAGTGGATAGATTTTAGTTGGGATAGTCGTTCAACATTCTACAAGAACAACTTACCATGGAGTATGATTTCTCTGAAACCATGATAGATTTCAAATCGATCCTGACCAAGATGAGTCTGTGGTGTGAAATAATTTTTGTTGAGTGGATAGATTTTAGTTGAGGTAGTCGTTCAACATTCTACAAGAACAACTTATAATGGAGTATGATTTCTCTGAAACCATGATAGATTTCAAATCGATCTTGACCAAGATGAGTCTGTGGTGTGAAATAATTTTTGTTGAGTGGATAGATTTTAGTTGGGGTAGTCGTTCAACATTCTACAAGAACAACTTACCATGGAGTATGATTTCTCTGAAACCATGATAGATTTCAAATCGATCCTGACCAAGATGAGTCTGTGGTGTGAAATAATTTTTGTTGAGTGGATAGATTTTAGGTGGGGTAGTCGTTCAACATTCTACAAGAACAACTTACCATGGACTATGATTTCTCTGTAACCATGATAGATTTCAAATCGATCCTGATCAAGATGAGTCTGTGGTGTGAAATAATTTTTGTTGAGTTAATAGATTTTAGTTGGGATAGTCGTTCAACATTCTACAAGAACAACTTATCATGGAGTATGATTTCTCTGAAACCATGATAGATTTCAAATCGATCCTGACCAAGATGAGTCTGTAGTGTGAAATAATTTTTGTTGAGTGGATAGATTTTAGTTGGGGTAGTCGTTCAACATTCTACAAGAACAACGAACCATGGAGTATGATTTCTCTGAAACCATGATAGATTTCAAATCGATCCAAGATGAGTCTGTGGTGTGAAATAATTTTTGTTGAGTGGACTGATTTTAGTTGGGATAGTCGTTCAACATTCTACAAGAACAACTTACCATGGAGTATGATTTCTCTGAAACAATGATAGATTTCAAATCGATCCTGACCAAGATGAGTCTGTGGTGTGAAATAATTTTTGTTGAGTGGATAGATTTTAGTTGGGATAGTCGTTCAACATTCTACAAGAACAACGAACCATGGAGTATGATTTCTCTGAAACCATGATAGATTTCAAATCGATCCTGACCAGGATGAGTCTGTGGTGTGAAATAATTTTTGTTGAGTGGATAGATTTTAGTTGGGATAGTCGTTCAACATTCTACAAGAACAACGAACCATGGAGTATGATTTCTCTGAAACCATGATAGATTTCAAATCGATCCTGACCAGGATGAGTCTGTGGTGTGAAATAATTTTTGTTGAGTGGATAGATTTTAGTTGGGGTAGTCGTTCAACATTCTACAAGAACAACTTACCATGGAGTATGATTTCTCTGAAATAATTTTTGTTGAGTGGATAGATTTTAGTTGGGGTAGTCGTTCAACATTCTACAAGAACAACTTACCATGGACTATGATTTCTCTGAAATAATTTTTGTTGAGTGGATAGATTTTAGTTGGGGTAGTCGTTCAACATTCTACAAGAACAACGAACCATGGAGTATGATTTCTCTGAAACCATGATAGATTTCAAATCGATCCTGACCAAGATGAGTCTGTGGTGTGAAATAATTTTTGTTGAGTGGATAGGTTTTAGTTGGGATAGTCGTTCAACATTCTACAAGAACAACTTACCATGGAGTATGATTTCTCTGAAACCATGATAGATTTCAAATCGATCCTGACCAAGATGAGTCTGTAGTGTGAAATAATTTTTGTTGAGTGGATAGATTTTAGTTGGGGTAGTCGTTCAACATTCTACAAGAACAACTTACCATGGAGTATGATTTCTCTGAAACCATGATAGATTTCAAATCGATCCTGACCAAGATGAGTCTGTGGTGTGAAATAATTTTTGTTGAGTGGATAGATTTTAGGTGGGGTAGTCGTTCAACATTCTACAAGAACAACTTACCATGGACTATGATTTCTCTGTAACCATGATAGATTTCAAATCGATCCTGATCAAGATGAGTCTGTGATGTGAAATAATTTTTGTTGAGTGGATAGATTTTAGTTGGGATAGTCGTTCAACATTCTACAAGAACAACTTACCATGGAGTATGATTTCTCTGAAACCATGATAGATTTCAAATCGATCCTGACCAAGATGAGTCTGTAGTGTGAAATAATTTTTGTTGAGTGGATAGATTTTAGTTGGGGTAGTCGTTCAACATTCTACAAGAACAACGAACCATGGAGTATGATTTCTCTGAAACCATGATAGATTTCAAATCGATCCAAGATGAGTCTGTGGTGTGAAATAATTTTTGTTGAGTGGACAGATTTTAGTTGGGATAGTCGTTCAACATTCTACAAGAACAACTTACCATGGAGTATGATTTCTCTGAAACAATGATAGATTTCAAATCGATCCTGACCAAGATGAGTCTGTGGTGTGAAATAATTTTTGTTGAGTGGATAGATTTTAGTTGGGGTAGTCGTTCAACATTCTACAAGAACAACTTACCATGGAGTATGATTTCTCTAAAATAATTTTTGTTGAGTGGATAGATTTTAGTTGGGATAGTCGTTCAACATTCTACAAGAACAACGAACCATGGAGTATGATTTCTCTGAAACCATGATAGATTTCAAATCGATCCTGACCAGGATGAGTCTGTGGTGTGAAATAATTTTTGTTGAGTGGATAGATTTTAGTTGGGGTAGTCGTTCAACATTCTACAAGAACAACTTACCATGGAGTATGATTTCTCTGAAATAATTTTTGTTGAGTGGATAGTTTTTAGTTGGGGTAGTCGTTCAACATTCTACAAGAACAACTTACCATGGACTATGATTTCTCTGAAATAATTTTTGTTGAGTGGATAGATTTTAGTTACGATAGTCGTTCAACATTCTACAAGAACAACGAACCATGGAGTATGATTTCTCTGAAACCATGATAGATTTCAAATCGATCCTGACCAAGATGAGTCTGTGGTGTGAAATAATTTTTGCTGAGTGGATAGATTTTAGTTGGGGTAGTCGTTCAACATTCTACAAGAACAACGAACCATGGAGTATGATTTCTCTGAAATAATTTTTGTTGAGTGGATAGATTTTAGTTGGGATAGTCGTTCAACATTCTACAAGAACAACTTACCATGGAGTATGATTTCTCTGAAATAATTTTTGTTGAGTGGATAGATTTTAGTTGGGGTAGTCGTTCAACATTTTACAAGAACAACGAACCATGAAGTATGATTTCCCTGAAACCATGATAAATTTCAAATCGATCCTGACCAAGATGAGTCTGTGGTGTGAAATAATTTTTGTTGAGTGGATAGATTTTAGTTGGGATAGTCGTTCAACATTCTACAAGAACAACGAACCATATAGTATGATTTCTCTGAAACCATGAGAGATTTCAAATCGATCCTGACCAAGATGAGTCTGTGGTGTGAAATAATTTTTGTTGAGTGGATAGATTTTAGTTGGGGTAGTCGTTCAACATTCTACAAGAACAACTTACCATGGAGTATGATTTCTCTGAAATAATTTTTGTTGAGTGGATAGATTTTAGTTGGGATAGTCGTTCAACATTCTACAAGAACAACTTACCATGGAGTATGATTTCTCTGAAACCATAATAGATTTCAAATCGATCCTGACCAAGATGAGTCTGTGGTGTGAAATAATTTTTGTTGAGTGGATAGATTTTAGTTGGGGTAGTCGTTCAACATTCTACAAGAACAACTTACCATGGAGTATGATTTCTCTGAAATAATTTTTGTTGAGTGGATAGATTTTAGTTGGGGTAGTCGTTCAACATTCTACAAGAACAACGAACCATGGAGTATGATTTCTCTGAAACCATGATAGATTTCAAATCGATCCTGACCAAGATGAGTCTATGGTGTGAAATAATTTTTGTTGAGTGGATAGATTTTAGTTGGGGTAGTCGTTCAACATTCTACAAGAACAACTTACCATGGACTATGATTTCTCTGAAACCATGATATATTTCAAATCGATCCTGACCAAGATGAGTCTGTGGTGTGAAATAATTTTTGTTGAGTGGATAGATTTTAGGTGGGGTAGTCGTTCAACATTCTACAAGAACAACTTACCATGGACTATGATTTCTCTGAAACCATGATAGATTTTAAATCGATCCTGATCAAGATGAGTCTGTGGTGTGAAATAATTTTTGTTGAGTGGATAGATTTTAGTTGGGGTAGTCGTTCAACATTCTGCAAGAACAACTTACCATGGAGTATGATTTTTCTGAAACCATGATAGATTTCAAATCGATCCTGACCAAGATGAGTCTGTGGTGTGAAATAATTTTTGTTGAGTGGATAGATTTTAGTTGGGGTAGTCGTTCCACATTCTACAAGAACAATGAACCATGGAGTATGATTTCTCTGAAACCATGATAGATTTCAAATCGATCTTGACCAAGATGAGTCTGTGGTGTGAAATAATTTTTGTTGAGTGGATAGATTTTAGTTGGGGTAGTCGTTCAACATTCTACAAGAACAACTTACCATGGACTATGATTTCTCTGAAACCATGATAGATTTCAAATCGATCCTGACCAAGATGAGTCTGTGGTGTGAAATAATTTTTGTTGAGTGGATAGATTTTTGTTGGGGTAGTCGTTCAACATTCTACAAGAACAACTTACCATGGAGTATGATTTCTCTGAAATAATTTTTGTTGAGTGGATAGATTTTAGTTGGGGTAGTCGTTCAACATTCTACAAGAACAACGAACCATGGAGTATGATTTCTCTGAAACCATGATAGATTTCAAATCGATGCTGACCAAGATGAGTCTGTGGTGTGAAATAATTTTTGTTGAGTGGTTAGATTTTAGGTGGGGTAGTCGTTCAACATTCTACAAGAACAACTTACCATGGACTATGATTTCTCTGAAACCATGATAGATTTCAAATCGATCCTGATCAAGATGAGTCTGTGGTGTGAAATAATTTTTGTTGAGTGGATAGATTTTAGTTGGGGTAGTCGTTCAACATTCTACAAGAACAACTTACCATGGAGTATGATTTCTCTGAAACCATGATAGATTTCAAATCGATCCTGACCAAGATGAGTCTGTTGTGTGAAATAATTTTTGTTGAGTGGATAGATTTTAGGTGGGGTAGTCGTTCAACATTCTACAAGAACAACTTACCATGGACTATGATTTCTCTGAAACCATGATAGATTTCAAATCGATCCTGACCAAGATGAGTCTGTGGTGTGAAAAAATTTTTGTTGAGTGGATAGATTTTAGTTGGGGTAGTCGTTTAACATTCTACAAGAACAACTTACCATGGAGTATGATTTCTCTGAAACCATGATAGATTTCAAATCGATCTTGACCAAGATGAGTCTGTGGTGTGAAATAATTTTTGTTGAGTGGATAGATTTTAGTTGGGGTAGTCGTTCAACATTCTACAAGAACAACTTACCATGGAGTATGATTCCTCTGAAACCATGATAGATTTCAAATCGATCCTGACCAAGATGAGTCTGTGGTGTGAAATAATTTTTGTTGAGTGGATAGATTTTAGGTGGGGTAGTCGTTCAACATTCTACAAGAACAACTTACCATGGACTATGATTTCTCTGAAACCATGATAGATTTCAAATCGATCCTGACCAAGATGAGTCTGTGGTGTGAAATAATTTTTGTTGAGTGGATAGATTTTAGGTATGATAGTCGTTCAATATTCTACAAGAACAACGAACCATGGAGTATGATTTCTCTGAAACTATGATAGATTTCAAATCGATCCTGACCAAGATGAGTCTGTGGTGTGAAATAATTTTTGTTGAGTGGTTAGATTTTAGTTGGGGTAGTCGTTCAACATTCTACAAGAACAACTTACCATGGACTATGATTTCTCTGAAACCATGATAGATTTCAAATCGATCCTGATCAAGATGAGTCTGTGGTGTGAAATAATTTTTGTTGAGTGGATAGATTTTAGTTGGGGTAGTCGTTCAACATTCTACAAGAACAACTTATAATGGAGTATGATTTCTCTGAAACCATGATAGATTTCAAATCGATCTTGACCAAGATGAGTCTGTGGTGTGAAATAATTTTTGTTGAGTGGATAGATTTTAGTTGGGGTAGTCGTTCAACATTCTACAAGAACAACTTACCATGGAGTATGATTTCTCTGAAACCATGATAGATTTCAAATCGATCCTGACCAAGGTGAGTCTGTGGTGTGAAATAATTTTTGTTGAGTGGATAGATTTTAGGTGGGGTAGTCGTTCAACATTTTACAAGAACAACTTACCATGGACTATGATTTCTCTGAAACCATGATAGATTTCAAATCGATCCTGACCAAGATGAGTCTGTGGTGTGAAATAATTTTTGTTGAGTGGATAGATTTTAGGTGGGATAGTCGTTCAATATTCTACAAGAACAACGAACCATGGAGTATGATTTCTCTGAAACTATGATAGATTTCAAATCGATCCTGACCAAGATGAGTCTGTGGTGTGAAATAATTTTTGTTGAGTGGATAGATTTTAGTTGGGGTAGTCGTTCAACATTCTACAAGAACAACTTACCATGGACTATGATTTCTCTGAAACCATGATAGATTTCAAATCGATCCTGATCAAGATGAGTCTGTGGTGTGAAATAATTTTTGTTGAGTGGATAGATTTTAGTTGGGGTAGTCGTTCAACATTCTACAAGAACAACTTACCATGGAGTATGATTTCTCTGAAACCATGATAGATTTCAAATCGATCCTGACCAAGATGAGTCTGTGGTGTGAAATAATTTTTGTTGAGTGGATAGATTTTAGGTGGGGTAGTCGTTCAACATTCTACAAGAACAACTTACCATGGACTATGATTTCTCTGAAACCATGATAGATTTCAAATCGATCCTGACCAAGATGAGTCTGTGGTGTGAAATAATTTTTGTTGAGTGGATAGATTTTAGTTGGGGTAGTCGTTCAACATTCTACAAGAACAACGAACCATGGAGTATGATTTCTCTGAAACCATGATAGATTTCAAATCGATCTTGACCAAGATGAGTCTGTGGTGTGAAATAATTTTTGTTGAGTGGATAGATTTTAGTTGGGATAGTCGTTCAACATTCTACAAGAACAACGAACCATGGAGTATGATTTCTCTGAAACCATGATAGATTTCAAATCGATCCTGACCAAGATGAGTCTGTGGTGTGAAATAATTTTTGTTGAGTGGATAGATTTTAGGTGGGGTAGTCGTTCAACATTCTACAAGAACAACTTACCATGGAGTATGATTTCTCTGAAACCGTGATAGATTTCAAATCGATCCTGACCAAGATGAGTCTGTGGTGTTAAATAATTTTTGTTGAGTGGATAGATTTTAGGTGGGATAGTCGTTCAACATTCTACAAGAACAACTTACCATGGAGTATGATTTCTCTGAAACTATGATAGATTTCAAATCGATCCTGACCAAGATGAGTCTGTGGTGTGAAATAATTTTTGTTGAGTGGATAGATTTTAGTTGAGGTAGTCGTTCAACATTCTACAAGAACAACTTATAATGGACTATGATTTCTCTGAAACCATGATAGATTTCAAATCGATCCTGACCAAGATGAGTCTGTGGTGTGAAATAATTTTTGTTGAGTGGATAGATTTTAGTTGGGGTAGTCGTTCAACATTCTACAAGAACAACTTACCATGGAGTATGATTTCTCTGAAACCATGATAGATTTCAAATCGATCCTGACCAAGATGAGTCTGTGGTGTGAAATAATTTTTGTTGAGTGGATAGATTTTAGGTGGGGTAGTCGTTCAACATTCTACAAGAACAATTTACCATGGAGTATGATTTCTCTGAAACCATGATAGATTTCAAATCGATCCTGACCGAGATGAGTCTGTGGTGTGAAATAATTTTTGTTGAGTGGATAGATTTTAGTTGAGGTAGTCGTTCAACATTCTACAAGAACAACTTATAATGGACTATGATTTCTCTGAAACCATGATAGATTTCAAATCGATCCTGACCAAGATGAGTCTGTGGTGTGAAATAATTTTTGTTGAGTGGATAGATTTTAGGTGGGGTAGTCGTTCAACATTCTACAAGAACAACTTACCATGGAGTATGATTTCTCTGAAACCGTGATAGATTTCAAATCGATCCTGACCAAGATGAGTCTGTGGTGTTAAATAATTTTTGTTGAGTGGATAGATTTTAGGTGGGATAGTCGTTCAACATTCTACAAGAACAACTTACCATGGAGTATGATTTCTCTGAAACTATGATAGATTTCAAATCGATCCTGACCAAGATGAGTCTGTGGTGTGAAATAATTTTTGTTGAGTGGATAGATTTTAGTTGAGGTAGTCGTTCAACATTCTACAAGAACAACTTATAATGGACTATGATTTCTCTGAAACCATGATAGATTTCAAATCGATCCTGACCAAGATGAGTCTGTGGTGTGAAATAATTTTTGTTGAGTGGATAGATTTTAGGTGGGGTAGTCGTTCAACATTCTACAAGAACAACTTACCATGGAGTATGATTTCTCTGAAACCGTGATAGATTTCAAATCGATCCTGACCAAGATGAGTCTGTGGTGTTAAATAATTTTTGTTGAGTGGATAGATTTTAGGTGGGATAGTCGTTCAACATTCTACAAGAACAACTTACCATGGAGTATGATTTCTCTGAAACTATGATAGATTTCAAATCGATCCTGACCAAGATGAGTCTGTGGTGTGAAATAATTTTTGTTGAGTGGATAGATTTTAGTTGGGGTAGTCGTTCAACATTCTGCAAGAACAACTTACCATGGAGTATGATTTTTCTGAAACCATGATAGATTTCAAATCGATCCTGACCAAGATGAGTCTGTGGTGTGAAATAATTTTTGTTGAGTGGATAGATTTTAGTTGGGGTAGTCGTTCAACATTCTACAAGAACAATGAACCATGGAGTATGATTTCTCTGAAACCATGATAGATTTCAAATCGATCCTGACCAAGATGAGTCTGTGGTGTGAAATAATTTTTGTTGAGTGGATAGATTTTAGTTGGGGTTGTCGTTCAACATTCTACAAGAACAACTCACCATGGAGTATGATTTCTCTGAAACCATGATAGATTTCAAATCGATCCTGACCAAGATGAGTCTGTGGTTTGAAATAATTTTTGTTGAGTGGATAGATTTTAGTTGGGGTAGTCGTTCAACATTCTACAAGAACAACTTACCATGGACTATGATTTCTCTGAAACCATGATAGATTTCAAATCGATCCTGACCAAGATGAGTCTGTGGTGTGAAATAATTTTTATTGAGTGGATAGATTTTAGGTGGGGTAGTCGTTCAACATTCTACAAGAACAACTTACCATGGAGTATGATTTCTCTGAAATAATTTTTGTTGAGTGGATAGATTTTAGTTGGGGTAGTCGTTCAACATTCTACAAGAACAACGAACCATGGAGTATGATTTCTCTGAAACCATGATAGATTTCAAATCGATCCTGACCAAGATGAGTCTGTGGTGTGAAATAATTTTTGTTGAGTGGTTAGATTTTAGGTGGGGTAGTCGTTCAACATTCTACAAGAACAACTTACCATGGACTATGATTTCTCTGAAACCATGATAGATTTCAAATCGATCCTGATCAAGATGAGTCTGTGGTGTGAAATAATTTTTGTTGAGTGGATAGATTTTAGTTGGGGTAGTCGTTCAACATTCTACAAGAACAACTTACCATGGAGTATGATTTCTCTGAAACCATGATAGATTTCAAATCGATCCTGACCAAGATGAGTCTGTGGTGTGAAATAATTTTTGTTGAGTGGATAGATTTTAGGTGGGGTAGTCGTTCAACATTCTACAAGAACAACTTACCATGGACTATGATTTCTCTGAAACCATGATAGATTTCAAATCGATCCTGACCAAGATGAGTCTGTGGTGTGAAATAATTTTTGTTGAGTGGATAGATTTTAGTTGGTTTAGTCGTTCAACATTCTACAAGAACAACGAACCATGGAGTATGATTTCTCTGAAACCATGATAGATTTCAAATCGATCCTGACCAAGATGAGTCTGTGGTGTGAAAAAATTTTTGTTGAGTGGATAGATTTTAGTTGGGGTAGTCGTTTAACATTCTACAAGAACAACTTACCATGGAGTATGATTTCTCTGAAACCATGATAGATTTCAAATCGATCTTGACCAAGATGAGTCTGTGGTGTGAAATAATTTTTGTTGAGTGGATAGATTTTAGTTGGGGTAGTCGTTCAACATTCTACAAGAACAACTTACCATGGAGTATGTTTCCTCTGAAACCATGATAGATTTCAAATCGATCCTGACCAAGATGAGTCTGTGGTGTGAAATAATTTTTGTTGAGTGGATAGATTTTAGGTGGGGTAGTCGTTCAACATTCTACAAGAACAACTTACCATGGACTATGATTTCTCTGAAACCATGATAGATTTCAAATCGATCCTGACCAAGATGAGTCTGTGGTGTGAAATAATTTTTGTTGAGTGGATAGATTTTAGGTGGGATAGTCGTTCAATATTCTACAAGAACAACGAACCATGGAGTATGATTTCTCTGAAACTATGATAGATTTCAAATCGATCCTGACCAAGATGAGTCTGTGGTGTGAAATAATTTTTGTTGAGTGGATAGATTTTAGTTGGGGTAGTCGTTCAACATTCTACAAGAACAACTTACCATGGACTATGATTTCTCTGAAACCATGATAGATTTCAAATCGATCCTGATCAAGATGAGTCTGTGGTGTGAAATAATTTTTGTTGAGTGGATAGATTTTAGTTGGGGTAGTCGTTCAACATTCTACAAGAACAACTTATAATGGAGTATGATTTCTCTGAAACCATGATAGATTTCAAATCGATCTTGACCAAGATGAGTCTGTGGTGTCAAATAATTTTTGTTGAGTGGATAGATTTTAGTTGATATAGTCGTTCAACATTCTACAAGAACAACGAACCATGGAGTATGATTTCTCTGAAACCATGATAGATTTCAAATCGATCCTGACCAAGATGAGTCTGTGGTGTGAAATAATTTTTGTTGAGTGGATAGATTTTAGGTGGGATAGTCGTTCAACATTCTACAAGAACAACTTACCATGGAGTATGATTTCTCTGAAACTATGATAGATTTCAATTCGATCCTGACCAAGATGAGTCTGTGGTGTGAAATAATTTTTGTTGAGTGGATAGATTTTAGTTGAGGTAGTCGTTCAACATTCTACAAGAACAACTTATAATGGACTATGATTTCTCTGAAACCATGATAGATATCAAATCGATCCTGACCAAGATGAGTCTGTGGTGTGAAATAATTTTTGTTGAGTGGATAGATTTTAGGTGGATTAGTCGTTCAACATTCTTCAAGAACAACTTACCATGGACTAAGATTTCTCTGAAACCATGATAGATTTCAAATCGATCCTGACCAAGATGAGTCTGTGGTGTGAAATAATTTTTGTTGAGTGGATAGATTTTAGGTGGGGTAGTCGTTCAACATTCTACAAGAACAACTTACCATGGACTATGATTTCTCTGAAACCATGATAGATTTCAAATCGATCCTGACCAAGATGAGTCTGTGGTGTGAAATAATTTTTGTTGAGTGGATAGATTTTAGTTGGGGTAGTCGTTCAACATTCTACAAGAACAACTTACCATGGAGTATGATTTCTCTGAAACCATGATAGATTTCAAATCGATCCTGACCAAGATGAGTCTGTGGTGTGAAATAATTTTTGTTGAGTGGATAGATTTTAGGTGGGGTAGTCGTTCAACATTCTACAAGAACAACTTACCATGGACTATGATTTCTCTGAAACCATGATAGATTTCAAATCGATCCTGATCAAGATGAGTCTGTGGTGTGAAATAATTTTTGTTGAGTGGACAGATTTTAGTTGGGGTAGTCGTTCAACATTCTATAAGAACAACTTACCATGGAGTATGATTTCTCTGAAACCATGATAGATTTCAAATCGATCCTGACCAAGATGAGTCTGTGGTGTGAAATAATATTTGTTGAGTGGATAGATTTTAGTTGGGGTAGTCGTTCAACATTCTACAAGAACAACTTACCATGGACTATGATTTCTCTGAAATAATTTTTGTTGAGTGGATAGATTTTAGTTGGGGTAGTCGTTCAACATTCTACAAGAACAACGAACCATCGAGTATGATTTCTCTGCAACCATGATAGATTTCAAATCGATCCTGACCAAGATGAGTCTGTGGTGTGAAATAATTTTTGTTGAGTGGATAGATTTTAGTTGGGGTAGTCGTTCAACATTCTACAAGAACAACTTACCATGGAGTATGATTTCTCTAAAATAATTTTTGTTGAGTGGATAGATTTTAGTTGGGATAGTCGTTCAACATTCTACAAGAACAACGAACCATGGAGTATGATTTCTCTGAAACCATGATAGATTTCAAATCGATCCTGACCAGGATGAGTCTGTGGTGTGAAATAATTTTTGTTGAGTGGATAGATTTTAGTTGGGGTAGTCTTTCAACATTCTACAAGAACAACTTACCATGGAGTATGATTTCTCTGAAATAATTTTTGTTGAGTGGATAGTTTTTAGTTGGGGTAGTCGTTCAACATTCTACAAGAACAACTTACCATGGACTATGATTTCTCTGAAATAATTTTTGTTGAGTGGATAGATTTTAGTTACGATAGTCGTTCAACATTCTACAAGAACAACGAACCATGGAGTATGATTTCTCTGAAACCATGATAGATTTCAAATCGATCCTGACCAAGATGAGTCTGTGGTGTGAAATAATTTTTGCTGAGTGGATAGATTTTAGTTGGGGTAGTCGTTCAACATTCTACAAGAACAACGAACCATGGAGTATGATTTCTCTGAAATAATTTTTGTTGAGTGGATAGATTTTAGTTGGGATAGTCGTTCAACATTCTACAAGAACAACTTACCATGGAGTATGATTTCTCTGAAATAATTTTTGTTGAGTGGATAGATTTTAGTTGGGGTAGTCGTTCAACATTTTACAAGAACAACGAACCATGAAGTATGATTTCCCTGAAACCATGATAAATTTCAAATCGATCCTGACCAAGATGAGTCTGTGGTGTGAAATAATTTTTGTTGAGTGGATAGATTTTAGTTGGGATAGTCGTTCAACATTCTACAAGAACAACGAACCATATAGTATGATTTCTCTGAAACCATGAGAGATTTCAAATCGATCCTGACCAAGATGAGTCTGTGGTGTGAAATAATTTTTGTTGAGTGGATAGATTTTAGTTGGGGTAGTCGTTCAACATTCTACAAGAACAACTTACCATGGAGTATGATTTCTCTGAAATAATTTTTGTTGAGTGGATAGATTTTAGTTGGGATAGTCGTTCAACATTCTACAAGAACAACTTACCATGGAGTATGATTTCTCTGAAACCATGATAGATTTCAAATCGATCCTGACCAAGATGAGTCTGTGGTGTGAAATAATTTTTGTTGAGTGGATAGATTTTAGTTGGGGTAGTCGTTCAACATTCTACAAGAACAACTTACCATGGAGTATGATTTCTCTGAAATAATTTTTGTTGAGTGGATAGATTTTAGTTGGGGTAGTCGTTCAACATTCTACAAGAACAACGAACCATGGAGTATGATTTCTCTGAAACCATGATAGATTTCAAATCGATCCTGACCAAGATGAGTCTGTGGTGTGAAATAATTTTTGTTGAGTGGATAGATTTTAGTTGGGGTAGTCGTTCAACATTCTACAAGAACAACTTACCATGGACTATGATTTCTCTGAAACCATGATATATTTCAAATCGATCCTGACCAAGATGAGTCTGTGGTGTGAAATAATTTTTGTTGAGTGGATAGATTTTAGGTGGGGTAGTCGTTCAACATTCTACAAGAACAACTTACCATGGACTATGATTTCTCTGAAACCATGATAGATTTTAAATCGATCCTGATCAAGATGAGTCTGTGGTGTGAAATAATTTTTGTTGAGTGGATAGATTTTAGTTGGGGTAGTCGTTCAACATTCTGCAAGAACAACTTACCATGGAGTATGATTTTTCTGAAACCATGATAGATTTCAAATCGATCCTGACCAAGATGAGTCTGTGGTGTGAAATAATTTTTGTTGAGTGGATAGATTTTAGTTGGGGTAGTCGTTCAACATTCTACAAGAACAATGAACCATGGAGTATGATTTCTCTGAAACCATGATAGATTTCAAATCGATCTTGACCAAGATGAGTCTGTGGTGTGAAATAATTTTTGTTGAGTGGATAGATTTTAGTTGGGGTTGTCGTTCAACATTCTACAAGAACAACGAATCATGGAGTATGATTTCTCTGAAACCATGATAGATTTCAAATCGATCCTGACCAAGATGAGTCTGTGGTGTGAAATAATTTTTGTTGAGTGGATAGATTTTAGTTGGGGTAGTCGTTCAACATTCTACAAGAACAACTTACCATGGACTATGATTTCTCTGAAACCATGATAGATTTCAAATCGATCCTGACCAAGATGAGTCTGTGGTGTGAAATAATTTTTGTTGAGTGGATAGATTTTAGTTGGGGTAGTCGTTCAACATTCTACAAGAACAACTTACCATGGAGTATGATTTCTCTGAAATAATTTTTGTTGAGTGGATAGATTTTAGTTGGGGTAGTCGTTCAACATTCTACAAGAACAACGAACCATGGAGTATGATTTCTCTGAAACCATGATAGATTTCAAATCGATCCTGACCAAGATGAGTCTGTGGTGTGAAATAATTTTTGTTGAGTGGTTAGATTTTAGGTGGGGTAGTCGTTCAACATTCTACAAGAACAACTTACCATGGACTATGATTTCTCTGAAACCATGATAGATTTCAAATCGATCCTGATCAAGATGAGTCTGTGGTGTGAAATAATTTTTGTTGAGTGGATAGATTTTAGTTGGGGTAGTCGTTCAACATTCTACAAGAACAACTTACCATGGAGTATAATTTCTCTGAAACCATGATAGATTTCAAATCGATCCTGACCAAGATGAGTCTGTTGTGTGAAATAATTTTTGTTGAGTGGATAGATTTTAGGTGGGGTAGTCGTTCAACATTCTACAAGAACAACTTACCATGGACTATGATTTCTCTGAAACCATGATAGATTTCAAATCGATCCTGACCAAGATGAGTCTGTGGTGTGAAATAATTTTTGTTGAGTGGATAGATTTTAGTTGGGGTAGTCGTTCAACATTCTACAAGAACAACTTACCATGGAGTATGATTCCTCTGAAACCATGATAGATTTCAAATCGATCCTGACCAAGATGAGTCTGTGGTGTGAAATAATTTTTGTTGAGTGGATAGATTTTAGGTGGGGTAGTCGTTCAACATTCTACAAGAACAACTTACCATGGACTATGATTTCTCTGAAACCATGATAGATTTCAAATCGATCCTGACCAAGATGAGTCTGTGGTGTGAAATAATTTTTGTTGAGTGGATAGATTTTAGGTATGATAGTCGTTCAATATTCTACAAGAACAACGAACCATGGAGTATGATTTCTCTGAAACTATGATAGATTTCAAATCGATCCTGACCAAGATGAGTCTGTGGTGTGAAATAATTTTTGTTGAGTGGTTAGATTTTAGTTGGGGTAGTCGTTCAACATTCTACAAGAACAACTTACCATGGACTATGATTTCTCTGAAACCATGATAGATTTCAAATCGATCCTGATCAAGATGAGTCTGTGGTGTGAAATAATTTTTGTTGAGTGGATAGATTTTAGTTGGGGTAGTCGTTCAACATTCTACAAGAACAACTTATAATGGAGTATGATTTCTCTGAAACCATGATAGATTTCAAATCGATCTTGACCAAGATGAGTCTGTGGTGTGAAATAATTTTTGTTGAGTGGATAGATTTTAGTTGGGGTAGTCGTTCAACATTCTACAAGAACAACTTACCATGGAGTATGATTTCTCTGAAACCATGATAGATTTCAAATCGATCCTGACCAAGATGAGTCTGTGGTGTGAAATAATTTTTGTTGAGTGGATAGATTTTAGGTGGGGTAGTCGTTCAACATTTTACAAGAACAACTTACCATGGACTATGATTTCTCTGAAACCATGATAGATTTCAAATCGATCCTGACCAAGATGAGTCTGTGGTGTGAAATAATTTTTGTTGAGTGGATAGATTTTAGGTGGGATAGTCGTTCAATATTCTACAAGAACAACGAACCATGGAGTATGATTTCTCTGAAACTATGATAGATTTCAAATCGATCCTGACCAAGATGAGTCTGTGGTGTGAAATAATTTTTGTTGAGTGGATAGATTTTAGTTGGGGTAGTCGTTCAACATTCTACAAGAACAACTTACCATGGACTATGATTTCTCTGAAACCATGATAGATTTCAAATCGATCCTGATCAAGATGAGTCTGTGGTGTGAAATAATTTTTGTTGAGTGGATAGATTTTAGTTGGGGTAGTCGTTCAACATTCTACAAGAACAACTTACCATGGACTATGATTTCTCTGAAACCATGATAGATTTCAAATCGATCCTGACCAAGATGAGTCTGTGGTGTGAAATAATTTTTGTTGAGTGGATAGATTTTAGGTGGGGTAGTCGTTCAACATTCTACAAGAACAACTTACCATGGACTATGATTTCTCTGAAACCATGATAGATTTCAAATCGATCCTGACCAAGATGAGTCTGTGGTGTGAAATAATTTTTGTTGAGTGGATAGATTTTAGTTGGGGTAGTCGTTCAACATTCTACAAGAACAACGAACCATGGAGTATGATTTCTCTGAAACCATGATAGATTTCAAATCGATCTTGACCAAGATGAGTCTGTGGTGTGAAATAATTTTTGTTGAGTGGATAGATTTTAGTTGGGATAGTCGTTCAACATTCTACAAGAACAACGAACCATGGAGTATGATTTCTCTGAAACCATGATAGATTTCAAATCGATCCTGACCAAGATGAGTCTGTGGTGTGAAATAATTTTTGTTGAGTGGATAGATTTTAGGTGGGGTAGTCGTTCAACATTCTACAAGAACAACTTACCATGGAGTATGATTTCTCTGAAACCGTGATAGATTTCAAATCGATCCTGACCAAGATGAGTCTGTGGTGTTAAATAATTTTTGTTGAGTGGATAGATTTTAGGTGGGATAGTCGTTCAACATTCTACAAGAACAACTTACCATGGAGTATGATTTCTCTGAAACTATGATAGATTTCAAATCGATCCTGACCAAGATGAGTCTGTGGTGTGAAATAATTTTTGTTGAGTGGATAGATTTTAGTTGAGGTAGTCGTTCAACATTCTACAAGAACAACTTATAATGGACTATGATTTCTCTGAAACCATGATAGATTTCAAATCGATCCTGACCAAGATGAGTCTGTGGTGTGAAATAATTTTTGTTGAGTGGATAGATTTTAGTTGGGGTAGTCGTTCAACATTCTACAAGAACAACTTACCATGGAGTATGATTTCTCTGAAACCATGATAGATTTCAAATCGATCCTGACCAAGATGAGTCTGTGGTGTGAAATAATTTTTGTTGAGTGGATAGATTTTAGGTGGGGTAGTCGTTCAACATTCTACAAGAACAATTTACCATGGAGTATGATTTCTCTGAAACCATGATAGATTTCAAATCGATCCTGACCGAGATGAGTCTGTGGTGTGAAATAATTTTTGTTGAGTGGATAGATTTTAGTTGAGGTAGTCGTTCAACATTCTACAAGAACAACTTATAATGGACTATGATTTCTCTGAAACCATGATAGATTTCAAATCGATCCTGACCAAGATGAGTCTGTGGTGTGAAATAATTTTTGTTGAGTGGATAGATTTTAGGTGGGGTAGTCGTTCAACATTCTACAAGAACAACTTACCATGGAGTATGATTTCTCTGAAACCATGATAGATTTCAAATCGATCCTGACCAAGATGAGTCTGTGGTGTTAAATAATTTTTGTTGAGTGGATAGATTTTAGGTGGGATAGTCGTTCAACATTCTACAAGAACAACTTACCATGGAGTATGATTTCTCTGAAACTATGATAGATTTCAAATCGATCCTGACCAAGATGAGTCTGTGGTGTGAAATAATTTTTGTTGAGTGGATAGATTTTAGTTGAGGTAGTCGTTCAACATTCTACAAGAACAACTTATAATGGACTATGATTTCTCTGAAACCATGATAGATTTCAAATCGATCCTGACCAAGATGAGTCTGTGGTGTGAAATAATTTTTGTTGAGTGGATAGATTTTAGGTGGGGTAGTCGTTCAACATTCTACAAGAACAACTTACCATGGAGTATGATTTCTCTGAAACCGTGATAGATTTCAAATCGATCCTGACCAAGATGAGTCTGTGGTGTTAAATAATTTTTGTTGAGTGGATAGATTTTAGGTGGGATAGTCGTTCAACATTCTACAAGAACAACTTACCATGGAGTATGATTTCTCTGAAACTATGATAGATTTCAAATCGATCCTGACCAAGATGAGTCTGTGGTGTGAAATAATTTTTGTTGAGTGGATAGATTTTAGTTGGGGTAGTCGTTCAACATTCTGCAAGAACAACTTACCATGGAGTATGATTTTTCTGAAACCATGATAGATTTCAAATCGATCCTGACCAAGATGAGTCTGTGGTGTGAAATAATTTTTGTTGAGTGGATAGATTTTAGTTGGGGTAGTCGTTCAACATTCTACAAGAACAATGAACCATGGAGTATGATTTCTCTGAAACCATGATAGATTTCAAATCGATCCTGACCAAGATGAGTCTGTGGTGTGAAATAATTTTTGTTGAGTGGATAGATTTTAGTTGGGGTTGTCGTTCAACATTCTTCAAGAACAACTCACCATGGAGTATGATTTCTCTGAAACCATGATAGATTTCAAATCGATCCTGACCAAGATGAGTCTGTGGTTTGAAATAATTTTTGTTGAGTGGATAGATTTTAGTTGGGGTAGTCGTTCAACATTCTACAAGAACAACTTACCATGGACTATGATTTCTCTGAAACCATGATAGATTTCAAATCGATCCTGACCAAGATGAGTCTGTGGTGTGAAATAATTTTTATTAAGTGGATAGATTTTAGGTGGGGTAGTCGTTCAACATTCTACAAGAACAACTTACCATGGAGTATGATTTCTCTGAAATAATTTTTGTTGAGTGGATAGATTTTAGTTGGGGTAGTCGTTCAACATTCTACAAGAACAACGAACCATGGAGTATGATTTCTCTGAAACCATGATAGATTTCAAATCGATCCTGACCAAGATGAGTCTGTGGTGTGAAATAATTTTTGTTGAGTGGTTAGATTTTAGGTGGGGTAGTCGTTCAACATTCTACAAGAACAACTTACCATGGACTATGATTTCTCTGAAACCATGATAGATTTCAAATCGATCCTGATCAAGATGAGTCTGTGGTGTGAAATAATTTTTGTTGAGTGGATAGATTTTAGTTGGGGTAGTCGTTCAACATTCTACAAGAACAACTTACCATGGAGTATGATTTCTCTGAAACCATGATAGATTTCAAATCGATCCTGACCAAGATGAGTCTGTGGTGTGAAATAATTTTTGTTGAGTGGATAGATTTTAGGTGGGGTAGTCGTTCAACATTCTACAAGAACAACTTACCATGGACTATGATTTCTCTGAAACCATGATAGATTTCAAATCGATCCTGACCAAGATGAGTCTGTGGTGTGAAATAATTTTTGTTGAGTGGATAGATTTTAGTTGGTTTAGTCGTTCAACATTCTACAAGAACAACGAACCATGGAGTATGATTTCTCTGAAACCATGATAGATTTCAAATCGATCCTGACCAAGATGAGTCTGTGGTGTGAAAAAATTTTTGTTGAGTGGATAGATTTTAGTTGGGGTAGTCGTTTAACATTCTACAAGAACAACTTACCATGGAGTATGATTTCTCTGAAACCATGATAGATTTCAAATCGATCTTGACCAAGATGAGTCTGTGGTGTGAAATAATTTTTGTTGAGTGGATAGATTTTAGTTGGGGTAGTCGTTCAACATTCTACAAGAACAACTTACCATGGAGTATGTTTCCTCTGAAACCATGATAGATTTCAAATCGATCCTGACCAAGATGAGTCTGTGGTGTGAAATAATTTTTGTTGAGTGGATAGATTTTAGGTGGGGTAGTCGTTCAACATTCTACAAGAACAACTTACCATGGACTATGATTTCTCTGAAACCATGATAGATTTCAAATCGATCCTGACCAAGATGAGTCTGTGGTGTGAAATAATTTTTGTTGAGTGGATAGATTTTAGGTGGGATAGTCGTTCAATATTCTACAAGAACAACGAACCATGGAGTATGATTTCTCTGAAACTATGATAGATTTCAAATCGATCCTGACCAAGATGAGTCTGTGGTGTGAAATAATTTTTGTTGAGTGGATAGATTTTAGTTGGGGTAGTCGTTCAACATTCTACAAGAACAACTTACCATGGACTATGATTTCTCTGAAACCATGATAGATTTCAAATCGATCCTGATCAAGATGAGTCTGTGGTGTGAAATAATTTTTGTTGAGTGGATAGATTTTAGTTGGGGTAGTCGTTCAACATTCTACAAGAACAACTTATAATGGAGTATGATTTCTCTGAAACCATGATAGATTTCAAATCGATCTTGACCAAGATGAGTCTGTGGTGTCAAATAATTTTTGTTGAGTGGATAGATTTTAGTTGGGATAGTCGTTCAACATTCTACAAGAACAACGAACCATGGAGTATGATTTCTCTGAAACCATGATAGATTTCAAATCGATCCTGACCAAGATGAGTCTGTGGTGTGAAATAATTTTTGTTGAGTGGATAGATTTTAGGTGGGATAGTCGTTCAACATTCTACAAGAACAACTTACCATGGAGTATGATTTCTCTGAAACTATGATAGATTTCAATTCGATCCTGACCAAGATGAGTCTGTGGTGTGAAATAATTTTTGTTGAGTGGATAGATTTTAGTTGAGGTAGTCGTTCAACATTCTACAAGAACAACTTATAATGGACTATGATTTCTCTGAAACCATGATAGATATCAAATCGATCCTGACCAAGATGAGTCTGTGGTGTGAAATAATTTTTGTTGAGTGGATAGATTTTAGGTGGATTAGTCGTTCAACATTCTTCAAGAACAACTTACCATGGACTAAGATTTCTCTGAAACCATGATAGATTTCAAATCGATCCTGACCAAGATGAGTCTGTGGTGTGAAATAATTTTTGTTGAGTGGATAGATTTTAGGTGGGGTAGTCGTTCAACATTCTACAAGAACAACTTACCATGGACTATGATTTCTCTGAAACCATGATAGATTTCAAATCGATCCTGACCAAGATGAGTCTGTGGTGTGAAATAATTTTTGTTGAGTGGATAGATTTTAGTTGGGGTAGTCGTTCAACATTCTACAAGAACAACTTACCATGGAGTATGATTTCTCTGAAACCATGATAGATTTCAAATCGATCCTGACCAAGATGAGTCTGTGGTGTGAAATAATTTTTGTTGAGTGGATAGATTTTAGGTGGGGTAGTCGTTCAACATTCTACAAGAACAACTTACCATGGACTATGATTTCTCTGAAACCATGATAGATTTCAAATCGATCCTGATCAAGATGAGTCTGTGGTGTGAAATAATTTTTGTTGAGTGGACAGATTTTAGTTGGGGTAGTCGTTCAACATTCTACAAGAACAACTTACCATGGAGTATGATTTCTCTGAAACCATGATAGATTTCAAATCGATCCTGACCAAGATGAGTCTGTGGTGTGAAATAATATTTGTTGAGTGGATAGATTTTAGTTGGGGTAGTCGTTCAACATTCTACAAGAACAACTTACCATGGACTATGATTTCTCTGAAACCATGATAGATTTAAAATCGATCCTGACCAAGATGAGTCTGTGGTGTGAAATAATCTTTGTTGAGTGGATAGATTTTAGTTGGGATAGTCGTTCAACATTCTACAAGAACAACGAACCATGGAGTATGATTTCTCTGAAACCATGATAGATTTCAAATCGATCCTGATCAAGATGAGTCTGTGGTGTGAAATAATTTTTGTTGAGTGGATAGATTTTAGTTGGGATAGTCGTTCAACATTCTACAAGAACAACTTACCATGGAGTATGATTTCTCTGAAACCATGATAGATTTCGAATCGATCCTGACCAAGATGAGTCTGTGGTGTGAAATAATTTTTGTTGAGTGGATAGATTTTAGTTGGGATAGTCGTTCAACATTCTACAAGAACAACTTACCATGGAGTATGATTTCTCTGAAACCATGATAGATTTCAAATCGATCCTGACCAAGATGAGTCTGTGGAGTGAAATAATTTTTGTTGAGTGGATAGATTTTAGTTGGGGTAGTCGTTCAACATTCTACAAGAACGACTTATAATGGAGTATGATTTCTCTGAAACCATGATAGATTTCAAATCGATCTTGACCAAGATGAGTCTGTGGTGTGAAATAATTTTTGTTGAGTGGATAGATTTTAGTTGGGGTAGTCGTTCAACATTCTACAAGAACAACGAACCATGGAGTATGATTTCTCTGAAACCATGATAGATTTCAAATCGATCCTGACCAAGATGAGTCTGTGGTGTGAAATAATTTTTGTTGAGTGGATAGATTTTAGTTGAGGTAGTCGTTCAACATTCTACAAGAACAACGAACCATGGAGTATGATTTCTCTGAAATAATTTTTGTTGAGTGGATAGATTTTAGTTGGGGTAGTCGTTCAACATTCTACAAGAACAACTTACCATGGAGTATGATTTCTCTGCAACCATGATAGATTTCAAATCGATCCTGACCAAGATGAGTCTGTGGTGTGAAATAATTTTTGTTGAGTGGATAGATTTTAGTTGGGGTAGTCGTTCAACATTCTACAAGAACAACTTACCATGGAGTATGATTTCTCTGAAATAATTTTTGTAGAGTGGATAGATTTTAGTTGGGGTAGTCGTTCAACATTCTACAAGAACAAAGAACCATGGACTATGATTTCTCTGAAATAATTTTTGTTGAGTGGATAGATTTTAGTTGGGGTAGTCGTTCAACATTCTACAAGAACAACGAACCATGGAGTATGATTTCGCTGCAACCATGATAGATTTCAAATCGATCCTGAGCAAGATGAGTCTGTGGTGTGAAATAATTTTTGTTGAGTGGATATATTTTAGTTAGGGGTAGTCGTTCAACATTCTACAAGAACAACTTACCATGGAGTATGATTTCTCTGAAATAATTTTTGTTGAGTGGATAGATTTTAGTTGGGATAGTCGTTCAACATTCTACAAGAAAAACTTACCATGGAGTATGATTTGTCTGAAATAATTTTTGTTGAGTGGATAGATTTTATTTGTTGTAGTCGTTCAACATTCTACAAGAACAACTTACCATGGACTATGATTTCTCTGAAACCATGATAGATTTCAAATCGATCCTGACCAAGATGAGTCTGTGGTGTGAAATAATTTTTGTTGAGTGGATAGATTTTAGTTGGGGTAGTCGTTCAACATTCTACAAGAACAACTTACCATGGACTATGATTTCTCTGAAACCATGATAGATTTCAAATCGATCCTGACCAAGATGAGTCTGTGGTGTGAAATAATTTTTGTTGAGTGGATAGATTTTAGTTGGGATAGTCGTTCAACATTCTACAAGAACAACGAACCATGGAGTATGATTTCTCTTAAACCATGATAGATTTCAAACCGATCCTGACCAAGGTGAGTCTGTGGTGTGAAATAATTTTTGTTGAGTGGATAGATTTTAGTTGGGGTAGTCGTTCAACATTCTACAAGAACAACTTACCATGGAGTATGATTTCTCTGAAATAATTTTTGTTGAGTGGATAGATTTTAGTTGGGATAGTCGTTCAAATTTCTACAAGAACAACGAACCATGGAGTATGATTTCTCTTAAACCATGATAGATTTCAAACCGATCCTGACCAAGGTGAGTCTGTGGTGTGAAATAATTTTTGTTGAGTGGATAGATTTTAGTTGGGGTAGTCGTTCAACATTCTACAAGAACAACTTACCAAGGAGTATGATTTCTCTGAAATAATTTTTGTTGAGTGGATAGATTTTAGTTGGGATAGTCGTTCAACATTCTACAAGAACAACTTACCATGGACTATGATTTCTCTGAAACCATGATAGATTTCAAATCGATCCTGACCAAGATGAGTCTGTGGTGTGAAATAATTTTTGTTGAGTGGATAGATTTTAGTTAGGGGTAGTCGTTCACCATTCTACAAGAACAACTTACCATGGACTATGATTTCTCTGAAACCATGATAGATTTCAAATCGATCCTGACCAAGATGAGTCTGTGGTGTGAAATAATTTTTGTTGAGTGGATAGATTTTAGTTAGGGGTAGTCGTTCAACATTCTACAAGAACAACTTATCATGGACTATGATTTCTCTGAAACCATGATAGATTTCAAATCGATCCTGACCAAGATGAGTCTGTGGTGTGAAATAATTTTTGTTGAGTGGATAGATTTTAGGTGGGGTAGTCGTTCAACATTCTACAAGAACAACTTACCATGGACTATGATTTCTCTGAAACCATGATAGATTTCAAATCGATCCTGATCAAGATGAGTCTGTGGTGTGAAATAATTTTTATTGAGTGGATAGATTTTAGTTGGGGTAGTCGTTCAACATTCTACAAGAACAACTTACCATGGAGTATGATTTCTCTGAAACCATGATAGATTTCAAATCGATCCTGACCAAGATGAGTCTGTGGTGTGAAATAATTTTTGTTGAGTGGATAGATTTTAGTTGGGGTAGTCGTTCAACATTCTACAAGAACAACGAACCATGGAGTATGATTTCTCTGAAACCATGATAGATTTCAAATCGATCCAAGATTAGTCTGTGGTGTGAAATAATTTTTGTTGAGTGGATAGATTTTAGTTGGGGTAGTCGTTCAACATTCTACAAGAACAACTTACCATGGACTATGATTTCTCTGAAACCATGATAGATTTCAAATCGATCCTGACCAAGATGAGTCTGTGGTGTGAAATAATTTTTGTTGAGTGGATAGATTTTAGTTAGGGGTAGTCGTTCAACATTCTACAAGAACAACGAACCATGGACTATGATTTCTCTGAAACCATGATAGATTTCAAATCGATCCTGACCAAGATGAGTCTGTGGTGTGAAATAATTTTTGTTGAGTGGATAGATTTTAGGTGGGGTAGTCGTTCAACATTCTACAAGAACAACTTACCATGGACTATGATTTCTCTGAAACCATGATAGATTTCAAATCGATCCTGATCAAGATGAGTCTGTGGTGTGAAATAATTTTTGTTGAGTGGATAGATTTTAGTTGGGGTAGTCGTTCAACATTCTACAAGAACAACGAACCATGGAGTATGATTTCTCTGAAACCATGATAGATTTCAAATCGATCCAAGATGAGTCTGTGGTGTGAAATAATTTTTGTTGAGTGGATAGATTTTAGTTGGGATAGTCGTTCAACATTCTACAAGAACAGCTTACCATGGAGTATGATTTCTCTGAAACAATGATAGATTTCAAATCGATCCTGACCAAGATGAGTCTGTGGTGTGAAATAATTTTTGTTGAGTGGATAGATTTTAGTTGGGATAGTCGTTCAACATTCTACAAGAACAACGAACCATGGAGTATGATTTTTCTGAAACCATGATAGATTTTAAATCGATCCTGACCAAGATGAGTCTGTGGTGTGAAATAATTTTTGTTGAGTGGATAGATTTTAGTTGGGATAGTCGTTCAACATTCTACAAGAACAACGAACCATGGAGTATGATTTCTCTGAAACCATGATAGATTCCAAATCGATCCTGACCAAGATGAGTCTGTGGTGTGAAATAATTTTTGTTGAGTGGATAGATTTTAGTTGGGGTAGTCGTTCAACATTCTACAAGAACAACGAACCATGGAGTATGATTTCTCTGAAACCATGATAGATTTCAAATCGATCCTGACCAAGATGAGTCTGTGGTGTGAAATAATTTTTGTTGAGTGGATAGATTTTAGTTGGGATAGTCGTTCAACATTCTACAAGAACAACTTACCATGGAGTATGATTTCTCTGAAACAATGATAGATTTCAAATCGATCCTGACCAAGATGAGTCTGTGGTGTGAAATAATTTTTGTTGAGTGGATAGATTTTAGTTGGGATAGTCGTTCAACATTATACAAGAACAACTTACCATGGAGTATGATTTCTCTGAAATAATTTTTGTTGAGTGGATAGATTTTAGTTGGGGTAGTCGTTCAACATTCTACAAGAACAACTTACCATGGACTATGATTTCTCTGAAACCATGATAGATTTCAAATCGATCCTGACCAAGATGAGTCTGTGGTGTGAAATAATTTTTGTTGAGTGGATAGATTTTAGTTGGGGTAGTCGTTCAACATTCTACAAGAACAACTTACCATGGACTATGATTTCTCTGAAACCATGATAGATTTCAAATCGATCCTGACCAAGATGAGTCTGTGGTGTGAAATAATTTTTGTTGAGTGGATAGATTTTAGTTAGGGGTAGTCGTTCAACATTCTACAAGAACAACTTACCATGGACTATGATTTCTCTGAAACCATGATAGATTTCAAATCGATCCTGACCAAGATGAGTCTGTGGTGTGAAATAATTTTTGTTGAGTGGATAGATTTTAGTTAGGGGTAGTCGTTCAACATTCTACAAGAACAACTTATCATGGACTATGATTTCTCTGAAACCATGATAGATTTCAAATCGATCCTGACCAAGATGAGTCTGTGGTGTGAAATAATTTTTGGTGAGTGGATAGATTTTAGGTGGGGTAGTCGTTCAACAAGAACAAGAACAACTTACCATGGACTATGATTTCTCTGAAACCATGATAGATTTCAAATCGATCCTGATCAAGATGAGTCTGTGGTGTGAAATAATTTTTGTTGAGTGGATAGATTTTAGTTGGGGTAGTCGTTCAACATTCTACAAGAACAACTTACCATGGAGTATGATTTCTCTGAAACCATGATAGATTTCAAATCGATCCTGACCAAGATGAGTCTGTGGTGTGAAATAATTTTTGTTGAGTGGATAGATTTTAGTTGGGGTAGTCGTTCAACATTCTACAAGAACAACGAACCATGGAGTATGATTTCTCTGAAACCATGATAGATTTCAAATCGATCCAAGATTAGTCTGTGGTGTGAAATAATTTTTGTTGAGTGGATAGATTTTAGTTGGGGTAGTCGTTCAACATTCTACAAGAACAACTTACCATGGACTATGATTTCTCTGAAACCATGATAGATTTCAAATCGATCCTGACCAAGATGAGTCTGTGGTGTGAAATAATTTTTGTTGAGTGGATAGATTTTAGTTAGGGGTAGTCGTTCAACATTCTACAAGAACAACGAACCATGGACTATGATTTCTCTGAAACCATGATAGATTTCAAATCGATCCTGACCAAGATGAGTCTGTGGTGTGAAATAATTTTTGTTGAGTGGATATATTTTAGGTGGGGTAGTCGTTCAACATTCTACAAGAACAACTTACCATGGACTATGATTTCTCTGAAACCATGATAGATTTCAAATCGATCCTGATCAAGATGAGTCTGTGGTGTGAAATAATTTTTGTTGAGTGGATAGATTTTAGTTGGGGTAGTCGTTCAACATTCTACAAGAACAACTTACCATGGAGTATGATTTCTCTGAAACCATGATAGATTTCAAATCGATCCTGACCAAGATGAGTCTGTGGTGTGAAATAATTTTTGTTGAGTGGATAGATTTTAGTTGGGGTAGTCGTTCAACATTCTACAAGAACAACGAACCATGGAGTATGATTTCTCTGAAACCATGATAGATTTCAAATCGATCCTGACCAAGATGAGTCTGTGGTGTGAAATAATTTTTGTTGAGTGGATAGATTTTAGTTGGGATAGTCGTTCAACATTCTACAAGAACAACTTACCATGGAGTATGATTTCTCTGAAACAATGATAGATTTCAAATCGATCCTGACCAAGATGAGTCTGTGGTGTGAAATAATTTTTGTTGAGTGGATAGATTTTAGTTGGGATAGTCGTTCAACATTATACAAGAACAACTTACCATGGAGTATGATTTCTCTGAAACTATGATAGATTTCAAATCGATCCTGACCAAGATGAATCTGTGGTGTGAAATAATTTTTGTTGAGTGGATAGATTTTAGTTGGGATAGTCGTTCAACATTCTACAAGAACAACGAACCATGGAGTATGATTTTTCTGAAACCATGATAGATTTCAAATCGATCCTGACCAAGATGAGTCTGTGGTGTGAAATAATTTTTGTTGAGTGGATAGATTTTAGTTGGGATAGTCGTTCAACATTCTACAAGAACAACGAACCATGGAGTATGATTTCTCTGAAACCATGATAGATTTCAAATCGATCCTGACCAAGATGAGTCTGTGGTGTGAAATAATTTTTGTTGAGTGGATAGATTTTAGTTGGGGTAGTCTTTCACAATTCTACAAGAACAACGAATCATGGAGTATGATTTCTCTGAAACCATGATAGATTTCAAATCGATCCAAGATGAGTCTGTGGTGTGAAATAATTTTTGTTGAGTGGATAGATTTTAGTTGGGATAGTCGTTCAACATTCTACAAGAACAACTTACCATGGAGTATGATTTCTCTGAAACAATGATAGATTTCAAATCGATCCTGACCAAGATGAGTCTGTGGTGTGAAATAATTTTTGTTGAGTGGATAGATTTTAGTTGGGATAGTCGTTCAACATTATACAAGAACAACTTACCATGGAGTATGATTTCTCTGAAACCATGATAGATTTCAAATCGATCCTGACCAAGATGAGTCTGTGGTGTGAAATAATTTTTGTTGAGTGGATAGATTTTAGTTGGGATAGTCGTTCAACATTCTACAAGAACAACGAACCATGGAGTATGATTTCTCTGAAACCATGATAGATTTCAAATCGATCCGGACCAAGATGAGTCTGTGGTGTGAAATAATTTTTGTTGAGTGGATAGATTTTAGTTGGGGTAGTCGTTCAACATTCTACAAGAACAACGAACCATGGAGTATGATTTCTCTGAAACCATGATAGATTTCAAATCGATCCTGACCAAGATGAGTCTGTGGTGTGAAATAATTTTTGTTGAGTGGATAGATTTTAGTTGGGATAGTCGTTCAACATTCTACAAGAACAACTTGCCATGGAGTATGATTTCTCTGAAACAATGATAGATTTCAAATCGATCCCGACCAAGATGAGTCTGTGGTGTGAAATAATTTTTGTTGAGTGGATAGATTTTAGTTGGGATAGTCGTTCAACATTCTACAAGAACAACTTACCATGGAGTATGATTTCTCTGAAACCATGATAGATTTCAAATCGATCCTGACCAAGATGAGTCTGTGGTGTGAAATAATTTTTGTTGAGTGGATAGATTTTAGTTGGCATAGTCGTCCAACATTCTACAAGAACAACGAACCATGGAGTATGATTTCTCTGAAACCATGATAGATTTCAAATGGATCCTGACCAAGATGAGTCTGTGGTGTGAAATAATTTTTGTTGAGTGGATAGATTTTAGTTGGGATAGTCGTTCAACATTCTACAAGAACAACTTACCATGCACTATGATTTCTCTGAAACCATGATAGATTTCAAATCGATCCTGACCAAGATGAGTCTGTGGTGTGAAATAATTTTTGTTGAGTGGATAGATTTTAGTTGGGGTAGTCGTTCAACATTCTACAAGAACAACGAACCATGGAGTATGATTTCTCTGAAACCATGATAGATTTCAAATCGATCCTGACCAAGATGAGTCTGTGGTGTGAAATAATTTTTGTTGAGTGGATAGATTTTAGTTGGGGTAGTCGTTCAACATTCTACAAGAACAACTTACCATGGAGTATGATTTCTCTGAAATAATTTTTGTTGAGTGGATAGATTTTAGTTGGGGTAGTCGTTCAACATTCTACAAGAACAACGAACCATGGAGTATGATTTCTCTGCAACCATGATAGATTTCAAATCGATCCTGACCAAGATGAGTCTGTGGTGTGAAATAATTTTTGTTGAGTGGATAGATTTTAGTTAGGGGTAGTCGTTCAACATTCTACAAGAACAACTTACCATGGAGTATGATTTCTCTGAAATAATTTTTGTTGAGTGGATAGATTTTAGTTGGGATAGTCGTTCAACATTCTACAAGAACAACTTACCATGGAGTATGATTTCTCTGAAACAATGATAGATTTCAAATCGATCCTGACCAAGATGAGTCTGTGGTGTGAAATAATTTTTGTTGAGTGGATAGATTTTAGTTGGGATAGTCGTTCAACATTATACAAGAACAACTTACCATGGAGTATGATTTCTCTGAAACCATGATAGATTTCAAATCGATCCTGACCAAGATGAGTCTGTGGTGTGAAATAATTTTTGTTGAGTGGATAGATTTTAGTTGGGATAGTCGTTCAACATTCTACAAGAACAACGAACCATGGAGTATGATTTCTCTGAAACCATGATAGATTTCAAATCGATCCGGACCAAGATGAGTCTGTGGTGTGAAATAATTTTTGTTGAGTGGATAGATTTTAGTTGGGATAGTCGTTCAACATTCTACAAGAACAACGAACCATGGAGTATGATTTCTCTGAAACCATGATAGATTTCAAATCGATCCTGACCAAGATGAGTCTGTGGTGTGAAATAATTTTTGTTGAGTGGATAGATTTTAGTTGGGGTAGTCGTTCAACATTCTACAAGAACAACGAACCATGGAGTATGATTTCTCTGAAACCATGATAGATTTCAAATCGATCCTGACCAAGATGAGTCTGTGGTGTGAAATAATTTTTGTTGAGTGGATAGATTTTAGTTGGGGTAGTCGTTCAACATTCTACAAGAACAACTTACCATGGAGTATGATTTCTCTGAAATAATTTTTGTTGAGTGGATAGATTTTAGTTGGGGTAGTCGTTCAACATTCTACAAGAACAACGAACCATGGAGTATGATTTCTCTGCAACCATGATAGATTTCAAATCGATCCTGACCAAGATGAGTCTGTGGTGTGAAATAATTTTTGTTGAGTGGATAGATTTTAGTTAGGGGTAGTCGTTCAACATTCTACAAGAACAACCTACCATGGAGTATGATTTCTCTGAAATAATTTTTTAGTTGGGATAGTCGTTCAACATTCTACAAGAACAACGAACCATGGAGTATGATTTCTCTGAAACCATGATAGATTTCAAATCGATCCTGACCAAGATGAGTCTGTGGTGTGAAATAATTTTTGTTGAGTGGATAGATTTTAGTTGGGGTAGTCGTTCAACATTCTACAAGAACAACGAACCATGGAGTATGATTTCTCTGAAACCATGATAGATTTCAAATCGATCCTGACCAAGATGAGTCTGTGGTGTGAAATAATTTTTGTTGAGTGGATAGATTTTAGTTGGGGTAGTCGTTCAACATTCTACAAGAACAACTTACCATGGAGTATGATTTCTCTGAAATAATTTTTGTTGAGTGGATAGATTTTAGTTGGGGTAGTCGTTCAACATTCTACAAGAACAACGAACCATGGAGTATGATTTCTCTGCAACCATGATAGATTTCAAATCGATCCGGACCAAGATGAGTCTGTGGTGTGAAATAATTTTTGTTGAGTGGATAGATTTTAGTTGGGATAGTCGTTCAACATTCTACAAGAACAACTTACCATGGAGTATGATTTCTCTGAAACCATGATAGATTTCAAATCGATCCTGACCAAGATGAGTCTGTGGTGTGAAATAATTTTTGTTGAGTGGATAGATTTTAGTTGGGGTAGTCGTTCAACATTCTACAAGAACAACGAACGATGGAGTATGATTTCTCTGAAACCATGATAGATTTCAAATCGATCCTGACCAAGATGAGTCTGTGGTGTGAAATAATTTTTGTTGAGTGGATAGATTTTAGTTGGGGTAGTCGTTCAACATTCTACAAGAACAACTTACCATGGAGTATGATTTCTCTGAAATAATTTTTGTTGAGTGGATAGATTTTAGTTGGGGTAGTCGTTCAACATTCTACAAGAACAACGAACCATGGAGTATGATTTCTCTGCAACCATGATAGATTTCAAATCGATCCTGACCAAGATGAGTCTGTGGTGTGAAATAATTTTTGTTGAGTGGATAGATTTTAGTTAGGGGTAGTCGTTCAACATTCTACAAGAACAACTTACCATGGAGTATGATTTCTCTGAAATAATTTTTGTTGAGTGGATAGATTTTAGTTGGGGTAGTCGTTCAACATTCTACAAGAACAACTTACCATGGACTATGATTTCTCTGAAACCATGATAGATTTCAAATCGATCCTGACCAAGATGAGTCTGTGGTGTGAAATAATTTTTGTTGAGTGGATAGATTTTAGTTGGGGTAGTCGTTCAACATTCTACAAGAACAACTTACCATGGAGTATGATTTTTCTGAAATAATTTTTGTTGAGTGGATAGATTTTAGTTGGGATAGTCGTTCAACATTCTACAAGAACAACTTAAAATGGACTATGATTTCTCTGAAATAATTTTTGTTGAGTGGATAGATTTTAGTTGGGATAGTCGTTCAACATTCTACAAGAACAACGAACCATGGAGTATGATTTCTCTGAAACCATGATAGATTTCAAATCGATTCGGACCAAGATGAGTCTGTGGTGTGAAATAATTTTTGTTGAGTGGATAGATTTTAGTTGGGGTAATCGTTCAACATTCTACAAGAACAACTTACCATGGAGTATGATTTCTCTGAAATAATTTTTGTTGAGTGGATAGATTTTAGTTGGGGTAGTCGTTCAACATTTTACAAGAACAACGAACCATGGAGTATGATTTCTCTGAAACCATGATAGATTTCAAATCGATCCTGACCAAGATGAGTCTGTGGTGTGAAATAATTTTTGTTGAGTGGATAGATTTTAGTTGGGATAGTCGTTCAACATTCTACAAGAACAACTTACCATGGAGTATGATTTCTCTGAAATAATTTTTGTTGAGTGGATAGATTTTAGTTGGGATAGTCGTTCAACATTCTACAAGAACAACGAACCATGGAGTATGATTTCTCTGAAACCATGATAGATTTCAAATCGATCCTGACCAAGATGAGTCTGTGGTGTGAAATAATTTTTGTTGAGTGGATAGATTTTAGTTGGGGTAGTCGTTCAACATTATACAAGAACAACTTACCATGGAGTATGATTTCTCTGAAATAATTTTTGTTGAGTGGATAGATTTTAGTTGGGATAGTCGTTCAACATTCTACAAGAACAACGAACCATGGAGTATGATTTCTCTGAAACCATGATAGATTTCAAATCGATCCTGACCAAGATGAGTCTGTGGTGTGAAATAATTTTTGTTGAGTGGATAGATTTTAGTTGGGATAGTCGTTCAACATTCTACAAGAACAACGAACCATGGAGTATGATTTCTCTGAAACCATGATAGATTTCAAATCGATCCTGACCAAGATGAGTCTGTGGTGTGAAATAATTTTTGTTGAGTGGATAGATTTTAGTTGGGGTAGTCGTTCAACATTCTACAAGAACAACTTACCATGGAGTATGATTTCTCTGAAACCATGATAGATTTCAAATCGATCCTGACCAAGATGAGTCTGTGGTGTGAAATAATTTTTGTTGAGTGGATAGATTTTAGTTGGGGTAGTCGTTCAACATTCTACAAGAACAACTTACCATGGACTATGATTTCTCTGAAACCATGATAGATTTCAAATCGATCCTGACCAAGATGAGTCTGTGGTGTGAAATAATTTTTGTTGAGTGGATAGATTTTAGTTGGGGTAGTCGTTCAACATTCTACAAGAACAACTTACCATGGAGTATGATTTCTCTGAAACCATGATAGATTTCAAATCGATCCTGACCAAGATGAGTCTGTGGTGTGAAATAATTTTTGTTGAGTGAATAGATTTTAGTTGGGGTAGTCGTTCAACATTCCACAAGAACAACTTACCATGGACTATGATTTCTCTGAAACCATGATAGATTTCAAATCGATTATGACCAAGATGAGTCTGTGGTGTGAAATAATTTTTGTTGAGTGGATAAATTTTAGTTGGGGTAGTCGTTCAACATTCTACAAGAACAACTTACCATGGACTATGATTTCTCTGAAACCATGATAGATTTCAAATCGATCCTGACCAAGATGAGTCTGTGGTGTGAAATAATTTTTGTTGAGTGGATAGATTTTAGTTGGGATAGTCGTTCAACATTCTACAAGAACAACTTACCATGGAGTATGATTTCTCTAAAACCATGACAGATTTCAAATCGATCCTGACCAAGGTGAGTCTGTGGTGTGAAATAATTTTTGTTGAGTGGATAGATTTTAGTTGGGATAGTCGTTCAACATTCTACAAGAACAACTTACCATGGAGTATGATTTCTCTGAAACCATGATAGATTTCAAATCGATCCTGACCAAGATGAGTCTGTGGTGTGAAATAATTTTTGTTGAGTGGATAGATTTTAGTTGGGGTAGTCGTTCAACATTTTACAAGAACAACGAACCATGGAGTATGATTTCTCTGAAATTATGATAGATTTCAAATCGATCCTGACCAAGATGAGTCTGTGGTGTGAAATAATTTTTGTTGAGTGGATAGATTTTAGTTGGGGTAGTCGTTCAACATTTTACAAGAACAACGAACCATGAAGTATGATTTCTCTGAAACCATGATAGATTTCAAATCGATCCTGACCAAGATGAGTCTGTGGTGTGAAATAATTTTTGCTGAGTGGATAGATTTTAGTTGGGGTAGTCGTTCAACATTCTACAAGAACAACGAACCATGGAGTATGATTTCTCTGAAACCATGATAGATTTCAAATCGATCCTGACCAAGATGAGTCTGTGGTGTGAAATAATTTTTGTTGAGTGGATAGATTTTAGTTGGGATAGTCGTTCAACATTCTACAAGAACAACTTACCATGGAGTATGATTTCTCTGAAATAATTTTTGTTGAGTGGATAGATTTTAGTTGGGGTAGTCGTTCAACATTCTACAAGAACAACTTACCATGGACTATGATTTCTCTGAAACCATGATAGATTTCAAATCGATCCTGACCAAGAGGAGTCTGTGGTATGAAATAATTTTAGTTGGGGTAGTCGTTCAACATTTTACAAGAACAACGAACCATGGAGTATGATTTCTCTGAAATTATGATAGATTTCAAATCGATCCTGACCAAGATGAGTCTGTGGTGTGAAATAATTTTTGTTGAGTGGATAGATTTTAGTTGGGGTAGTCGTTCAACATTTTACAAGAACAACGAACCATGGAGTATGATTTCTCTGAAACCATGATAGATTTCAAATCGATCCTGACCAAGATGAGTCTGTGGTGTGAAATAATTTTTGTTGAGTGGATAAATTTTAGTTAGGGGTAGTCGTTCAACATTCTACAAGAACAACTTACCATGGAGTATGATTTCTCTGAAATAATTTTTGTTGAGTGGATAGATTTTAGTTGGGGTAGTCGTTCAACATTCTACAAGAACAACTTACCATGGACTATGATTTCTCTGAAACCATGATAGATTTCAAATCGATCCTGACCAAGATGAGTCTGTGGTGTGAAATAATTTTTGTTGAGTGGATAGATTTTAGTTGGGGTAGTCGTTCAACATTCTACAAGAACAACGAACCATGGAGTATGATCTCTCTGAAACCATTATAGATTTCAAATCGATCCTGACCAAGATGAGTCTGTGGTGTGAAATAATTTTTGTTGAGTGGATAGATTTTAGTTGGGGTAGTCGTTCAACATTCTACAAGAACAACGAACCATGGAGTATGATTTCTCTGAAACCATGATAGATTTCAAATCGATCCTGACCAAGATGAGTCTGTGGTGTGAAATAATTTTTGTTGAGTGGATAGATTTTAGTTGGGATAGTCGTTCAACATTCTACAAGAACAACTTACCATGGAGTATGATTTCTCTGAAATAATTTTTGTTGAGTGGATAGATTTTAGTTGGGGTAGTCGTTCAACATTCTACAAGAACAACTTACCATGGACTATGATTTCTCTGAAACCATGATAGATTTCAAATCGATCCTGACCAAGATGAGTCTGTGGTGTGAAATAATTTTTGTTGAGTGGATAGATTTTAGTTGGGGTAGTCGTTCAACATTTTACAAGAACAACGAACCATGGAGTATGATTTCTCTGAAATTATGATAGATTTCAAATCGATCCTGACCAAGATGAGTCTGTGGTGTGAAATAATTTTTGTTGAGTGGATAGATTTTAGTTGGGGTAGTCGTTCAACATTTTACAAGAAGAACGAACCATGGAGTATGATTTCTCTGAAACCATGATAGATTTCAAATCGATCCTGACCAAGATGAGTCTGTGGTGTGAAATAATTTTTGTTGAGTGGATAAATTTTAGTTAGGGGTAGTAGTTCAACATTCTACAAGAACAACTTACCATGGAGTATGATTTCTCTGAAACCATGATAGATTTCAAATCGATCCTGACCAAGATGAGTCTGTGGTGTGAGATAATTTTTGTTGAGTGGATAGATTTTAGTTGGGGTAGTCGTTCAACATTCTACAAGAACAACTTACCATGGACTATGATTTCTCTGAAACCATGATAGATTTCAAATCGATCCTGACCAAGATGAGTCTGTGGTGTGAAATAATTTTTGTTGAGTGGATAGATTTTAGTTGGGATAGTCGTTCAACATTCTACAAGAACAACGAACCATGGAGTATGATTTCTCTGAAACCATGATAGATTTCAAATCGATCCTGACCAAGATGAGTCTGTGGTGTGAAATAATTTTTGTTGAGTGGATAGATTTTAGTTGGGGTAGTCGTTCAACATTCTACAAGAACAACTTACCATGGACTATGATTTCTCTGAAACCATGATAGATTTCAAATCGATCCTGACCAAGATGAGTCTGTGGTGTGATATAATGTTTGTTGAGTGGATAGATTTTAGTTGGGGTAGTCGTTCAACATTCTACAAGAACAACGAACCATGGAGTATGATTTCTCTGAAAATATGATAGATTTCAAATCGATCCTGACCAAGATGAGTCTGTGGTGTGAAATAATTTTTGTTGAGTGGATAGATTTTAGTTGGGGTAGTCGTTCAACATTCTACAAGAACAACGAACCATGGAGTATGATTTCTCTGAAACCATGATAGATTTCAAATCGATCCTGGCCAAGATGAGTCTGTGGTGTGAAATAATTTTTGTTGAGTGGATAGATTTTAGTTGGGATAGTGGTTCAACATTCTACAAGAACAACTTACCATGGAGTATGATTTCTCTGAAATAATTTTTGTTGAGTGGATAGATTTTAGTTGGGGTAGTCGTTCAACATTCTACAAGAACAACTTACCATGGACTATGATTTCTCTGAAACCATGATAGATTTCAAATCGATCCTGACCAAGATGAGTCTGTGGTGTGAAATAATTTTTGTTGAGTGGATAGATTTTAGTTGGGGTAGTCGTTCAACATTCTACAAGAACAACTTACCATGGAGTATGATTTCTCTGAAACCATGATAGATTTCAAATCGATCCTGACCAAGATGAGTCTGTGGTGTGAAATAATTTTTGTTGAGTGGATAGATTTTAGTTGGGGTAGTCGTTCAACATTCTACAAGAACAACTTACCATGGAGTATGATTTCTCTGAAATAATTTTTGTTGAGTGGATAGATTTTAGTTGGGGTAGTCGTTCAACATTCTACAAGAACAACTTACCATGGAGTATGATTTCTCTGAAACCATGATAGATTTCAAATCGATCCTGACCAAGATGAGTCTGTCGTGTGAAATAATTTTTGTTGAGTGGATAGATTTTAGTTGGGGTAGTCGTTCAACATTCTACAAGAACAACTTACCATGGAGTATGATTTCTCTGAAATAATTTTTGTTGAGTGGATAGATTTTAGTTGGGGTAGTCGTTCAACATTCTACAAGAACAACTTACCATGGAGTATGATTTCTCTGAAACCATGATAGATTTCAAATCTATCCTGACCAAGGTGAGTCTGTGGTGTGAAATAATTTTTGTTGAGTGGATAGATTTTCGTTGGGATAGTCGTTCAACATTCTACAAGAACAACTTACCATGGAGTATGATTTCTCTGAAAACATGATAGATTTCAAATCGATCCTGACCAAGATGAGTCTGTGGTGTGAAATAATTTTTGTTGAGTGGATAGATTTTAGTTGGGATAGTCGTTCAACATTCTACAAGAACAACGAACCATGGAGTATGATTTCTCTGAAACCATGATAGATTTCAAATCGATCCTGACCAAGATGAGTCTGTGGTGTGAAATAATTTTTGTTGAGTGGATAGATTTTAGTTGGGGTAGTCGTTCAACATTTTACAAGAACAACGAACCATGGAGTATGATTTCTCTGAAACCATGATAGATTTCAAATCGATCCTGACCAAGATGAGTCTGTGGTGTGAAATAATTTTTGTTGAGTGGATAGATTTTAGTTGGGGTAGTCGTTCAACATTCTACAAGAACAACGAACCACGGAGTATGATTTCTCTGAAACCATGATAGATTTCAAATCGATCCTGACCAAGATGAGTCTGTGGTGTGAAATAATTTTTGTTGAGTGGATAGATTTTAGTTGGGATAGTCGTTCAACATTTTACAAGAACAACGAACCATGGAGTATGATTTCTCTGAAACCATGATAGATTTCAAATCGATCCTGACCAAGATGAGTCTGTGGTGTGAAATAATTTTTGTTGAGTGGATAGATTTTAGTTGGGGTAGTCGTTCAACATTCTACAAGAACAACGAACCATGGAGTATGATTTCTGTGAAATAATTTTTGTTGAGTGGATAGATTTTAGTTGGGATAGTCGTTCAACATTCTACAAGAACAACGAACCATGGAGTATGATTTCTCTGAAATAATTTTTGTTGAGTGGATAGATTTTAGTTGGGGTAGTCGTTCAACATTCTACAAGAACAACTTACCATGGAGTATGATTTCTCTGAAACCATGATAGATTTCAAATCGATCCTGACCAAGATGAGTCTGTCGTGTGAAATAATTTTTGTTGAGTGGATAGATTTTAGTTGGGGTAGTCGTTCAACATTCTACAAGAACAACTTACCATGGAGTATGATTTCTCTGAAATAATTTTTGTTGAGTGGATAGATTTTAGTTGGGGTAGTCGTTCAACATTTTACAAGAACAACTTACCATGGAGTATGATTTCTCTGAAACCATGATAGATTTCAAATCTATCCTGACCAAGGTGAGTCTGTGGTGTGAAATAATTTTTGTTGAGTGGATAGATTTTAGTTGGGGTAGTCGTTCAACATTCTACAAGAACAACTTACCATGGAGTATGATTTCTCTGAAATAATTTTTGTTGAGTGGATAGATTTTAGTTGGGGTAGTCGTTCAACATTCTACAAGAACAACGAACCATGGAGTATGATTTCTCTGCAACCATGATAGATTTCAAATCGATCCTGACCAAGATGAGTCTGTGGTGTGAAATAATTTTTGTTGAGTGGATAGATTTTAGTTAGGGGTAGTCGTTCAACATTCTACAAGAACAACTTACCATGGAGTATGATTTCTCTGAAATAATTTTTGTTGAGTGGATAGATTTTAGTTGGGGTAGTCGTTCAACATTCTACAAGAACAACTTACCATGGACTATGATTTCTCTGAAACCATGATAGATTTCAAATCGATCCTGACCAAGATGAGTCTGTGGTGTGAAATAATTTTTGTTGAGTGGATAGATTTTAGTTGGGGTAGTCGTTCAACATTCTACAAGAACAACTTACCATGGAGTATGATTTTTCTGAAATAATTTTTGTTGAGTGGATAGATTTTAGTTGGGATAGTCGTTCAACATTCTACAAGAACAACTTAAAATGGACTATGATTTCTCTGAAATAATTTTTGTTGAGTGGATAGATTTTAGTTGGGATAGTCGTTCAACATTCTACAAGAACAACGAACCATGGAGTATGATTTCTCTGAAACCATGATAGATTTCAAATCGATTCGGACCAAGATGAGTCTGTGGTGTGAAATAATTTTTGTTGAGTGGATAGATTTTAGTTGGGGTAATCGTTCAACATTCTACAAGAACAACTTACCATGGAGTATGATTTCTCTGAAATAATTTTTGTTGAGTGGATAGATTTTAGTTGGGGTAGTCGTTCAACATTTTACAAGAACAACGAACCATGGAGTATGATTTCTCTGAAACCATGATAGATTTCAAATCGATCCTGACCAAGATGAGTCTGTGGTGTGAAATAATTTTTGTTGAGTGGATAGATTTTAGTTGGGATAGTCGTTCAACATTCTACAAGAACAACTTACCATGGAGTATGATTTCTCTGAAATAATTTTTGTTGAGTGGATAGATTTTAGTTGGGATAGTCGTTCAACATTCTACAAGAACAACGAACCATGGAGTATGATTTCTCTGAAACCATGATAGATTTCAAATCGATCCTGACCAAGATGAGTCTGTGGTGTGAAATAATTTTTGTTGAGTGGATAGATTTTAGTTGGGGTAGTCGTTCAACATTATACAAGAACAACTTACCATGGAGTATGATTTCTCTGAAATAATTTTTGTTGAGTGGATAGATTTTAGTTGGGATAGTCGTTCAACATTCTACAAGAACAACGAACCATGGAGTATGATTTCTCTGAAACCATGATAGATTTCAAATCGATCCTGACCAAGATGAGTCTGTGGTGTGAAATAATTTTTGTTGAGTGGATAGATTTTAGTTGGGATAGTCGTTCAACATTCTACAAGAACAACGAACCATGGAGTATGATTTCTCTGAAACCATGATAGATTTCAAATCGATCCTGACCAAGATGAGTCTGTGGTGTGAAATAATTTTTGTTGAGTGGATAGATTTTAGTTGGGGTAGTCGTTCAACATTCTACAAGAACAACTTACCATGGAGTATGATTTCTCTGAAACCATGATAGATTTCAAATCGATCCTGACCAAGATGAGTCTGTGGTGTGAAATAATTTTTGTTGAGTGGATAGATTTTAGTTGGGGTAGTCGTTCAACATTCTACAAGAACAACTTACCATGGACTATGATTTCTCTGAAACCATGATAGATTTCAAATCGATCCTGACCAAGATGAGTCTGTGGTGTGAAATAATTTTTGTTGAGTGGATAGATTTTAGTTGGGGTAGTCGTTCAACATTCTACAAGAACAACTTACCATGGAGTATGATTTCTCTGAAACCATGATAGATTTCAAATCGATCCTGACCAAGATGAGTCTGTGGTGTGAAATAATTTTTGTTGAGTGAATAGATTTTAGTTGGGGTAGTCGTTCAACATTCCACAAGAACAACTTACCATGGACTATGATTTCTCTGAAACCATGATAGATTTCAAATCGATTATGACCAAGATGAGTCTGTGGTGTGAAATAATTTTTGTTGAGTGGATAAATTTTAGTTGGGGTAGTCGTTCAACATTCTACAAGAACAACTTACCATGGACTATGATTTCTCTGAAACCATGATAGATTTCAAATCGATCCTGACCAAGATGAGTCTGTGGTGTGAAATAATTTTTGTTGAGTGGATAGATTTTAGTTGGGATAGTCGTTCAACATTCTACAAGAACAACTTACCATGGAGTATGATTTCTCTAAAACCATGACAGATTTCAAATCGATCCTGACCAAGGTGAGTCTGTGGTGTGAAATAATTTTTGTTGAGTGGATAGATTTTAGTTGGGATAGTCGTTCAACATTCTACAAGAACAACTTACCATGGAGTATGATTTCTCTGAAACCATGATAGATTTCAAATCGATCCTGACCAAGATGAGTCTGTGGTGTGAAATAATTTTTGTTGAGTGGATAGATTTTAGTTGGGGTAGTCGTTCAACATTTTACAAGAACAACGAACCATGGAGTATGATTTCTCTGAAATTATGATAGATTTCAAATCGATCCTGACCAAGATGAGTCTGTGGTGTGAAATAATTTTTGTTGAGTGGATAGATTTTAGTTGGGGTAGTCGTTCAACATTTTACAAGAACAACGAACCATGAAGTATGATTTCTCTGAAACCATGATAGATTTCAAATCGATCCTGACCAAGATGAGTCTGTGGTGTGAAATAATTTTTGCTGAGTGGATAGATTTTAGTTGGGGTAGTCGTTCAACATTCTACAAGAACAACGAACCATGGAGTATGATTTCTCTGAAACCATGATAGATTTCAAATCGATCCTGACCAAGATGAGTCTGTGGTGTGAAATAATTTTTGTTGAGTGGATAGATTTTAGTTGGGATAGTCGTTCAACATTCTACAAGAACAACTTACCATGGAGTATGATTTCTCTGAAATAATTTTTGTTGAGTGGATAGATTTTAGTTGGGGTAGTCGTTCAACATTCTACAAGAACAACTTACCATGGACTATGATTTCTCTGAAACCATGATAGATTTCAAATCGATCCTGACCAAGAGGAGTCTGTGGTATGAAATAATTTTAGTTGGGGTAGTCGTTCAACATTTTACAAGAACAACGAACCATGGAGTATGATTTCTCTGAAATTATGATAGATTTCAAATCGATCCTGACCAAGATGAGTCTGTGGTGTGAAATAATTTTTGTTGAGTGGATAGATTTTAGTTGGGGTAGTCGTTCAACATTTTACAAGAACAACGAACCATGGAGTATGATTTCTCTGAAACCATGATAGATTTCAAATCGATCCTGACCAAGATGAGTCTGTGGTGTGAAATAATTTTTGTTGAGTGGATAAATTTTAGTTAGGGGTAGTCGTTCAACATTCTACAAGAACAACTTACCATGGAGTATGATTTCTCTGAAATAATTTTTGTTGAGTGGATAGATTTTAGTTGGGGTAGTCGTTCAACATTCTACAAGAACAACTTACCATGGACTATGATTTCTCTGAAACCATGATAGATTTCAAATCGATCCTGACCAAGATGAGTCTGTGGTGTGAAATAATTTTTGTTGAGTGGATAGATTTTAGTTGGGGTAGTCGTTCAACATTCTACAAGAACAACGAACCATGGAGTATGATCTCTCTGAAACCATTATAGATTTCAAATCGATCCTGACCAAGATGAGTCTGTGGTGTGAAATAATTTTTGTTGAGTGGATAGATTTTAGTTGGGGTAGTCGTTCAACATTCTACAAGAACAACGAACCATGGAGTATGATTTCTCTGAAACCATGATAGATTTCAAATCGATCCTGACCAAGATGAGTCTGTGGTGTGAAATAATTTTTGTTGAGTGGATAGATTTTAGTTGGGATAGTCGTTCAACATTCTACAAGAACAACTTACCATGGAGTATGATTTCTCTGAAATAATTTTTGTTGAGTGGATAGATTTTAGTTGGGGTAGTCGTTCAACATTCTACAAGAACAACTTACCATGGACTATGATTTCTCTGAAACCATGATAGATTTCAAATCGATCCTGACCAAGATGAGTCTGTGGTGTGAAATAATTTTTGTTGAGTGGATAGATTTTAGTTGGGGTAGTCGTTCAACATTTTACAAGAACAACGAACCATGGAGTATGATTTCTCTGAAATTATGATAGATTTCAAATCGATCCTGACCAAGATGAGTCTGTGGTGTGAAATAATTTTTGTTGAGTGGATAGATTTTAGTTGGGGTAGTCGTTCAACATTTTACAAGAAGAACGAACCATGGAGTATGATTTCTCTGAAACCATGATAGATTTCAAATCGATCCTGACCAAGATGAGTCTGTGGTGTGAAATAATTTTTGTTGAGTGGATAAATTTTAGTTAGGGGTAGTAGTTCAACATTCTACAAGAACAACTTACCATGGAGTATGATTTCTCTGAAACCATGATAGATTTCAAATCGATCCTGACCAAGATGAGTCTGTGGTGTGAGATAATTTTTGTTGAGTGGATAGATTTTAGTTGGGGTAGTCGTTCAACATTCTACAAGAACAACTTACCATGGACTATGATTTCTCTGAAACCATGATAGATTTCAAATCGATCCTGACCAAGATGAGTCTGTGGTGTGAAATAATTTTTGTTGAGTGGATAGATTTTAGTTGGGATAGTCGTTCAACATTCTACAAGAACAACGAACCATGGAGTATGATTTCTCTGAAACCATGATAGATTTCAAATCGATCCTGACCAAGATGAGTCTGTGGTGTGAAATAATTTTTGTTGAGTGGATAGATTTTAGTTGGGGTAGTCGTTCAACATTCTACAAGAACAACTTACCATGGACTATGATTTCTCTGAAACCATGATAGATTTCAAATCGATCCTGACCAAGATGAGTCTGTGGTGTGATATAATGTTTGTTGAGTGGATAGATTTTAGTTGGGGTAGTCGTTCAACATTCTACAAGAACAACGAACCATGGAGTATGATTTCTCTGAAAATATGATAGATTTCAAATCGATCCTGACCAAGATGAGTCTGTGGTGTGAAATAATTTTTGTTGAGTGGATAGATTTTAGTTGGGGTAGTCGTTCAACATTCTACAAGAACAACGAACCATGGAGTATGATTTCTCTGAAACCATGATAGATTTCAAATCGATCCTGGCCAAGATGAGTCTGTGGTGTGAAATAATTTTTGTTGAGTGGATAGATTTTAGTTGGGATAGTGGTTCAACATTCTACAAGAACAACTTACCATGGAGTATGATTTCTCTGAAATAATTTTTGTTGAGTGGATAGATTTTAGTTGGGGTAGTCGTTCAACATTCTACAAGAACAACTTACCATGGACTATGATTTCTCTGAAACCATGATAGATTTCAAATCGATCCTGACCAAGATGAGTCTGTGGTGTGAAATAATTTTTGTTGAGTGGATAGATTTTAGTTGGGGTAGTCGTTCAACATTCTACAAGAACAACTTACCATGGAGTATGATTTCTCTGAAACCATGATAGATTTCAAATCGATCCTGACCAAGATGAGTCTGTGGTGTGAAATAATTTTTGTTGAGTGGATAGATTTTAGTTGGGGTAGTCGTTCAACATTCTACAAGAACAACTTACCATGGAGTATGATTTCTCTGAAATAATTTTTGTTGAGTGGATAGATTTTAGTTGGGGTAGTCGTTCAACATTCTACAAGAACAACTTACCATGGAGTATGATTTCTCTGAAACCATGATAGATTTCAAATCGATCCTGACCAAGATGAGTCTGTCGTGTGAAATAATTTTTGTTGAGTGGATAGATTTTAGTTGGGGTAGTCGTTCAACATTCTACAAGAACAACTTACCATGGAGTATGATTTCTCTGAAATAATTTTTGTTGAGTGGATAGATTTTAGTTGGGATAGTCGTTCAACATTCTACAAGAACAACTTACCATGGAGTATGATTTCTCTGAAACCATGATAGATTTCAAATCTATCCTGACCAAGGTGAGTCTGTGGTGTGAAATAATTTTTGTTGAGTGGATAGATTTTCGTTGGGATAGTCGTTCAACATTCTACAAGAACAACTTACCATGGAGTATGATTTCTCTGAAAACATGATAGATTTCAAATCGATCCTGACCAAGATGAGTCTGTGGTGTGAAATAATTTTTGTTGAGTGGATAGATTTTAGTTGGGATAGTCGTTCAACATTCTACAAGAACAACGAACCATGGAGTATGATTTCTCTGAAACCATGATAGATTTCAAATCGATCCTGACCAAGATGAGTCTGTGGTGTGAAATAATTTTTGTTGAGTGGATAGATTTTAGTTGGGGTAGTCGTTCAACATTTTACAAGAACAACGAACCATGGAGTATGATTTCTCTGAAACCATGATAGATTTCAAATCGATCCTGACCAAGATGAGTCTGTGGTGTGAAATAATTTTTGTTGAGTGGATAGATTTTAGTTGGGGTAGTCGTTCAACATTCTACAAGAACAACGAACCACGGAGTATGATTTCTCTGAAACCATGATAGATTTCAAATCGATCCTGACCAAGATGAGTCTGTGGTGTGAAATAATTTTTGTTGAGTGGATAGATTTTAGTTGGGATAGTCGTTCAACATTTTACAAGAACAACGAACCATGGAGTATGATTTCTCTGAAACCATGATAGATTTCAAATCGATCCTGACCAAGATGAGTCTGTGGTGTGAAATAATTTTTGTTGAGTGGATAGATTTTAGTTGGGGTAGTCGTTCAACATTCTACAAGAACAACGAACCATGGAGTATGATTTCTGTGAAATAATTTTTGTTGAGTGGATAGATTTTAGTTGGGATAGTCGTTCAACATTCTACAAGAACAACGAACCATGGAGTATGATTTCTCTGAAATAATTTTTGTTGAGTGGATAGATTTTAGTTGGGGTAGTCGTTCAACATTCTACAAGAACAACTTACCATGGAGTATGATTTCTCTGAAACCATGATAGATTTCAAATCGATCCTGACCAAGATGAGTCTGTCGTGTGAAATAATTTTTGTTGAGTGGATAGATTTTAGTTGGGGTAGTCGTTCAACATTCTACAAGAACAACTTACCATGGAGTATGATTTCTCTGAAATAATTTTTGTTGAGTGGATAGATTTTAGTTGGGGTAGTCGTTCAACATTTTACAAGAACAACTTACCATGGAGTATGATTTCTCTGAAACCATGATAGATTTCAAATCTATCCTGACCAAGGTGAGTCTGTGGTGTGAAATAATTTTTGTTGAGTGGATAGATTTTCGTTGGGATAGTCGTTCAACATTCTACAAGAACAACTTACCATGGAGTATGATTTCTCTGAAAACATGATAGATTTCAAATCGATCCTGACCAAGATGAGTCTGTGGTGTGAAATAATTTTTGTTGAGTGGATAGATTTTAGTTGGGATAGTCGTTCAACATTCTACAAGAACAACGAACCATGGAGTATGATTTCTCTGAAACCATGATAGATTTGAAATCGATCCTGACCAAGATGAGTCTGTGGTGTGAAATAATTTTTGTTGAGTGGATAGATTTTAGTTGGGGTAGTCGTTCAACATTTTACAAGAACAACGAACCATGGAGTATGATTTCTCTGAAACCATGATAGATTTCAAATCGATCCTGACCAAGATGAGTCTGTGGTGTGAAATAATTTTTGTTGAGTGGATAGATTTTAGTTGGGGTAGTCGTTCAACATTCTACAAGAACAACGAACCACGGAGTATGATTTCTCTGAAACCATGATAGATTTCAAATCGATCCTGACCAAGATGAGTCTGTGGTGTGAAATAATTTTTGTTGAGTGGATAGATTTTAGTTGGGATAGTCGTTCAACATTTTACAAGAACAACGAACCATGGAGTATGATTTCTCTGAAACCATGATAGATTTCAAATCGATCCTGACCAAGATGAGTCTGTGGTGTGAAATAATTTTTGTTGAGTGGATAGATTTTAGTTGGGGTAGTCGTTCAACATTCTACAAGAACAACGAACCATGGAGTATGATTTCTGTGAAATAATTTTTGTTGAGTGGATAGATTTTAGTTGGGATAGTCGTTCAACATTCTACAAGAACAACTTACCATGGAGTATGATTTCTCTGAAACCATGATAGATTTCAAATCGATCCTTACCAAGATGAGTCTGTGGTGTGAAATAATTTTTGTTGAGTGGATAGATTTTAGTTGGGATAGTCGTTCAACATTCTACAAGAACAACTTACCATGGAGTATGATTTCTCTGAAACCATGATAGATTTCAAATCGATCCTGACCAAGATGAGTATGTGGTGTGAAATAATTTTTGTTGAGTGGATAGATTTTAGTTGATAGATTTTAGTTGGGATAGTCGTTCAACATTCTACAAGAACAACGAACCATGGAGTATGATTTCTCTGAAACCATGATAGATTTCAAATCGATCCTGACCAAGATGAGTCTGTGGTGTGAAATAATTTTTGTTGAGTGGATAGATTTTAGTTGGGGTAGTCGTTCAACATTCTACAAGAACAACGAACCATGGAGTATGATTTCTCTGCAATAATTTTTTTTGAGTGGATAGATTTTAGTTGGGATAGTCGTTCAACATTCTACAAGAACAACTTACCATGGAGTATGATTTCTCTGAAACCATGATAGATTTCAAATCGATCCTGACCAGGATGAGTCTGTGGTGTGAAATAATTTTTGTTGAGTGGATAGATTTTAGTTGGGATAGTCGTTCAACATTCTACAAGAACAACGAACCATGGAGTATGATTTCTCTGAAATAATTTTTGTTGAGTGGATAGATTTTAGTTGGGATAGTCGTTCAACATTTTACAAGAACAACTTACCATGGAGTAAGATTTCTCTGAAACCATGATAGATTTCAAATCGATCCTGACCAAGATGAGTCTGTGGTGTGAAATAATTTTTGTTGAGTGGATAGATTTTAGTTGGGATAGTCGTTCAACATTCTACAAGAACAACTAACCATGGACTATGATTTCTCTGAAACCATGATAGATTTCAAATCGATCCTGACCAAGATGATTCTGTGGTGTGAAATAATTTTTGTTGAGTGGATAGATTTTAGTTAGGGGTAGTCGTTCAACATTCTACAAGAACAACTTACCATGGAGTATGATTTCTCTGAAATAATTTTTGTTGAGTGGATAGATTTTATTTGGGGTAGTCGTTCAACATTCTACAAGAACAACTTACCATAGAGTATGATTTCTCTGAAATAATTTTTGTTGAGTGGATAGATGTTAGTTGGGGTAGTCGTTCAACATTCTACAAGAACAACTTACCATGGACTATGATTTCTCTGAAACCATGATAGATTTCAAATCGATCCTGACCAAGATGATTCTGTGGTGTGAAATAATTTTTGTTGAGTGGATAGATTTTAGTTAGGGGTAGTCGTTCAACATTCTACAAGAACAACTTACCATGGAGTATGATTTCTCTGAAATAATTTTTGTTGAGTGGATAGATTTTAGTTGGGGTAGTCGTTCAACATTTTACAAGAACAACGAACCATGGAGTATGATTTCTCTGAAACCATGATAGATTTCAAATCGATCCTGACCAAGATGAGTCTGTGGTGTGAAACAATTTTTGTTGAGTGGATAGATTTTAGTTGGGATAGTCGTTCAACATTCTACAAGAACAACTTACCATGGAGTATGATTTCTCTGAAATAATTTTTGTTGAGTGGATAGATTTTAGTTGGGGTAGTCGTTCAACATTCTATAAGAACAACTTACCATGGAGTATGATTTCTCTGAAATAATTTTTGTTGAGTGGATAGATTTTAGTTGGGGTAGTCGATCAACATTCTACAAGAACAACTTACCATGGAGTATGATTTCTCTGAAACCATGATAGATTTCAAATCGATCCTGACCAAGATGAGACTGTGGTGTGAAATAATTTTTGTTGAGTGGATAGATTTTAGTTGAGGTAGTCGTTTAACATTCTACAAGAACAACTTACCATGGAGTATGATTTCTCTGAAACCATGATAGATTTCAAATCGATCCTGACCAAGATGAGTCTGTGGTGTGAAATAATTTTTGTAAAGTGGATAGAGTCGTTCAACATTCTACAAGAACAACTTACCATGGAGTATGATTTCTCTGAAATAATTTTTGTTGGGTGAATAGATATTAGTTGTGATAGTCGTTCAACATTCTACAAGAACAACTTACCATGGAGTATGATTTCTCTGAAACCATGATAGATTTCAAATCGATCCTGACCAAGATGAGTCTGTGGTGTGAAATAATTTTTGTTGAGTGGATAGATTTTAGTTGGGATAGTCGTTCAACATTCTACAAGAACAACTTACCATGGAGTATGATTTCTCTGAAACCATGATAGATTTCAAATCGATCCTGACCAAGATGAGTCTGTGGTGTGAAATAATTTTTGTTGAGTGGATAGATTTTAGTTGGGGTAGTCGTTCAACATTCTACAAGAACAACGAAGCATGGAGTATGATTTCTCTGAAACCATGATAGATTTCAAATCGATCCTGACCAAGATGAGTCTGTGGTGTGAAATAATTTTTGTTGAGTGGATAGATTTTAGTTGGGGTAGTCGTTCAACATTCTACAAGAACAACGAACCATGGAGTATGATTTCTCTGAAACCATGATAGATTTCAAATCGATCCTGACCAAGATGAGTCTGTGGTGTGAAATAATTTTTGTTGAGTGGATAGATTTTAGTTGGGGTAGTCGTTCAACATTCTACAAGAACAACGAACCATGGAGTATGATTTCTCTGAAATAATTTTTGTTGAGTGGATAGATTTTAGTTGGGGTAGTCGTTCAACATTCGATAAGAACAACTTAGCATGGAGTATGATTTCTCTGAAATAATTTTTGTTGAGTGGATAGATTTTAGTTGGGGTAGTAGTTCACCATTCTACAAGAACAACTTACCATGGAGTATGATTTCTCTGAAACCATGATAGATTTCAAATCGATCCTGACCAAGATGAGTCTGTGGTGTGAAATAATTTTTGTTGAGTGGATAGATTTTAGTTGGGGTAGTCGTTCAACATTCTACAAGAACAACGAACCATGGAGTATGATTTCTGTGAAATAATTTTTGTTGAGTGGATAGATTTTAGTTGGGATAGTCGTTCAACATTCTACAAGAACTACGAACCATGGAGTATGATTTCTCTGAAACCATGATAGATTTCAAATCGATCCTGACCAAGATGAGTCTGTGGTGTGAAATAATTTTTGTTGAGTGGATAGATTTTAGTTGGGGTAGTCGTTAAACATTCTACAAGAACAACTTACCATGGAGTATGATTTCTCTGCAATAATTTTTTTGAGTGGATAGATTTTAGTTGGGATAGTCGTTCAACATTCTACAAGAACAACGAACCATGGACTATGATTTCTCTGAAACCATGATAGATTTCAAATCGATCCTGACCAAGATGAGTCTGTGGTGTGAAATAATTTTTGTTGAGTGGATAGATTTTAGTTGGGGTAGTCGTTCAACATTCTACAAGAACAACGAACCATGGAGTATGATTTCTGTGAAATAATTTTTGTTGAGTGGATAGATTTTAGTTGGGATAGTCGTTCAACATTCTACAAGAACTACGAACCATGGAGTATGATTTCTCTGAAACCATGATAGATTTCAAATCGATCCTGACCAAGATGAGTCTGTGGTGTGAAATAATTTTTGTTGAGTGGATAGATTTTAGTTGGGGTAGTCGTTAAACATTCTACAAGAACAACTTACCATGGAGTATGATTTCTCTGCAATAATTTTTTTTGAGTGGATAGATTTTAGTTGGGATAGTCGTTCAACATTCTACAAGAACAACTTACCATGGAGTATGATTTCTCTGAAACCATGATAGATTTCAAATCGATCCTGACCAAGATGAGTCTGTGGTGTGAAATAATTTTTGTTGAGTGGATAGATTTTAGTTGGGATAGTCGTTCAACATTCTACAAGAACAACTTACCATGGAGTATGATTTCTCTGAAACCATGATAGATTTCAAATCGATCCTGACCAAGATGAGTCTGTGGTGTGAAATAATTTTTGTTGAGTGGATAGATTTTAGTTGGGGTAGTCGTTGAACATTCTACAAGAACAACGAACCATGGACTATGATTTCTCTGAAACCATGATAGATTTCAAATCGATCCTGACCAAGATGAGTCTGTGGTGTGAAATAATTTTTGTTGAGTGGATAGATTTTAGTTGGGGTAGTCGTTCAACATTCTACAAGAACAACTTACCATGGAGTATGATTTCTCTGAAATAATTTTTGTTGACTGGATAGATTTTAGTTGGGGTAGTCGTTCACCATTCTACAAGAACAACTTACCATGGAGTATGATTTCTCTGAAACCATGATAGATTTCAAATCGATCCTGACCAAGATGAGTCTGTGGTGTGAAATAATTTTTGTTGAGTGGATAGATTTTAGTTGGGGTAGTCGTTGAACATTCTACAAGAACAACTTACCATGGAGTATGATTTCTCTGAAACCATGATAGATTTCAAATCGATCCTGACCAAGATGAGTCTGTGGTGTGAAATAATTTTTGTTGAGTGGATAGATTTTAGTTGGGGTAGTCGTTGAACATTCTACAAGAACAACGAACCATGGAGTATGATTTCTCTGAAATAATTTTTGTTGAGTGGATAGATTTTAGTTGGGATAGTCGTTCAACATTCTACAAGAACACCGAAACATGGAGTATGATTTCTCTGAAATAATTTTTGTTGAGTGGATAGATTTTAGTTGGCTTAGTCGTTCAACATTCTACAAGAACAACGAACCATGGAGTATGATTTCTCTGCAACCATGATAGATTTCAAATCGATCCTGACCAAGATGAGTCTGTGGTGTGAAATAATTTTTGTTGAGTGGATAGATTTTAGTTGGGGTAGTCGTTCAACATTCGATAAGAACAACCTAGCATGGAGTATGATTTCTCTGAAATAATTTTTGTTGAGTGGATAGATTTTAGTTGGGGTAGTAGTTCACCATTCTACAAGAACAACTTACCATGGAGTATGATTTCTCTGAAACCATGATAGATTTCAAATCGATCCTGACCAAGATGAGTCTGTGGTGTGAAATAATTTTTGTTGAGTGGATAGATTTTAGTTGGGGTAGTCGTTGAACATTCTACAAGAACAACGAATCATGGAGTATGATTTCTCTGAAATAATTTTTGTTGAGTGGATAGATTTTAGTTGGGATAGTCGTTCAACATTCTACAAGAACAACGAACCATGGAGTATGATTTCTCTGAAATAATTTTTGTTGAGTGGATAGATTTTAGTTGGGGTAGTCGTTCAACATTCTACAAGAACAACGAACCATGGAGTATGATTTCTCTGCAACCATGATAGATTTCAAATCGATCCTGACCAAGATGAGTCTGTGGTGTGAAATAATTTTTGTTGAGTGGATAGATTTTAGTTGGGGTAGTCGTTGAACATTCTACAAGAACAACGAACCATGGAGTATGATTTCTCTGAAATAATTTTTGTTGAGTGGATAGATTTTAGTTGGGATAGTCGTTCAACATTCTACAAGAACAACGAACCATGGAGTATGATTTCTCTGCAACCATGATAGATTTCAAATCGATCCTGACCAAGATGAGTCTGTGGTGTGAAATAATTTTTGTTGAGTGGATAGATTTTAGTTGGGGTAGTCGTTCAACATTCTACAAGAACAACGAACCATGGAGTATGATTTCTCTGAAATAATTTTTGTTGAGTGGATAGATTTTAGTTGGGATAGTCGTTCAACATTCTACAAGAACAACTTACCATGGAGTATGATTTCTCTGAAACCATGATAGATTTCAAATCGATCCTGACCAAGATGAGTCTGTGGTGTGAAATAATTTTTGTTGAGTGGATAGATTTTAGTTGGGGTAGTCGTTCAACATTCGATAAGAACAACTTAGCATGGAGTATGATTTCTCTGAAATAATTTTTGTTGAGTGGATAGATTTTAGTTGGGGTAGTAGTTCACCATTCTACAAGAACAACTTACCATGGAGTATGATTTCTCTGAAACCATGATAGATTTCAAATCGATCCTGACCAAGATGAGTCTGTGGTGTGAAATAATTTTTGTTGAGTGGATAGATTTTAGTTGGGGTAGTCGTTGAACATTCTACAAGAACAACGAACCATGGACTATGATTTCTCTGAAACCATGATAGATTTCAAATCGATCCTGACCAAGATGAGTCTGTGGTGTGAAATAATTTTTGTTGAGTGGATAGATTTTAGTTGGGGTAGTCGTTCAACATTCTACAAGAACAACGAACCATGGAGTATGATTTCTGTGAAATAATTTTTGTTGAGTGGATAGATTTTAGTTGGGATAGTCGTTCAACATTCTACAAGAACTACGAACCATGGAGTATGATTTCTCTGAAACCATGATAGATTTCAAATCGATCCTGACCAAGATGAGTCTGTGGTGTGAAATAATTTTTGTTGAGTGGATAGATTTTAGTTGGGGTAGTCGTTCAACATTCTACAAGAACAACTTACCATGGAGTATGATTTCTCTGCAATAATTTTTTTTGAGTGGATAGATTTTAGTTGGGATAGTCGTTCAACATTCTACAAGAACAACTTACCATGGAGTATGATTTCTCTGAAACCATGATAGATTTCAAATCGATCCTGACCAAGATGAGTCTGTGGTGTGAAATAATTTTTGTTGAGTGGATAGATTTTAGTTGGGATAGTCGTTCAACATTCTACAAGAACAACTTACCATGGAGTATGATTTCTCTGAAATAATTTTTGTTGAGTGGATAGATTTTAGTTGGGATAGTCGTTCAACATTCTACAAGAACAACTTACCATGGAGTATGATTTCTCTGAAACCATGATAGATTTCAAATCGATCCTGACCAAGATGAGTCTGTGGTGTGAAATAATTTTTGTTGAGTGGATAGATTTTAGTTAGGGGTAGTCGTTCAACATTCTACAAGAACAACTAACCATGGAGTATGATTTCTCTGAAATAATTTTTGTTGAGTGGATAGATTTTATTTGGGGTAGTCGTTCAACATTCTACAAGAACAACTAACCATGGAGTATGATTTCTCTGAAATAATTTTTATTGAGTATATAGATTTTAGTTGGGGTAGTCGTTCAACATTCTACAAGAACAACTTACCATGGAGTATGATTTCTCTGAAATAATTTTTGTTGAGTGGATAGATTTTAATTGGGGTAGTCGTTCAACATTCTACAAGAACAACGAACCATGGAGTATGATTTCTCTGAAACCATGATAGATTTCAAATCGATCCTGACCAAGATGAGTCTGTGGTGTGAAATAATTTTTGTTGAGTGGATAGATTTTAGTTGGGGTAGTCGTTCAACATTCTACAAGAACAACGAACCATGGAGTATGATTTCTCTGAAATAATTTTTGTTGAGTGGATAGATTTTAGTTGGGATAGTCGTTCAACATTCTACAAGAACAACGAACCATGGAGTATGATTTCTCTGAAATAATTTTTGTTGAGTGGATAGATTTTAGTTGGGGTAGTCGTTCAACATTCTACAAGAACAACGAACCATGGAGTATGATTTCTCTGCAACCATGATAGATTTCAAATCGATCCTGACCAAGATGAGTCTGTGGTGTGAAATAATTTTTGTTGAGTGGATAGATTTTAGTTATGGTAGTCGTTCAACATTCTACAAGAACAACGAACCATGGAGTATGATTTCTCTGAAACCATGATAGATTTCAAATCGATCCTGACCAAGATGAGTCTGTGGTGTGAAATAATTTTTGTTGAGTGGATAGATTTTAGTTGGGGTAGTCGTTCAACATTCTACAAGAACAACGAACCATGGAGTATGATTTCTCTGAAATAATTTTTGTTGAGTGGATAGATTTTAGTTGGGGTAGTCGTTCAACATTCGATAAGAACAACTTAGCATGGAGTATGATTTCTCTGAAATAATTTTTGTTGAGTGGATAGGTTTTAGTTGGGGTAGTAGTTCACCATTCTACAAGAACAACTTACCATGGAGTATGATTTCTCTGAAACCATGATAGATTTCAAATCGATCCTGACCAAGATGAGTCTGTGGTGTGAAATAATTTTTGTTGAGTGGATAGATTTTAGTTGGGGTAGTCGTTGAACATTCTACAAGAACAACGAACCATGGACTATGATTTCTCTGAAACCATGATAGATTTCAAATCGATCCTGACCAAGATGAATCTGTGGTGTGAAATAATTTTTGTTGAGTGGATAGATTTTAGTTGGGGTAGTCGTTCAACATTCTACAAGAACAACGAACCATGGAGTATGATTTCTGTGAAATAATTTTGTTGAGTGGATAGATTTTAGTTGGGATAGTCGTTCAACATTCTACAAGAACTACGAACCATGGAGTATGATTTCTCTGAAACCATGATAGATTTCAAATCGATCCTGACCAAGATGAATCTGTGGTGTGAAATAATTTTTGTTGAGTGGATAGATTTTAGTTGGGGTAGTCGTTCAACATTCTACAAGAACAACTTACCATGGAGTATGATTTCTCTGCAATAATTTTTTTTGAGTGGATAGATTTTAGTTGGGATAGTCGTTCAACATTCTACAAGAACAACTTACCATGGAGTATGATTTCTCTGAAACCATGATAGATTTCAAATCGATCCTGACCAAGATGAGTCTGTGGTGTGAAATAATTTTTGTTGAGTGGATAGATTTTAGTTGGGATAGTCGTTCAACATTCTACAAGAACAACTTACCATGGAGTATGATTTCTCTGAAACCATGATAGATTTCAAATCGATCCTGAAAAAGATGAGTCTGTGGTGTGAAATAATTTTTGTTGAGTGGATAGATTTTAGTTGGGGTAGTCGTTGAACATTCTACAAGAACAACGAACCATGGACTATGATTTCTCTGAAACCATGATAGATTTCAAATCGATCCTGACCAAGATGAGTCTGTGGTGTGAAATAATTTTTGTTGAGTGGATAGATTTTAGTTGGGGTAGTCGTTCAACATTCTACAAGAACAACTTACCATGGAGTATGATTTCTCTGAAATAATTTTTGTTGACTGGATAGATTTTAGTTGGGGTAGTCGTTCACCATTCTACAAGAACAACTTACCATGGAGTATGATTTCTCTGAAACCATGATAGATTTCAAATCGATCCTGACCAAGATGAGTCTGTGGTGTGAAATAATTTTTGTTGAGTGGATAGATTTTAGTTGGGGTAGTCGTTGAACATTCTACAAGAACAACTTACCATGGAGTATGATTTCTCTGAAACCATGATAGATTTCAAATCGATCCTGACCAAGATGAGTCTGTGGTGTGAAATAATTTTTGTTGAGTGGATAGATTTTAGTTGGGGTAGTCGTTGAACATTCTACAAGAACAACGAACCATGGAGTATGATTTCTCTGAAATAATTTTTGTTGAGTGGATAGATTTTAGTTGGGATAGTCGTTCAACATTCTACAAGAACAACGAACCATGGAGTATGATTTCTCTGAAATAATTTTTGTTGAGTGGATAGATTTTAGTTGGGGTAGTCGTTCAACATTCTACAAGAACAACGAACCATGGAGTATGATTTCTCTGCAACCATGATAGATTTCAAATCGATCCTGACCAAGATGAGTCTGTGGTGTGAAATAATTTTTGTTGAGTGGATAGATTTTAGTTGGGGTAGTCGTTCAACATTCGATAAGAACAACTTAGCATGGAGTATGATTTCTCTGAAATATTTTTTGTTGAGTGGATAGATTTTAGTTGGGGTAGTAGTTCACCATTCTACAAGAACAACGAACCATGGAGTATGATTTCTCTGAAACCATGATAGATTTCAAATCGATCCTGACCAAGATGAGTCTGTGGTGTGAAATAATTTTTGTTGAGTGGATAGATTTTAGTTGGGGTAGTCGTTCAACATTCGATAAGAACAACTTACCATGGAGTATGATTTCTCTGAAATAATTTTTGTTGAGTGGATAGATTTTAGTTGGGGTATTCGTTCAACATTCTACAAGAACAACTTACCATGGAGTATGATTTCTCTGAAACCATGATAGATTTCAAATCGATCCTGACCAAGATGAGTCTGTGGTGTGAAATAATTTTTGTTGAGTGGATAGATTTTAGTTGAGGTAGTCGTTCAACATTCTACAAGAACAACTTACCATGGAGTATGATTTCTCTGAAACCATGATAGATTTCAAATCGATCCTGACCAAGATGAGTCTGTGGTGTGAAATAATTTTTGTTGAGTGGATAGATTTTAGTTGGGGTAGTCGTTCAACATTCTACAAGAACAACGAACCATGGAGTATGATTTCTCTGAAACCACGATAGATTTCAAATCGATCCTGACCAAGATGAGTCTGTGGTGTGAAATAATTTTTGTTGAGTGGATAGATTTTAGTTAGGGGTAGTCGCTCAACATTCTACAAGAACAACGAACCATGGAGTATGATTTCTCTGAAATAATTTTTGTTGAGTGGATAGATTTTAGTTGGGATAGTCGTTCAACATTCTACAAGAACAACGAACCATGGAGTATGATTTCTCTGAAATAATTTTTGTTGAGTGGATAGATTTTAGTTGGGATAGTCGTTCAACATTCTACAAGAACAACGAACCATGGAGTATGATTTCTCTGAAACCATGATAGATTTCAAATCGAGCCTGACCAAGATGAGTCTGTGGTGTGAAATAATTTTTGTTGAGTGGATAGATTTTAGTTGGGATAGTCGTTCAACATTCTACAAGAACAACGAACCATGGACTATGATTTCTCTGAAATAATTTTTGTTGAGTGGATAGATTTTAGTTGGGGTAGTCGTTCAACATTCTACAAGAACAACGAACCATGGAGTATGATTTCTTTGAAACCATGATAGATTTCAAATCGATCCTGACCAAGATGAGTCTGTGGTGTGAAATAATTTTTGTTGAGTGGATAGATTTTAGTTGGGGTAGTCGTTCAACATTCTACAAGAACAACGAACCATGGAGTATGATTTCTCTGAAACCATGATAGATTTCAAATCGAGCCTGACCAAGATGAGTCTGTGGTGTGAAATAATTTTTGTTGAGTGGATAGATTTTAGTTGGGATAGTCGTTCAACATTCTACAAGAACAACGAACCATGGAGTATGATTTCTCTGAAACCATGATAGATTTCAAATCGATCCTGACCAAGATGAGTCTGTGGTGTGAAATAATTTTTGTTGAGTGGATAGATTTTAGTTGGGATAGTCGTTCAACATTCTACAAGAACAACGAACCATGGAGTATGATTTCTCTGAAACCATGATAGATTTCAAATCGATCCTGACCAAGATGAGTCTGTGGTGTGAAATAATTTTTGTTGAGTGGATAGATTTTAGTTAGGGGTAGTCGCTCAACATTCTACAAGAACAACGAACCATGGAGTATGATTTCTCTGAAATAATTTTTGTTGAGTGGATAGATTTTAGTTGGGATAGTCGTTCAACATTCTACAAGAACAACGAACCATGGAGTATGATTTCTCTGAAATAATTTTTGTTGAGTGGATAGATTTTAGTTGGGGTAGTCGTTCAACATTCTACAAGAACAACGAACCATGGAGTATGATTTCTCTGAAACCATGATAGATTTCAAATCGATCCTGACCAAGATGAGTCTGTGGTGTGAAATAATTTTTGTTGAGTGGATAGATTTTAGTTGGGATAGTCGTTCAACATTCTACAAGAACAACGAACCATGGAGTATGATTTCTCTGAAACCATGATAGATTTCAAATCGATCCTGAATAAGATGAGTCTGTGGTCTGAAATAATTTTTGTTGAGTGGATAGATTTTAGTTGGGGTAGTCGTTCAACATTCTACAAGAACAACTTACCATGGAGTATGATTTCTCTGAAATAATTTTTGTTGAGTGGATAGATTTTATTTGGGATAGTCGTTCAACATTCTACAAGAACAACTTACCATGGAGTATGATTTCTCTGAAATAATTTTTGTTGAGTGGATAGATTTTAGTTGGGGTAGTCGTTCAACATTCTACAAGAACAACGAACCATGGAGTATGATTTCTCTGAAATAATTTTTGTTGAGTGGATAGATTTTAGTTGGGGTAGTCGTTCAACATTCTACAAGAACACTTTACCATGGAGTATGATTTCTCTGAAACCATGATAGATTTCAAATCGATCCTGACCAAGATGAGTCTGTGGTGTGAAATAATTTTTGTTGAGTGGATAGATTTTAGTTGGGGTAGTCGTTCAACATTCTACAAGAACAACGAACCATGGAGTATGATTTCTCTGAAACCACGATAGATTTCAAATCGATCCTGACCAAGATGAGTCTGTGGTGTGAAATAATTTTTGTTGAGTGGATAGATTTTAGTTGGGGTGGTCGTTCAACATTCTACAAGAACAACTTACCATGGAGTATGATTTCTCTGAAATAATTTTTGTTGAGTGGATAGATTTTAGTTGGGATAGTCGTTCAACATTCTACAAGAACAACTTACCATGGACTATGATTTCTCTGAAACCATGATAGATTTCAAATCGATCCTGACCAAGATGAGTCTGTGGTGTGAAATAATTTTTGTTGAGTGGATAGATTTTAGTTGGGGTAGTCTTTCAACATTCTACAAGAACAACGAACCATGGAGTATGATTTCTCTGAAACCATGATAGATTTCAAATCGATCCTGACCAAGATGAGTCTGTCCTGTGAAATAATTTTTGTTGAGTGGATAGATTTTAGTTGGGGTAGTCGTTCAACATTCTACAAGAACAACGAACCATGGAGTATGATTTCTCTGAAATAATTTTTGTTGAGTGGATAGATTTTAGTTGGGATAGTCGTTCAACATTCAACAAGAACAACGAACCATGGAGTATGATTTCTCTGAAATAATTTTTGTTGAGTGGATAGATTTTAGTTGGGGTAGTCGTTCAACATTCTACAAGAACAACGAACCATGGAGTATGATTTCTCTGCAACCATGATAGATTTCAAATCGATCCTGCCCAAGATGAGTCTGTGGTGTGAAATAATTTTTGTTGAGTGGATAGATTTTAGTTGGGGTAGTCGTTCAACATTCTACAAGAACAACGAACCATGGAGTATGATTTCTCTGAAATAATTTTTGTTGAGTGGATAGATTTTAGTTGGGATAGTCGTTCAACATTCTACAAGAACAACTTACCATGGAGTATGATTTCTCTGAAACCATGATAGATGTCTGTGGTGTGAAATAATTTTTGTTGAGTGGATAGATTTTAGTTGGGGTAGTCATTCAACATTCTACAAGAACAACTTACCACGGTGTATGATTTCTCTGAAATAATTTTTGTTGAGTGGATAGATTTTAGTTGGGGTAGTCGTTTACCATTCTACAAGAACAACTTACCATGGAGTATGATTTCTCTGAAACCATGATAGATTTCAAATCGATCCTGACCAAGATGAGTCTGTGGTGTGAAATAATTTTTGTTGAGTGGATAGATTTTAGTTGGGGTAGTCGTTCAACATTCTACAAGAACAACTTACCATGGAGTATGATTTCTCTGAAACCATGATAGATTTCAAATCGATCCTGACCAAGATGAGTCTGTGGTGTGAAATAATTTTTGTTGAGTGGATAGATTTTAGTTGGGGTAGTCGTTCAACATTCGATAAGAACAACCTACCATGGAGTATGATTTCTCTGAAATAATTTTTGTTGAGTGGATAGATTTTAGTTGGGGTAGTCGTTCACCATTCTACAAGAACAACTTACCATGGAGTATGATTTCTCTGAAACCATGATAGATTTCAAATCGATCCTGACCAAGATGAGTCTGTGGTGTGAAATAATTTTTGTTGAGTGGATAGATTTTAGTTGGGGTAGTCGTTCAACATTCTACAAGAACAACTTACCATGGAGTATGATTTCTCTGAAATAATTTTTGTTGAGTGGATAGATTTTAGTTGGGGTAGTCGTTCACCATTCTACAAGAACAACTTACCATGGAGAATGATTTCTCTGAAACCATGATAGATTTCAAATCGATCCTGACCAAGATGAGTCTGTGGTGTGAAATAATTTTTGTTGAGTGGATAGATTTTAGTTGGGGTAGTCGTTCAACATTCTACAAGAAAAACGAACCATGGAGTATGAATTCTCTGAAATAATTTTTGTTGAGTGGATAGATTTTAGTTGGGGTAGTCGTTCAACATTTTACAAGAACAACGAACCATGGAGTATGATTTCTCTGAAACCATGATAGATTTCAAATCGATCCTGACCAAGATGAGTCTGTGGTGTGAAATAATTTTTGTTGAGTGGATAGATTTTAGTTGGGATAGTCGTTCAACATTCTACAAGAACAACGAACCATGGCGTATGATTTCTCTGAAATAATTTTTGTTGAGTGGATAGATTTTAGTTGGGGTAGTCGTTCAACATTCTACAAGAACAACGAACCATGGAGTATGATTTCTCTGAAACCATGATAGATTTCAAATCGATCCTGACCAAGATGAGTCTGTGGTGTGAAATAATTTTTGTTGAGTGGATAGATTTTAGTTGGGATAGTCGTTCAACATTCTACAAGAACAACGAACCATGGAGTATGATTTCTCTGAAACCATGATAGATTTCAAATCGATCCTGAATAAGATGAGTCTGTGGTCTGAAATAATTTTTGTTGAGTGGATAGATTTTAGTTGGGGTAGTCGTTCAACATTCTACAAGAACAACGAACCATGGAGTATGATTTCTCTGAAATAATTTTTGTTGAGTGGATAGATTTTATTTGGGATAGTCGTTCAACATTCTACAAGAACAACTTACCATGGAGTATGATTTCTCTGAAATAATTTTTGTTGAGTGGATAGATTTTAGTTGGGGTAGTCGTTCAACATTCTACAAGAACAACGAACCATGGAGTATGATTTCTCTGAAATAATTTTTGTTGAGTGGATAGATTTTAGTTGGGGTAGTCGTTCAACATTCTACAAGAACAACGAACCATGGAGTATGATTTCTCTGAAACCATGATAGATTTCAAATCGATCCTGACCAAGATGAGTCTGTGGTGTGAAATAATTTTTGTTGAGTGGATAGATTTTAGTTGGGGTAGTCGTTCAACATTCTACAAGAACAACGAACCATGGAGTATGATTTCTCTGAAACCACGATAGATTTCAAATCGATCCTGACCAAGATGAGTCTGTGGTGTGAAATAATTTTTGTTGAGTAGATAAATTTAATTTGGTTTGGTCGTTCAACATTCTACAAGAACAACTTACCATGGAGTATGATTTCTCTGAAATAATTTTTGTTGAGTGGATAGATTTTAGTTGGGATAGTCGTTCAACATTCTACAAGAACAACTTACCATGGACTATGATTTCTCTGAAACCATGATAGATTTCAAATCGATCCTGACCAAGATGAGTCTGTGGTGTGAAATAATTTTTGTTGAGTGGATAGATTTTAGTTGGGGTAGTCTTTCAACATTCTACAAGAACAACGAACCATGGAGTATGATTTCTCTGAAACCATGATAGATTTCAAATCGATCCTGACCAAGATGAGTCTGTGGTGTGAAATAATTTTTGTTGAGTGGATAGATTTTAGTTGGGGTAGTCGTTCAACATTCTACAAGAACAACGAACCATGGAGTATGATTTCTCTGAAATAATTTTTGTTGAGTGGATAGATATTAGTTGGGATAGTCGTTCAACAGTCTACAAGAACAACGAACCATGGAGTATGATTTCTCTGAAATAATTTTTGTTGAGTGGATAGATTTTAGTTGGGGTAGTCGTTCAACATTCTACAAGAACAACGAACCATGGAGTATGATTTCTCTGCAACCATGATAGATTTCAAATCGATCCTGCCCAAGATGAGTCTGTGGTGTGAAATAATTTTTGTTGAGTGGATAGATTTTAGTTGGGGTAGTCGTTCAACATTCTACAAGAACAACGAACCATGGAGTATGATTTCTCTGAAATAATTTTTGTTGAGTGGATAGATTTTAGTTGGGATAGTCGTTCAACATTCTACAAGAACAACTTACCATGGAGTATGATTTCTCTGAAACCATGATAGATGTCTGTGGTGTGAAATAATTTTTGTTGAGTGGATAGATTTTAGTTGGGGTAGTCATTCAACATTCTACAAGAACAACTTACCACGGTGTATGATTTCTCTGAAATAATTTTTGTTGAGTGGATAGATTTTAGTTGGGGTAGTCGTTTACCATTCTACAAGAACAACTTACCATGGAGTATGATTTCTCTGAAACCATGATAGATTTCAAATCGATCCTGACCAAGATGAGTCTGTGGTGTGAAATAATTTTTGTTGAGTGGATAGATTTTAGTTGGGGTAGTCGTTCAACATTCTACAAGAACAACTTACCATGGAGTATGATTTCTCTGAAACCATGATAGATTTCAAATCGATCCTGACCAAGATGAGTCTGTGGTGTGAAATAATTTTTGTTGAGTGGATAGATTTTAGTTGGGGTAGTCGTTCAACATTCGATAAGAACAACCTACCATGGAGTATGATTTCTCTGAAATAATTTTTGTTGAGTGGATAGATTTTAGTTGGGGTAGTCGTTCACCATTCTACAAGAACAACTTACCATGGAGTATGATTTCTCTGAAACCATGATAGATTTCAAATCGATCCTGACCAAGATGAGTCTGTGGTGTGAAATAATTTTTGTTGAGTGGATAGATTTTAGTTGGGGTAGTCGTTCAACATTCTACAAGAACAACTTACCATGGAGTATGATTTCTCTGAAATAATTTTTGTTGAGTGGATAGATTTTAGTTGGGGTAGTCGTTCACCATTCTACAAGAACAACTTACCATGGAGAATGATTTCTCTGAAACCATGATAGATTTCAAATCGATCCTGACCAAGATGAGTCTGTGGTGTGAAATAATTTTTGTTGAGTGGATAGATTTTAGTTGGGGTAGTCGTTCAACATTCTACAAGAAAAACGAACCATGGAGTATGAATTCTCTGAAATAATTTTTGTTGAGTGGATAGATTTTAGTTGGGGTAGTCGTTCAACATTTTACAAGAACAACGAACCATGGAGTATGATTTCTCTGAAACCATGATAGATTTCAAATCGATCCTGACCAAGATGAGTCTGTGGTGTGAAATAATTTTTGTTGAGTGGATAGATTTTAGTTGGGGTAGTCGTTCAACATTCTACAAGAACAACGAACCATGGAGTATGATTTCTCTGAAATAATTTTTGTTGAGTGGATAGATTTTAGTTGGGATAGTCGTTCAACATTCTACAAGAACAACGAACCATGGAGTATGATTTCTCTGAAATAATTTTTGTTGAGTGGATAGATTTTAGTTGGGGTAGTCGTTCAACATTCTACAAGAACAACGAACCATGGAGTATGATTTCTCTGCAACCATGATAGATTTCGAATCGATCCTGACCAAGATGAGTCTGTGGTGTGAAATAATTTTTGTTGAGTGGATAGATTTTAGTTGGGGTAGTCGTTCAACATTCTACAAGAACAACGAACCATGGAGTATGATTTCTCTGAAATAATTTTTGCTGAGTGGATAGATTTTAGTTGGGATAGTCGTTCAACATTCTACAAGAACAACTTACCATGGAGTATGATTTCTCTGAAACCATGATAGATTTCAAATCGATCCTGACCAAGATGAGTCTGTGGTGTGAAATAATTTTTGTTGAGTGGATAGATTTTAGTTGGGGTAGTCGTTCAACATTCGATAAGAACAACTTAGCATGGAGTATGATTTCTCTGAAATAATTTTTGTTGAGTGGATAGATTTTAGTTGGGGTAGTAGTTCACCATTCTACAAGAACAACTTACCATGGAGTATGATTTCTCTGAAACCATGATAGATTTCAAATCGATCCTGACCAAGATGAGTCTGTGGTGTGAAATAATTTTTGTTGAGTGGATAGATTTTAGTTGGGGTAGTCGTTGAACATTCTACAAGAACAACGAACCATGGACTATGATTTCTCTGAAACCATGATAGATTTCAAATCGATCCTGACCAAGATGAGTCTGTGGTGTGAAATAATTTTTGTTGAGTGGATAGATTTTAGTTGGGGTAGTCGTTCAACATTCTACAAGAACAACGAACCATGGAGTATGATTTCTCTGAAACCATGATAGATTTCAAATCGATCCTGACAAAGATGAGTCTGTGGTGTGAAATAATTTTTGTTGAGTGGATAGATTTTAGTTAGGGGTAGTCGCTCAACATTCTACAAGAACAACGAACCATGGAGTATGATTTCTCTGAAATAATTTTTGTTGAGTGGATAGATTTTAGTTGGGATAGTCGTTCAACATTCTACAAGAACAACGAACCATGGAGTATGATTTCTCTGAAATAATTTTTGTTGAGTGGATAGATTTTAGTTGGGATAGTCGTTCAACATTCTACAAGAACAACGAACCATGGAGTATGATTTCTCTGAAACCATGATAGATTTCAAATCGAGCCTGACCAAGATGAGTCTGTGGTGTGAAATAATTTTTGTTGAGTGGATAGATTTTAGTTGGGATAGTCGTTCAACATTCTACAAGAACAACGAACCATGGACTATGATTTCTCTGAAATAATTTTTGTTGAGTGGATAGATTTTAGTTGGGGTAGTCGTTCAACATTCTACAAGAACAACGAACCATGGAGTATGATTTCTCTGAAACCATGATAGATTTCAAATCGATCCTGACCAAGATGAGTCTGTGGTGTGAAATAATTTTTGTTGAGTGGATAGATTTTAGTTGGGGTAGTCGTTCAACATTCTACAAGAACAACTTACCATGGAGTATGATTTCTCTGAAATAATTTTTGTTGAGTGGATAGATTTTAGTTGGGATAGTCGTTCAACATTCTACAAGAACAACGAACCATGGAGTATGATTTCTCTGAAACCATGATAGATTTCAAATCGATCCTGACCAAGATGAGTCTGTGGTCTGAAATAATTTTTGTTGAGTGGATAGATTTTAGTTGGGGTAGTCGTTCAACATTCTACAAGAACAACGAACCATGGAGTATGATTTCTCTGAAATAATTTTTGTTGAGTGGATAGATTTTATTTGGGATAGTCGTTCAACATTCTACAAGAACAACTTACCATGGAGTATGATTTCTCTGAAATAATTTTTGTTGAGTGGATAGATTTTAGTTGCGGTAGTCGTTCAACATTCTACAAGAACAACGAACCATGGAGTATGATTTCTCTGAAATAATTTTTGTTGAGTGGATAGATTTTAGTTGGGGTAGTCGTTCAACATTCTACAAGAACACCTTACCATGGAGTATGATTTCTCTGAAACCATGATAGATTTCAAATCGATCCTGACCAAGATGAGTCTGTGGTGTGAAATAATTTTTGTTGAGTGGATAGATTTTAGTTTTGGTAGTCGTTCAACATTCTACAAGAACAACGAACCATGGAGTATGATTTCTCTGAAACCATGATAGATTTCAAATCGATCCTGACCAAGATGAGTCTGTGGTGTGAAATAATTTTTGTTGAGTGGATAGATTTTAGTTGGGGTAGTCGTTCAACATTCTACAAGAACAACTTACCATGGAGTATGATTTCTCTGAAATAATTTTTGTTGAGTGGATAGCTTTTAGTTGGGATAGTCGTTCAACATTCTACAAGAACAACTTACCATGGACTATGATTTCTCTGAAACCATGATAGATTTCAAATCGATCCTGACCAAGATGAGTCTGTGGTGTGAAATAATTTTTGTTGAGTGGATAGATTTTAGTTGGGGTAGTCGTTCAACATTCTACAAGAACAACGAACCATGGAGTATGATTTCTCTGAAACCATGATAGATTTCAAATCGATCCTGACCAAGATGAGTCTGTGGTGTGAAATAATTTTTGTTGAGTGGATAGATTTTAGTTGGGGTAGTCGTTCAACATTCTACAAGAACAACGAACCATGGAGTATGATTTCTCTGAAATAATTTTTGTTGAGTGGATAGATTTTAGTTGGGATAGTCGTTCAACATTCTACAAGAACAACGAACCATGGAGTATGATTTCTCTGAAATAATTTTTGTTGAGTGGATAGATTTTAGTTGGGGTAGTCGTTCAACATTCTACAAGAACAACGAACCATGGAGTATGATTTCTCTGCAACCATGATAGATTTCAAATCGATCCTGCCCAAGATGAGTCTGTGGTGTGAAATAATTTTTGTTGAGTGGATAGATTTTAGTTGGGGTAGTCGTTCAACATTCTACAAGAACAACGAACCATGGAGTATGATTTCTCTGAAATAATTTTTGTTGAGTGGATAGATTTTAGTTGGGATAGTCGTTCAACATTCTACAAGAACAACTTACCATGGAGTATGATTTCTCTGAAACCATGATAGATGTCTGTGGTGTGAAATAATTTTTGTTGAGTGGATAGATTTTAGTTGGGGTAGTCATTCAACATTCTACAAGAACAACTTACCATGGTGTATGATTTCTCTGAAATAATTTTTGTTGAGTGGATAGATTTTAGTTGGGGTAGTCGTTCACCATTCTACAAGAACAACTTACCATGGAGTATGATTTCTCTGAAACCATGATAGATTTCAAATCGATCCTGACCAAGATGAGTCTGTGGTGTGAAATAATTTTTGTTGAGTGGATAGATTTTAGTTGGGGTAGTCGTTCAACATTCTACAAGAACAACTTACCATGGAGTATGATTTCTCTGAAACCATGATAGATTTCAAATCGATCCTGACCAAGATGAGTCTGTGGTGTGAAATAATTTTTGTTGAGTGGATAGATTTTAGTTGGGGTAGTCGTTCAACATTCGATAAGAACAACTTACCATGGAGTATGATTTCTCTGAAATAATTTTTGTTGAGTGGATAGATTTTAGTTGGGGTAGTCGTTCACCATTCTACAAGAACAACTTACCATGGAGTATGATTTCTCTGAAACCATGATAGATTTCAAATCGATCCTGACCAAGATGAGTCTGTGGTGTGAAATAATTTTTGTTGAGTGGATAGATTTTAGTTGGGGTAGTCGTTCAACATTCTACAAGAACAACTTACCATGGAGTATGATTTCTCTGAAATAATTTTTGTTGAGTGGATAGATTTTAGTTGGGGTAGTCGTTCACCATTCTACAAGAACAACTTACCATGGAGTATGATTTCTCTGAAACCATGATAGATTTCAAATCGATCCTGACCAAGATGAGTCTGTGGTGTGAAATAATTTTTGTTGAGTGGATAGATTTTAGTTGGGGTAGTCGTTCAACATTCTACAAGAAAAACGAACCATGGAGTATGAATTCTCTGAAATAATTTTTGTTGAGTGGATAGACTTTAGTTAGGGGTAGTCGTTCAACATTCTACAAGAACAACTTACCATGGACTATGATTTCTCCGAAACCATGATAGATTTCAAATCGATTATGACCAAGATGAGTCTGTGGTGTGAAATAATTTTTGTTGAGTGGATAGATTTTAGTTGGGGTAGTCGTTCAACATTCTACAAGAACAACGAACCATGGAGTATGATTTCTCTGAAACCATGATAGATTTCAAATCGATCCTGACCAAGATGAGTCTGTGGTGTGAAATAATTTTTGTTGAGTGGATAGATTTTAGTTGGGGTAGTCGTTCAACATTCTACAAGAACAACGAACCATGGAGTATGATTTCTCTGAAATAATTTTTGTTGAGTGGATAGATTTTAGTTGGGATAGTCGTTCAACATTCTACAAGAACAACGAACCATGGAGTATGATTTCTCTGAAATAATTTTTGTTGAGTGGATAGATTTTAGTTGGGGTAGTCGTTCAACATTCTACAAGAACAACGAACCATGGAGTATGATTTCTCTGCAACCATGATAGATTTCAAATCGATCCTGACCAAGATGAGTCTGTGGTGTGAAATAATTTTTGTTGAGTGGATAGATTTTAGTTGGGATAGTCGTTCAACATTCTACAAGAACAACGAACCATGGAGTATGATTTCTCTGAAATAATTTTTGTTGAGTGGATAGATTTTAGTTGGGGTAGTCGTTCAACATTCTACAAGAACAACGAACCATGGAGTATGATTTCTCTGCAACCATGATAGATTTCAAATCGATCCTGACCAAGATGAGTCTGTGGTGTGAAATAATTTTTGTTGAGTGGATAGATTTTAGTTGGGGTAGTCGTTCAACATTCGATAAGAACAAATTAGCATGGAGTATGATTTCTCTGAAATAATTTTTGTTGAGTGGATAGATTTTAGTTGGGGTAGTAGTTCACCATTCTACAAGAACAACTTACCATGGAGTATGATTTCTCTGAAACCATGATAGATTTCAAATCGATCCTGACCAAGATGAGTCTGTGGTGTGAAATAATTTTTGTTGAGTGGATAGATTTTAGTTGGGGTAGTCGTTGAACATTCTACAAGAACAACGAAACATGGACTATGATTTCTCTGAAACCATGATAGATTTCAAATCGATCCTGACCAAGATGAGTCTGTGGTGTGAAATAATTTTTGTTGAGTGGATAGATTTTAGTTGGGGTAGTCGTTCAACATTCTACAAGAACAACTTACCATGGAGTATGATTTCTCTGAAATAATTTTTGTTGACTGGATAGATTTTAGTTGGGGTAGTCGTTCACCATTCTACAAGAACAACTTACCATGGAGTATGATTTCTCTGAAACCATGATAGATTTCAAATCGATCCTGACCAAGATGAGTCTGTGGTGTGAAATAATTTTTGTTGAGTGGATAAATTTTAGTTGGGGTAGTCGTTCAACATTCTACAAGAACAACGAACCATGGAGTATGATTTCTCTGAAACCATGATAGATTTCAAATCGATCCTGACCAAGATGAGTCTGTGGTGTGAAATAATTTTTGTTGAGTGGATAGATTTTAGTTGGGGTAGTCGTTCAACATTCTACAAGAACAACGAATCATGGAGTATGATTTCTCTGAAATAATTTTTGTTGAGTGGATAGACTTTAGTTAGGGGTAGTCGTTCAACATTCTACAAGAACAACTTACCATGGACTATGATTTCTCTGAAACCATGATAGATTTCAAATCGATCCTGACCAAGATGAGTCTGTGGTGTGAAATAATTTTTGTTGAGTGGATAGATTTTAGTTGGGGTAGTCGTTGAACATTCTACAAGAACAACTTACCATGGAGTATGATTTCTCTGAAACCATGATAGATTTCAAATCGATCCTGACCAAGATGAGTCTGTGGTGTGAAATAATTTTTGTTGAGTGGATAGATTTTAGTTGGGGTAGTCTTTCAACATTCTACAAGAACAACGAACCATGGAGTATGATTTCTCTGAAACCATGATAGATTTCAAATCGATCCTGACCAAGATGAGTCTGTGGTGTGAAATAATTTTTGTTGAGTGGATAGATTTTAGTTGGGGTAGTCGTTCAACATTCTACAAGAACAACTTACCATGGAGTATGATTTCTCTGAAATAATTTTTGTTGACTGGATAGATTTTAGTTGGGGTAGTCGTTCACCATTCTACAAGAACAACTTACCATGGAGTATGATTTCTCTGAAACCATGATAGATTTCAAATCGATCCTGACCAAGATGAGTCTGTGGTGTGAAATAATTTTTGTTGAGTGGATAGATTTTAGTTGGGGTAGTCGTTCAACATTCTACAAGAACAACGAACCATGGAGTATGATTTCTCTGAAACCATGATAGATTTCAAATCGATCCTGACCAAGATGAGTCTGTGGTGTGAAATAATTTTTGTTGAGTGGATAGATTTTAGTTGGGGTAGTCGTTCAACATTCTACAAGAACAACGAACCATGGAGTATGATTTCTCTGAAATAATTTTTGTTGAGTGGATAGATTTTAGTTGGGATAGTCGTTCAACATTCTACAAGAACAACGAACCATGGAGTATGATTTCTCTGAAATAATTTTTGTTGAGTGGATAGATTTTAGTTGGGGTAGTCGTTCAACATTCTACAAGAACAACGAACCATGGAGTATGATTTCTCTGCAACCATGATAGATTTCAAATCGATCCTGACCAAGATGAGTCTGTGGTGTGAAATAATTTTTGTTGAGTGGATAGATTTTAGTTGGGATAGTCGTTCAACATTCTACAAGAACAACGAACCATGGAGTATGATTTCTCTGAAATAATTTTTGTTGAGTGGATAGATTTTAGTTGGGGTAGTCGTTCAACATTCTACAAGAACAACGAACCATGGAGTATGATTTCTCTGCAACCATGATAGATTTCAAATCGATCCTGACCAAGATGAGTCTGTGGTGTGAAATAATTTTTGTTGAGTGGATAGATTTTAGTTGGGGTAGTCGTTCAACATTCGATAAGAACAACTTAGCATGGAGTATGATTTCTCTGAAATAATTTTTGTTGAGTGGATAGATTTTAGTTGGGGTAGTAGTTCACCATTCTACAAGAACAACTTACCATGGAGTATGATTTCTCTGAAACCATGATAGATTTCAAATCGATCCTGACCAAGATGAGTCTGTGGTGTGAAATAATTTTTGTTGAGTGGATAGATTTTAGTTGGGGTAGTCGTTGAACATTCTACAAGAACAACGAAACATGGACTATGATTTCTCTGAAACCATGATAGATTTCAAATCGATCCTGACCAAGATGAGTCTGTGGTGTGAAATAATTTTTGTTGAGTGGATAGATTTTAGTTGGGGTAGTCGTTCAACATTCTACAAGAACAACTTACCATGGAGTATGATTTCTCTGAAATAATTTTTGTTGACTGGATAGATTTTAGTTGGGGTAGTCGTTCACCATTCTACAAGAACAACTTACCATGGAGTATGATTTCTCTGAAACCATGATAGATTTCAAATCGATCCTGACCAAGATGAGTCTGTGGTGTGAAATAATTTTTGTTGAGTGGATAAATTTTAGTTGGGGTAGTCGTTCAACATTCTACAAGAACAACGAACCATGGAGTATGATTTCTCTGAAACCATGATAGATTTCAAATCGATCCTGACCAAGATGAGTCTGTGGTGTGAAATAATTTTTGTTGAGTGGATAGATTTTAGTTGGGGTAGTCGTTCAACATTCTACAAGAACAACGATCCATGGATTATGATTTCTCTGAAATAATTTTTGTTGAGTGGATAGACTTTAGTTAGGGGTAGTCGTTCAACATTCTACAAGAACAACTTACCATGGACTATGATTTCTCTGAAACCATGATAGATTTCAAATCGATCCTGACCAAGATGAGTCTGTGGTGTGAAATAATTTTTGTTGAGTGGATAGATTTTAGTTGGGGTAGTCGTTGAACATTCTACAAGAACAACTTACCATGGAGTATGATTTCTCTGAAACCATGATAGATTTCAAATCGATCCTGACCAAGATGAGTCTGTGGTGTGAAATAATTTTTGTTGAGTGGATAGATTTTAGTTGGGGTTGTCTTTCAACATTCTACAAGAACAACGAACCATGGAGTATGATTTCTCTGAAATAATTTTTGTTGAGTGGATAGACTTTAGTTAGGGGTAGTCGTTCAACATTCTACAAGAACAACTTACCATGGACTATGATTTCTCTGAAACCATGATAGATTTCAAATCGATCCTGACCAAGATGAGTCTGTGGTGTGAAATAATTTTTGTTGAGTGGATAGATTTTAGTTGGGGTAGTCGTTCAACGTTCTACAAGAACAACGAACCATGGAGTATGATTTCTCTGAAATAATTTTTGTTGAGTGGATAGATTTTAGTTGGGGTAGTCGTTCAACATTCTACAAGAACAACTTACAATGGAGTATGATTTCTCTTAAACCATGATAGATTTCAAATCGATCCTGACCGAGATGAGTCTGTGGTGTGAAATAATTTTTGTTGAGTGGATAGATTTTAGTTGGGATAGTCGTTCAACATTCTACAAGAACAACGAACCATGGAGTATGATTTCTCTGAAATAATTTTTGTTGAGTGGATAGATTTTAGTTGGGATAGTCGTTCAACATTTTACAAGAACAACTTACCATGGAATATGATTTCTCTGAAACCATGATAGATTTCAAATCGATCCTGTCCAAGATGATTCTGTGGTGTGAAATAATTTTTGTTGAGTGGATAGATTTTAGTTGGGGTAGTCGTTCAACATTCTACAAGAACAACTTACCATGGAGTATGATTTCTCTGAAATAATTTTTGTTGAGTGGATAGATTTTAGTTGGGATAGTCGTTCAATATTCTACAAGAACAACGAACCATGGAGTATGATTTCTCTGAAATAATTTTTGTTGAGTGGATAGATTTTAGTTGGGGTAGTCGTTCAACATTCTACAAGAACAACGAACCATGGAGTATGATTTCTCTGAAACCATGATAGATTTCAAATCGATCCTGACCAAGATGAGTCTGTGGTGTGAAATAATTTTTGTTGAGTGGATAGATTTTAGTTGGGGTAGTCGTTCAACATTCTACAAGAACAACGATCCATGGATTATGATTTCTCTGAAACCATGATAGATTTCAAATCGATCCTGACCAAGATGAGTCTGTGGTGTGAAATAATTTTTGTTGAGTGGATAGATTTTAGTTGGGGTAGTCGTTCAACATTCTACAAAAACAACTTACCATGGAGTATGATTTCTCTGAAATAATTTTTGTTGAGTGGATAGATTTTAGTTGGGATAGTCGTTCAACATTCTACAAGAACAACTTACCATGGAGTATGATTTCTCTGAAACCATGATAGATTTCAAATCGATCCTGTCCAACATGAGTCTGTGGTGTGAAATAATTTTTGTTGAGTGGATAGCTTTTAGTTGGGGTAGTCGTTCAACATTCTACAAGAACAACTTACCATGGAGTATGATTTCTCTGAAATAATTTTTGTTGAGTGGATAGATTTTAGTTGGGGTAGTCGTTCAACATTCTAGAAAAACAACTTACCATGGAGTATGATTTCTCTGAAATAATTTTTGTTGAGTGGATAGATTTTAGTTGGGATAGTCGTTCGACATTCTACAAGAACAACTTACCATGGAGTATGATTTCTCTGAAATAATTTTTGTTGAGTGGATAGATTTTAGTTGGGGTAGTCGTTAAACATTCTACAGGAACAACGAACCATGGAGTATGATTTCTCTCAAATAATTTTTGTTGAGTGGATAGATTTTAGTTGGGGTAGTCGTTCAACATTCTACAAAAACAACTTACCATGGAGTATGATTTCTCTGAAATAATTTTTGTTGAGTGGATAGATTTTAGTTGGGGTAGTCGTTCAACATTCTACAAAAACAACTTACCATGGAGTATGATTTCTCTGAAATAATTTTTGTTGAGTGGATAGATTTTAGTTGGGATAGTAGTTCAACATTCTACAAGAACAACTTAGTATGGAGTATGATTTCTCTGAAACCATGATAGATTTCAAATCGATCCTGTCCAAGATGAGTCTGTGGTGTGAAATAATTTTTGTTGAGTGGATAGCTTTTAGTTGGGGTAGTCGTTCAACATTCTACAAGAACAACTTACCATGGAGTATGATTTCTCTGAAATAATTTTTGTTGAGTGGATAGATTTTAGTTGGGATAGTCGTTCAACATTCTACAAGAACAACGAACCATGGAGTATGATTTCTCTGAAACCATGATAGATTTCAAATCGATCCTGACCAAGATGAGTCTGTGGTGTGAAATAATTTTTGTTGAGTGGATAGATTTTAGTTGGGATAGTCGTTCAACATTCTACAAGAACAACGAACCATGGAGTATGATTTCTCTGAAATAATTTTTGTTGAGTGGATAGATTTTAGTTGGGGTAGTCGTTCAACATTCTACAAAAACAACTTACCATGGAGTATGATTTCTCTGAAATAATTTTTGTTGAGTGGATAGATTTTAGTTGGGATAGTCGTTCAACATTCTACAAGAACAACTTACCATGGAGTATGATTTCTCTGAAACCATGATAGATTTCAAATCGATCCTGACCAAGATGAGTCTGTGGTTGGAAATAATTTTTGTTGAGTGGATAGATTTTAGTTGGGGTAGTCGTTCAACATTCTACAAGAACAACGAACCATGGAGTATGATTTCTCTGAAACCATGATAGATTTCAAATCGATCCTGACCAAGATGAGTCTGTGGTGTGAAATAATTTTTGTTGAGTGGATAGATTTTAGTTAGGATAGTCGTTCAACATTCTACAAGAACAACGAACCATGGAGTATGATTTCTCTGAAACCATGATAGATTTCAAATCGATCCTGACCAAGATGAGTCTGTGGTGTGAAATAATTTTTGCTGAGTGGATAGATTTTAGTTGGGATAGTCGTTCAACATTCTACAAGAACAACGAACCATGGAGTATGATTTCTCTGAAACCATGATAGATTTCAAATCGATCCTGACCAAGATGAGTCTGTGGTGTGAAATAATTTTTGTTGAGTGGATAGATTTTAGTTGGGGTAGTCGTTCAACATTCTACAAGAACAACGAACCATGGAGTATGATTTCTCTGAAATCATTTTTGTTGAGTGGATAGATTTTAGTTGGGGTAGTCGTTCAACATTCTACAAGAACAACTTACCATGGAGTATGATTTCTCTGAAATAATTTTTGTTGTGTGGATAGATTTTAGTTGGGATAGTCGTTCAACATTCTACAAGAACAACTTACCATGGAGTATGATTTCTCTGAAATAATTTTTGTTGAGTGGATAGATTTTAGTTGGGGTAGTCGTTCAACATTCTACAAGAACAACTTACCATGGAGTATGATTTCTCTGAAACCATGATAGATTTCAAATCGATCCTGACCAAGATGAGTCTGTGGTGTGAAATAATTTTTGTTGAGTGGATAGATTTTAGTTGGGGTAGTCGTTCAACATTCTACAAGAACAACGAACCATGGAGTATGATTTCTCTGAAATAATTTTTGTTGGGTTTGATTTCTCTGAAACCATGATAGATGTCAAATCGATCCTGACCAAGATGAGCCTGTGGTGTGAAATAATTTTTGTTGAGTGGATAGATTTTAGTTGGGGTAGTCGTTCAACATTCTACAAGAACAACTTACCATGGAGTATGATTTCTCTGAAACCATGATAGATTTCAAATCGATCCTGACCAAGATGAGTCTGTGGTGTGAAATAATTTTTGTTGAGTGGATAGATTTTAGTTGGGGTAGTCGTTCAACATTCTACAAGAACAACTTACCATGGAGTATGATTTCTCTGAAATAATTTTTGTTGAGTGGATAGATTTTAGTTGGGATAGTCGTTCAACGTTCTACAAGAACAACTTACCATGGAGTATGATTTCTCTGAAATAATGATAGATTTCAAATCGATCCCGACCAAGATGAGTCTGTGGTGTGAAATAATTTTTGTTGAGTGGATAGATTTTAGTTGGGATAGTCGTTCAACATTCTACAAGAACAACTTACCATGGAGTATGATTTCTCTGAAACCATGATAGATTTCAAATCGATCCCGACCAAGATGAGTCTGTGGTGTGAAATAATTTTTGTTGAGTGGATAGATTTTAGTTGGGATAGTCGTTCAACATTCTACAAGAACAACTTACCATGGAGTATGATTTCTCTGAAACCATGATAGATTTCAAATCGATCCTGACCAAGATGAGTCTGTGGTGTGAAATAATTTTTGTTGAGTGGATAGATTTTAGTTGGGGTAGTCGTTCAACATTCTACAAGAACAACGAACCATTTAGTATGATTTCTCTGAAACCATAATAGATTTCAAATCGATCCTGACCAAGATGAGCCTGTGGTGTGAAATAATTTTTGTTGAGTGGATACATTTTAGTTGGGGTAGTCGTTCAACATTCTACAAGAACAACGAACCATGGAGTATGATTTCTCTGAAACCATGATAGATTTCAAATCGATCCTGACCAAGATGAGTCTGTGGTGTGAAATAATTTTTGTTGAGTGGATAGATTTTAGTTGGGGTAGTCGTTCAACATTCTACAAGAACAACTTACCATGGAGAATGATTTCTCTGAAATAATTTTTGTTGAGTGGATAGATTTTAGTTGGGATAGTCGTTCAACGTTCTACAAGAACAACTTACCATGGAGTATGATTTCTCTGAAATAATTTTTGTTGAGTGGATAGATTTTAGTTGGGGTAGTCGTTCAACATTCTACAAGAACAACTTACCATGGAGTATGATTTCTCTGAAACCATGATAGATTTCAAATCGATCCCGACCAAGATGAGTCTGTGGTGTGAAATAATTTTTGTTGAGTGGATAGATTTTAGTTGGGATAGTCGTTCAACATTCTACAAGAACAACTTACCATGGAGTATGATTTCTCTGAAACCATGATAGATTTCAAATCGATCCTGACCAAGATGAGTGTGTGGTGTGAAATAATTTTTGTTGAGTGGATAGATTTTAGTTGGGGTAGTCGTTCAACATTCTACAAGAACAACGAACCATGGAGTATGATTTCTCTGAAACCATGATAGATTTCAAATCGATCCTGACAAAGATGAGTCTGTGGTGTGAAATAATTTTTGTTGAGTGAATAGATTTTAGTTGGGGTAGTCGTTCAACATTCTACAAGAACAACTTACCATGGAGTATGATTTCTCTGAAATAATTTTTGTTGAGTGGATAGATTTTAGTTGGGATAGTCGTTCAACATTCTACAAGAACAACGAACCATGGAGTATGATTTCTCTGAAATAATTTTTGTTGAGTGGATAGATTTTAGTTGGGGTAGTCGTTCAACATTCTACAAGAACGACGAACCATGGAGTATGATTTCTCTGAAATAATTTTTGTTGAGTGGATAGATTTTAGTTGGGATAGTCGTTCAACATTCTACAAGAACAACTTACCATGGAGTATGATTTCTCTGAAATAATTTTTGTTGAGTGGATAGATTTTAGTTGGGATAGTCGTTCTACATTTTACAAGAACAACGAACCATGGAGTATGATTTCTCTGAAATAATTTTTGTTGAGTGGATAGATTTTAGTTGTGGTAGTCGTTCAACATTCTACAAGAACAACTTACCATGGAGTATGATTTCTCTGAAATAATTTTTGTTGTGTGGATAGATTTTAGTTGGGATAGTCGTTCAACATTCTACAAGAACAACTTACCATGGAGTATGATTTCTCCGAAATAATTTTTGTTGAGTGGATAGATTTTAGTTGGGGTAGTCGTTCAACATTCTACAAGAACAGCGAACCATGGAGTATGATTTCTCTGAAACCATGATAGATTTCAAATCGATCCTGACCAAGATGAGTCTGTGGTGTGAAATAATTTTTGTTGAGTGGATAGATTTTATTTGGGGTAGTCGTTCAACATTCTACAAGAACAACGAACCATGGAGTATGATTTCTCTGAAATAATTTTTGTTGAGTGGATAGATTTTAGTTGGGATAGTCGTTCAACATTCTACAAGAACAACTTACCATGGAGTATGATTTCTCTGAAACCATGATAGATTTCAAATCGATCCTGAAAAGATGAGCCTGTGGTGTGAAATAATTTTTGTTGAGTGGATAGACTTTAGTTGGGGTAGTCGTTCAACATTCTACAAGAACAACTTACCATGGAGTATGATTTCTCTGAAACCATGATAGATTTCAAATCGATCCTGACCAAGATGAGTCTGTGGTGTGAAATAATTTTTGTTGAGTGGATAGATTTTAGTTGGGGTAGTCGTTCAACATTCTACAAGAACAACTTACCATGGAGTATGATTTCTCTGAAATAATTTTTGTTGAGTGGATAGATTTTAGTTGGGATAGTCGTTCAACGTTCTACAAGAACAACTTACCATGGAGTATGATTTCTCTGAAATAATTTTTGTTGAGTGGATAGATTTTAGTTGGGGTAGTCGTTCAACATTCTACAAGAACAACGAACCATGGAGTATGATTTCTCTGAAACCATGATAGATTTCAAATCGATCCCGACCAAGATGAGTCTGTGGTGTGAAATAATTTTTGTTGAGTGGATAGATTTTAGTTGGGATAGTCGTTCAACATTCTACAAGAACAACTTACCATGGAGTATGATTTCTCTGAAACCATGATAGATTTCAAATCGATCCTGACCAAGATGAGTCTGTGGTGTGAAATAATTTTTGTTGAGTGGATAGATTTTAGTTGGGGTAGTCCTTCAACATTCCACAAGAACAACTTACCATGGAGTATGATTTCTCTGAAACCATGATAGATTTCAAATCGATCCTGACAAAGATGAGTCTGTGGTGTGAAATAATTTTTGTTGAGTGGATAGATTTTAGTTGGGGTAGTCGTTCAACATTCTACAAGAACAACTTACCATGGGGTATGATTTCTCTGAAATAATTTTTGTTGAGTGGATAGATTTTAGTTGGGATAGTCGTTCAACATTCTACAAGAACAACGAACCATGGAGTATGATTTCTCTGAAATTATTTTTGTTGAGTGGATAGATTTTAGTTAGGGGTAGTCGTTCAACATTCTACAAGAACAACGAACCATGGAGTATGATTTCTCTCAAAGAATTTTTGTTGAGTGGATAGATCTTAGTTGGGATAGTCGTTCAACATTCTACAAGAACAACTTACCATGGAGTATGACTTCTCTGAAATAATTTTTGTTGAGTGGATAGATTTTAGTTGGGGTAGTCGTTCAACATTCTACAAGAACAACGAATCATGGAGTATGATTTCTCTGAAATAATTTTTGTTGAGTGGATAGATTTTAGTTGGGGTAGTCGTTCAACATTCTACAAGAACAACGAACCATGGAGTATGATTTCTTTGAAATAATTTTTGTTGAGTGGATAGATTTTAGTTGGGATAGTCGTTCAACATTTTACAAGAACAACGAACCATGGAGTATGATTTCTCTGAAATAATTTTTTTGAGTGGATAGATTTTAGTTGGGATAGTCGTTGAACATTCTACAAGAACAACTTACCATGGAGTATGATTTCTCTGAAAGAATTTTTGTTGAGTGGATACATTTTAGTTGGGGTAGTCGTTCAACATTCTACAAGAACAACTTAATATGGAGTATGATTTCTCTGAAACCATGATAGATTTCAAATCGATCCTGACCAAGATGAGTCTGTGGTGTGAAATAATTTTTGTTGAGTGGATAGATTTTAGTTGGGGTAGTCGTTCAACATTCTACAAGAACAACGAACCATGGAGTATCATTTCTCTGAAATAATTTTTGTTGAGTGGATAGATTTTAGTTGGGATAGTCGTTCAACATTCTACAAGAACAACTTACCATGGAGTATGATTTCTCTTAAACCATGATAGATTTCAAATCGATATTGACCAAGATGAGCCTGTGGTGTGAAATAATTTTTGTTGAGTGGATAGATTTAAGTTGGGGTAGTCGTTCAACATTCTACAAGAACAACGAACCATGGAGTATGATTTCTCTGAAATAATTTTTGTTGAGTGGATAGATTTTAGTTGGGATAGTCGTTCAACATTTTACAAGAACAACGAACCATGGAGTATGATTTCTCTGAAATAATTTTTGTTGAGTGGATAGATTTTAGTTGGGGTAGTCGTTCAACATTCTACAAGAACAACTTACCATGGAGTATTATTTCTCTCAAAGAATTTTTGTTGAGTGGATAGATTTTAGTTGGGGTAGTCGTTCAACATTCTACAAGAACAACTTACCATGGAGTATGATTTCTCTGAAACCATGATAGATTTCAAATCGATCCTGACCAAGATGAGTCTGTGGTGTGAAATAATTTTTGTTGAGTGGATAGATTTTAGTTGGGGTAGTCGTTCAACATTCTACAAGAACAACTTACCATGGAGTATGATTTCTCTGAAATAATTTTTGTTGAGTGGATAGATTTTAGTTGGGGTAGTCGCTCAACATTCTACAAGAACAACGAACCATTTAGTATGATTTCTCTGAAATAATTTTTGTTGAGTGGATAGATTTTAGTTGGGGTAGTCGTTCAACATTCTACAAGAACAACGAACCATGGAGTATGATTTCTCTGAAATAATTTTTGTTGAGTGGATAGATTTTAGTTGGGATAGTCGTTCAACATTTTACAAGAACAACGAACCATGGAGTATGATTTCTCTGAAATAATTTTTGTTGAGTGGATAGATTTTAGTTGGGGTAGTCGTTCAACATTCTACAAGAACAACTTACCATGGAGTATGATTTCTCTGAAATAATTTTTGTTGTGTGGATAGATTTTAGTTGGGATAGTCGTTCAACATTCTACAAGAACAACTTACCATGGAGTATGATTTCTCTGAAATAATTTTTGTTGAGTGGATAGATTTTAGTTGGGGTAGTCGTTCAACATTCTACAAGAACAACGAACCATGGAGTATGATTTCTCTGAAACCATGATAGATTTCAAATCGATCCTGACCAAGATGAGTCTGTGGTGTGAAATAATTTTTGTTGAGTGGATAGATTTTAGTTGGGGTAGTCGTTCAACATTCTACAAGAACAACGAACCATGGAGTATGATTTCTCTGAAATAATTTTTGTTGAGTGGATAGATTTTAGTTGGGATAGTCGTTCAACATTCTACAAGAACAACTTACCATGGAGTATGATTTCTCTGAAACCATGATAGATTTCAAATCGATCCTGACCAAGATGAGCCTGTGGTGTGAAATAATTTTTGTTGAGTGGGGTAGTCGTTCAACATTCTACAAGAACAACGAACCATATAGTATGATTTCTCTGAAATAATTTTTGTTGAGTGGATAGATTTTAGTTGGGGTAGTCGTTCAACATTCTACAAGAACAACTTACCGTGGAGTATGATTTCTCTGAAATAATTTTTGTTGAGAGGATAGATTTTAGTTGCTGTAGTCGTTCAACGTTCTACAAGAACAACTTACCATGGAGTATGATTTCTCTGAAACCATGATAGATTTCAAATCGATCCTGACCAAGATGAGTCTGTGGTGTGAAATAATTTTTGTTGAGTGGATAGATTTTAGTTGGGATAGTCGTTCAACATTCTACAAGAACAACTTACCATGGAGTATGATTTCTCTGAAACCATGATAGATTTCAAATCGATCCTGACCAAGATGAGTCTGTGGTGTGAAATAATTTTTGTTGAGTGGATAGATTTTAGTTGGGGTAGTCGTTCAACATTCTACAAGAACAACGAACCATGGAGTATGATTTCTCTGAAACCATGATAGATTTCAAATCGATCCTGACCAAGATGAGTCTGTGGTGTGAAATAATTTTTGTTGAGTGGATAGATTTTAGTTGGGATAGTCGTTCAACATTCTACAAGAACAACGAACCATGGAGTATGATTTCTCTGAAATAATTTTTGTTGAGTGGATAGATTTTAGTTGGGGTAGTCGTTCAACATTCTACAAGAACAACGAACCATGGAGTATGATTTCTCTGAAATAATTTTTGTTGAGTGGATAGATTTTAGTTGGGATAGTCGTTCAACATTCTACAAGAACAACGAGCCATGGAGTATGATTTCTCTGAAATAATTTTTGTTGAGTGGATAGATTTTAGTTGGGGTAGTCGTTCAACTGGGGTAGTGGATAGATTTTAGTTGGGATAGTCGTTCAACATTCTACAAGAACAACTTAGCATGGAGTATGATTTCTCTGATATAATATTTGTTGAGTGGATAGATTTTAGTTGGGGTAGTCGTTCAACATTCTACAAGAACAACTTACCATGGACTATGATTTCTCTGAAACCATGATAGATTTCAAATCGATCCTGACCAAGATGAGTCTGTGGTGTGAAATAATTTTTGTTGAGTGGGTAGATTTTAGTTAGGGGTAGTCGTTCAACATTCTACAAGAACAACGAACCATGGAGTATGATTTCTCTGAAATAATTTTTGTTGAGTGGATAGATTTTAGTTGGGGTAGTCGTTCAACATTCTACAAGAACAACTTACCATGGAGTATGATTTCTCTGAAATAATTTTTGTTGAGTGGATAGATTTTAGTTGGGGCAGTCGTTCAACATTCTACAAGAACAGCGAACCATGGAGTATGATTTCTCTGAAATAATTTTTGTTGAGTGGATAGATTTTAGTTGGGGTAGTCGTTCAACATTCTACAAGAACAACTTACCATGGAGTATGATTTCTCTGAAATAATTTTTGTTGAGTGGATAGATTTTAGTTGGGGTAGTCGTTCAACATTTTACAAGAACAACGAACCATGGAGTATGATTTCTCAGAAATAATTTTTGTTGAGTGGATAGATTTTAGTTGGGGTAGTCGTTCAACATTCTACAAGAACAACGAACCATGGAGTATGATTTCTCTGAAATAATTTTTGTTGAGTGTATGGATTTTAGTTAGGGGTAGTCGTTCAACATTCTACAAGAACCACTTACCATGGAGTATGATTTCTCTGAAATAATTTTTGTTGAGTGGATAGATTTTAGTTGGGGTAGTCGTTCAACATTCTACAAGAACAACAAACCGTGGAGTATGATTTCTCTGAAACCATGATAGATTTCAAATCGTTCCTGACCAAGATGAGTCTGTGGTGTGAAATAATTTTTGTTGAGTGGGGTAGTCGTTCAACATTCTACAAGAACAACGAACCATGGAGTATGATTTCTCTGAAATAGTTTTTGTTGAGTGGATAGATTTTAGTTGGGATAGTCGTTCAACATTCTACAAGAACAACTTACCATGGAGTATGATTTCTCTGAAACCATGATAGATTTCAAATCGATCCTGACCAAGATGAGCCTGTGGTGTGAAATAATTTTTGTTGAGTGGATAGATTTTAGTTGGGGTAGTCGTTCAACATTCTACAAGAACAACGAACCATGGAGTATGATTTCTCTGAAATAATTTTTGTTGAGTGGATAGATTTTAGTTGGGGTAGTCGTTCAACATTTTACAAGAACAACGAACCATGGAGTATGATTTCTCAGAAATAATTTTTGTTGAGTGGATAGATTTTAGTTGGGGTAGTCGTTCAACTGGGGTAGTGGATAGATTTTAGTTGGGATAGTCGTTCAACATTCTACAAGAACAACTTAGCATGGAGTATGATTTCTCTGATATAATATTTGTTGAGTGGATAGATTTTAGTTGGGGTAGTCGTTCAACATTCTACAAGAACAACTTACCATGGACTATGATTTCTCTGAAACCATGATAGATTTCAAATCGATCCTGACCAAGATGAGCCTGTGGTGTGAAATAATTTTTGTTGAGTGGATAGATTTTAGTTGGGGTAGTCGTTCAACATTCTACAAGAACAACGAACCATGGAGTATGATTTCTCTGAAATAATTTTTGTTGAGTGGATAGATTTTAGTTGGGGTAGTCGTTCAACATTCTACAAGAACAACTTACCGTGGAGTATGATTTCTCTGAAATAATTTTTGTTGAGAGGATAGATTTTAGTTGCTGTAGTCGTTCAACGTTCTACAAGAACAACTTACCATGGAGTATGATTTCTCTGAAACCATGATAGATTTCAAATCGATCCTGACCAAGATGAGTCTGTGGTGTGAAATAATTTTTGTTGAGTGGATAGATTTTAGTTGGGATAGTCGTTCAACATTCTACAAGAACAACTTACCATGGAGTATGATTTCTCTGAAACCATGATAGATTTCAAATCGATCCTGACCAAGATGAGTCTGTGGTGTGAAATAATTTTTGTTGAGTGGATAGATTTTAGTTGGGGTAGTCGTTCAACATTCTACAAGAACAACGAACCATGGAGTATGATTTCTCTGAAACCATGATAGATTTCAAATCGATCCTGACCAAGATGAGTCTGTGGTGTGAAATAATTTTTGTTGAGTGGATAGATTTTAGTTGGGATAGTCGTTCAACATTCTACAAGAACAACTTACCATGGAGTATGATTTCTCTGAAATAATTTTTGTTGAGTGGATAGATTTTAGTTGGGGTAGTCGTTCAACATTCTACAAGAACAACGAACCATGGAGTATGATTTCTCTGAAATAATTTTTGTTGAGTGGATAGATTTTAGTTGGGATAGTCGTTCAACATTCTACAAGAACAACGAGCCATGGAGTATGATTTCTCTGAAATAATTTTTGTTGAGTGGATAGATTTTAGTTGGGGTAGTCGTTCAACTGGGGTAGTGGATAGATTTTAGTTGGGATAGTCGTTCAACATTCTACAAGAACAACTTAGCATGGAGTATGATTTCTCTGATATAATATTTGTTGAGTGGATAGATTTTAGTTGGGGTAGTCGTTCAACATTCTACAAGAACAACTTACCATGGACTATGATTTCTCTGAAACCATGATAGATTTCAAATCGATCCTGACCAAGATGAGTCTGTGGTGTGAAATAATTTTTGTTGAGTGGGTAGATTTTAGTTAGGGGTAGTCGTTCAACATTCTACAAGAACAACGAACCATGGAGTATGATTTCTCTGAAATAATTTTTGTTGAGTGGATAGATTTTAGTTGGGGTAGTCGTTCAACATTCTACAAGAACAACTTACCATGGAGTATGATTTCTCTGAAATAATTTTTGTTGAGTGGATAGATTTTAGTTGGGGCAGTCGTTCAACATTCTACAAGAACAGCGAACCATGGAGTATGATTTCTCTGAAATAATTTTTGTTGAGTGGATAGATTTTAGTTGGGGTAGTCGTTCAACATTCTACAAGAACAACTTACCATGGAGTATGATTTCTCTGAAATAATTTTTGTTGAGTGGATAGATTTTAGTTGGGGTAGTCGTTCAACATTTTACAAGAACAACGAACCATGGAGTATGATTTCTCAGAAATAATTTTTGTTGAGTGGATAGATTTTAGTTGGGGTAGTCGTTCAACATTCTACAAGAACAACGAACCATGGAGTATGATTTCTCTGAAATAATTTTTGTTGAGTGTATGGATTTTAGTTAGGGGTAGTCGTTCAACATTCTACAAGAACCACTTACCATGGAGTATGATTTCTCTGAAATAATTTTTGTTGAGTGGATAGATTTTAGTTGGGGTAGTCGTTCAACATTCTACAAGAACAACAAACCGTGGAGTATGATTTCTCTGAAACCATGATAGATTTCAAATCGTTCCTGACCAAGATGAGTCTGTGGTGTGAAATAATTTTTGTTGAGTGGGGTAGTCGTTCAACATTCTACAAGAACAACGAACCATGGAGTATGATTTCTCTGAAATAGTTTTTGTTGAGTGGATAGATTTTAGTTGGGGTAGTCGTTCAACATTCTACAAGAACAACTTACCATGGAGTATGATTTCTCTGAAACCATGATAGATTTCAAATCGATCCTGACCAAGATGAGTCTGTGGTGTGAAATAATTTTTGTTGAGTGGATAGATTTTAGTTGGGGTAGTCGTTCAACATTCTACAAGAACAACTTACCATGGAGTATGATTTCTCTGAAATAATTTTTGTTGAGTGGATAGATTTTAGTTGGGGTAGTCGCTCAACATTCTACAAGAACAACGAACCATTTAGTATGATTTCTCTGAAATAATTTTTGTTGAGTGGATAGATTTTAGTTGGGGTAGTCGTTCAACATTCTACAAGAACAACGAACCATGGAGTATGATTTCTCTGAAATAATTTTTGTTGAGTGGATAGATTTTAGTTGGGATAGTCGTTCAACATTTTACAAGAACAACGAACCATGGAGTATGATTTCTCTGAAATAATTTTTGTTGAGTGGATAGATTTTAGTTGGGGTAGTCGTTCAACATTCTACAAGAACAACTTACCATGGAGTATGATTTCTCTGAAATAATTTTTGTTGTGTGGATAGATTTTAGTTGGGATAGTCGTTCAACATTCTACAAGAACAACTTACCATGGAGTATGATTTCTCTGAAATAAATTTTGTTGAGTGGATAGATTTTAGTTGGGGTAGTCGTTCAACATTCTACAAGAACAACGAACCATGGAGTATGATTTCTCTGAAACCATGATAGATTTCAAATCGATCCTGACCAAGATGAGTCTGTGGTGTGAAATAATTTTTGTTGAGTGGATAGATTTTAGTTGGGGTAGTCGTTCAACATTCTACAAGAACAACGAACCATGGAGTATGATTTCTCTGAAATAATTTTTGTTGAGTGGATAGATTTTAGTTGGGATAGTCGTTCAACATTCTACAAGAACAACTTACCATGGAGTATGATTTCTCTGAAACCATGATAGATTTCAAATCGATCCTGACCAAGATGAGCCTGTGGTGTGAAATAATTTTTGTTGAGTGGATAGATTTTAGTTGGGGTAGTCGTTCAACATTCTACAAGAACAACGAACCATGGAGTATGATTTCTCTGAAATAATTTTTGTTGAGTGGATAGATTTTAGTTGGGGTAGTCGTTCAACATTCTACAAGAACAACTTACCGTGGAGTATGATTTCTCTGAAATAATTTTTGTTGAGAGGATAGATTTTAGTTGCTGTAGTCGTTCAACGTTCTACAAGAACAACTTACCATGGAGTATGATTTCTCTGAAACCATGATAGATTTCAAATCGATCCTGACCAAGATGAGTCTGTGGTGTGAAATAATTTTTGTTGAGTGGATAGATTTTAGTTGGGATAGTCGTTCAACATTCTACAAGAACAACTTACCATGGAGTATGATTTCTCTGAAACCATGATAGATTTCAAATCGATCCTGACCAAGATGAGTCTGTGGTGTGAAATAATTTTTGTTGAGTGGATAGATTTTAGTTGGGGTAGTCGTTCAACATTCTACAAGAACAACTTACCATGGAGTATGATTTCTCTGAAATAATTTTTGTTGAGTGGATAGATTTTAGTTGGGGCAGTCGTTCAACATTCTACAAGAACAGCGAACCATGGAGTATGATTTCTCTGAAATAATTTTTGTTGAGTGGATAGATTTTAGTTGGGGTAGTCGTTCAACATTCTACAAGAACAACTTACCATGGAGTATGATTTCTCTGAAATAATTTTTGTTGAGTGGATAGATTTTAGTTGGGGTAGTCGTTCAACATTTTACAAGAACAACGAACCATGGAGTATGATTTCTCAGAAATAATTTTTGTTGAGTGGATAGATTTTAGTTGGGGTAGTCGTTCAACATTCTACAAGAACAACGAACCATGGAGTATGATTTCTCTGAAATAATTTTTGTTGAGTGTATGGATTTTAGTTAGGGGTAGTCGTTCAACATTCTACAAGAACCACTTACCATGGAGTATGATTTCTCTGAAATAATTTTTGTTGAGTGGATAGATTTTAGTTGGGGTAGTCGTTCAACATTCTACAAGAACAACAAACCGTGGAGTATGATTTCTCTGAAACCATGATAGATTTCAAATCGTTCCTGACCAAGATGAGTCTGTGGTGTGAAATAATTTTTGTTGAGTGGGGTAGTCGTTCAACATTCTACAAGAACAACGAACCATGGAGTATGATTTCTCTGAAATAGTTTTTGTTGAGTGGATAGATTTTAGTTGGGGTAGTCGTTCAACATTCTACAAGAACAACTTACCATGGAGTATGATTTCTCTGAAACCATGATAGATTTCAAATCGATCCTGACCAAGATGAGTCTGTGGTGTGAAATAATTTTTGTTGAGTGGATAGATTTTAGTTGGGGTAGTCGTTCAACATTCTACAAGAACAACTTACCATGGAGTATGATTTCTCTGAAATAATTTTTGTTGAGTGGATAGATTTTAGTTGGGGTAGTCGCTCAACATTCTACAAGAACAACGAACCATTTAGTATGATTTCTCTGAAATAATTTTTGTTGAGTGGATAGATTTTAGTTGGGGTAGTCGTTCAACATTCTACAAGAACAACGAACCATGGAGTATGATTTCTCTGAAATAATTTTTGTTGAGTGGATAGATTTTAGTTGGGATAGTCGTTCAACATTTTACAAGAACAACGAACCATGGAGTATGATTTCTCTGAAATAATTTTTGTTGAGTGGATAGATTTTAGTTGGGGTAGTCGTTCAACATTCTACAAGAACAACTTACCATGGAGTATGATTTCTCTGAAATAATTTTTGTTGTGTGGATAGATTTTAGTTGGGATAGTCGTTCAACATTCTACAAGAACAACTTACCATGGAGTATGATTTCTCTGAAATAATTTTTGTTGAGTGGATAGATTTTAGTTGGGGTAGTCGTTCAACATTCTACAAGAACAACGAACCATGGAGTATGATTTCTCTGAAACCATGATAGATTTCAAATCGATCCTGACCAAGATGAGTCTGTGGTGTGAAATAATTTTTGTTGAGTGGATAGATTTTAGTTGGGGTAGTCGTTCAACATTCTACAAGAACAACGAACCATGGAGTATGATTTCTCTGAAATAATTTTTGTTGAGTGGATAGATTTTAGTTGGGATAGTCGTTCAACATTCTACAAGAACAACTTACCATGGAGTATGATTTCTCTGAAACCATGATAGATTTCAAATCGATCCTGACCAAGATGAGCCTGTGGTGTGAAATAATTTTTGTTGAGTGGATAGATTTTAGTTGGGGTAGTCGTTCAACATTCTACAAGAACAACGAACCATGGAGTATGATTTCTCTGAAATAATTTTTGTTGAGTGGATAGATTTTAGTTGGGGTAGTCGTTCAACATTCTACAAGAACAACTTACCGTGGAGTATGATTTCTCTGAAATAATTTTTGTTGAGAGGATAGATTTTAGTTGCTGTAGTCGTTCAACGTTCTACAAGAACAACTTACCATGGAGTATGATTTCTCTGAAACCATGATAGATTTCAAATCGATCCTGACCAAGATGAGTCTGTGGTGTGAAATAATTTTTGTTGAGTGGATAGATTTTAGTTGGGATAGTCGTTCAACATTCTACAAGAACAACTTACCATGGAGTATGATTTCTCTGAAACCATGATAGATTTCAAATCGATCCTGACCAAGATGAGTCTGTGGTGTGAAATAATTTTTGTTGAGTGGATAGATTTTAGTTGGGGTAGTCGTTCAACATTCTACAAGAACAACGAACCATGGAGTATGATTTCTCTGAAACCATGATAGATTTCAAATCGATCCTGACCAAGATGAGTCTGTGGTGTGAAATAATTTTTGTTGAGTGGATAGATTTTAGTTGGGATAGTCGTTCAACATTCTACAAGAACAACGAACCATGGAGTATGATTTCTCTGAAATAATTTTTGTTGAGTGGATAGATTTTAGTTGGGGTAGTCGTTCAACATTCTACAAGAACAACGAACCATGGAGTATGATTTCTCTGAAATAATTTTTGTTGAGTGGATAGATTTTAGTTGGGATAGTCGTTCAACATTCTACAAGAACAACGAGCCATGGAGTATGATTTCTCTGAAATAATTTTTGTTGAGTGGATAGATTTTAGTTGGGGTAGTCGTTCAACTGGGGTAGTGGATAGATTTTAGTTGGGATAGTCGTTCAACATTCTACAAGAACAACTTAGCATGGAGTATGATTTCTCTGATATAATATTTGTTGAGTGGATAGATTTTAGTTGGGGTAGTCGTTCAACATTCTACAAGAACAACTTACCATGGACTATGATTTCTCTGAAACCATGATAGATTTCAAATCGATCCTGACCAAGATGAGTCTGTGGTGTGAAATAATTTTTGTTGAGTGGGTAGATTTTAGTTAGGGGTAGTCGTTCAACATTCTACAAGAACAACGAACCATGGAGTATGATTTCTCTGAAATAATTTTTGTTGAGTGGATAGATTTTAGTTGGGGTAGTCGTTCAACATTCTACAAGAACAACTTACCATGGAGTATGATTTCTCTGAAATAATTTTTGTTGAGTGGATAGATTTTAGTTGGGGCAGTCGTTCAACATTCTACAAGAACAGCGAACCATGGAGTATGATTTCTCTGAAATAATTTTTGTTGAGTGGATAGATTTTAGTTGGGGTAGTCGTTCAACATTCTACAAGAACAACTTACCATGGAGTATGATTTCTCTGAAATAATTTTTGTTGAGTGGATAGATTTTAGTTGGGGTAGTCGTTCAACATTTTACAAGAACAACGAACCATGGAGTATGATTTCTCAGAAATAATTTTTGTTGAGTGGATAGATTTTAGTTGGGGTAGTCGTTCAACATTCTACAAGAACAACGAACCATGGAGTATGATTTCTCTGAAATAATTTTTGTTGAGTGTATGGATTTTAGTTAGGGGTAGTCGTTCAACATTCTACAAGAACCACTTACCATGGAGTATGATTTCTCTGAAATAATTTTTGTTGAGTGGATAGATTTTAGTTGGGGTAGTCGTTCAACATTCTACAAGAACAACAAACCGTGGAGTATGATTTCTCTGAAACCATGATAGATTTCAAATCGTTCCTGACCAAGATGAGTCTGTGGTGTGAAATAATTTTTGTTGAGTGGGGTAGTCGTTCAACATTCTACAAGAACAACGAACCATGGAGTATGATTTCTCTGAAATAGTTTTTGTTGAGTGGATAGATTTTAGTTGGGGTAGTCGTTCAACATTCTACAAGAACAACTTACCATGGAGTATGATTTCTCTGAAACCATGATAGATTTCAAATCGATCCTGACCAAGATGAGTCTGTGGTGTGAAATAATTTTTGTTGAGTGGATAGATTTTAGTTGGGGTAGTCGTTCAATATTCTACAATAACAACTTACCATGGAGTATGATTTCTCTGAAATAATTTTTGTTGAGTGGATAGATTTTAGTTGGGATAGTCGTTCAACATTCTACAAGAACAGCTTACCATGGACTATGATTTCTCTGAAATAATTTTTGTTGAGTGGATAGATTTTAGTTGGGGTAGTCGTTCAACATTCTACAAGAACAACGAACCATGGAGTATGATTTCTCTGAAACCATGATAGATTTCAAATCGATGCTGACCAAGATGAGTCTGTGGTGTGAAATAATTTTTGTTGAGTGGGGTAGTCGTTCAACATTCTACAAGAACAACGAACCATTGAGTATGATTTCTCTGAAATAATTTTTGTTGAGTGGATAGATTTTAGTTGGGGTAGTCGTTCAACATTCTACAAGAACAACTTACCATGGAGTATGATTTCTCTGAAACCATGATAGATTTCAAATCGATCCTGACCAAGATGAGTCTGTGGTGTGAAATAATTTTTGTTGAGTGGATAGATTTTAGTTGGGGTAGTCGTTCAACATTCTACAAGAACAACGAACCATGGAGTATGATTTCTCTGAAACCATGATAGATTTCAAATCGATCCTGACCAAGATGAGACTGCGGTGTGAAATAATTTTTGTTGAGTGGATAGATTTTAGTTAGGGGTAGTCGTTCAACATTCTACAAGAACAACGAACCATGGAGTATGATTTCTCTGAAACCATGATAGATTTCAAATCGATCCTGACCAAGATGAGTCTGTGGTGTGAAATAATTTTTGTTGAGTGGATAGATTTTAGTTGGGGTAGTCGTTCAACATTCTACAAGAACAACTTACCATGGAGTTTGATTTCTCTGAAATAATTTTTGTTGAGTGGATAGATTTTAGTTGGGGTAGTCGTTCAACATTCTACAAGAACAACGAAACATGGAGTATGATTTCTCTGAAAAAAATGATAGATTTCAAGTCGATCCTGACCAAGATGAGACTGCTTTGTGAAATAATTTTTGTTGAGAGGATAGATTTTAGTTGGGGTAGTCGTTCAACATTATACAAGAACAACGAACCATGGAGTATGATTTCTCTGAAACCATGATAGATTTCAAATCGATCCTGACCAAGATGAGTCTGTGGCGTGAAATAAGTTTTGTTGAGTGGATAGATTTTAGTTGGGGTAGTCGTTCAACATTCTACAAGAACAACGAAACATGGAGTATGATTTCTCTGAAATAATTTTTGTTGAGTGGATAGATTTTAGTTGGGGTAGTCGTTCAACATTCTACAAGAACAACTTACCATGGAGTATGATTTCTCTGAAAGTATGATAGATTTCAAATCGATCCTGACCAAGATGAGTCTGTGGTGTGAAATAATTTTTGTTGAGTGGATAGATTTTAGTTGGGGTAGTCGTTCAACATTCTACAAGAACAACTTACCATGGAGTTTGATTTCTCTGAAATAATTTTTGTTGAGTGGATAGATTTTAGTTGGGGTAGTCGTTCAACATTCTACAAGAACAACGAACCATGGAGTATGACTTCTCTGAAACCATGATAGATTTCAAATCGATCCTGACCAAGATGAGTCTGCGGTGTGCAACAATTTTTGTTGAGTGGATAGATTTTAGTTATGGGTAGTCGTTCAACATTCTACAAGAACAACGAACCATGGAGTATGATTTCTCTGAAACCATGATAGATTTCAAATCGATCCTGACCAAGATGAGTCTGTGGTGTGAAATAATTTTTGTTGAGTGGATAGATTTTAGTTGGGATAGTCGTTCAACATTCTACAAGAACAACTTACCATGGACTATGATTTCTCTGAAACCATGATAGATTTCAAATCGATCCTGAACAAGATGAGTCTGTGGTGTGAAATAATTTTTGTTGAGTGGATAGATTTTAGTTAGGGGTAGTCGTTCAACATTCTACAAGAACAACGAACCATGGAGTATGATTTCTCTGAAATAATTTTTGTTGAGTGGATAGATTTTAGTTGGGGTAGTCGTTCAACATTCTACAAGAACACCTTACCATGGAGTATGATTTCTCTGAAATAATTTTTGCTGAGTGGATAGATTTTAGTTGGGGTAGTCGTTCAACATTCTACAAGAACAACGAACCATGGAGTATGATTTCTCTGAAATAAATTTTGTTGAGTGGATAGATTTTAGTAGTGGTAGTCGTTCAACATTCTACAAGAACAACTTACCATGGAGTATGATTTCTCTGAAATAATTTTTGTTGAGTGGATAGATTTTAGTTGGGGTAGTCGTTCAACATTTTACAAGAACAACGAACCATGGAGTATGATTTCTCTGAAATAATTTTTGTTGAGTGGATAGATTTTAGTTGGGGTAGTCGTTCAACATTCTACAAGAACAACGAACCATGGAGTATGATCTCTCTGAAATAATTTTTGTTGAGTGTATAGATTTTAGTTAGGGGTAGTCGTTCAATATTCTACAAGAACAACTTACCATGGAGTATGATTTCTCTGAAATAATTTTTGTTGAGTGGATAGATTTTAGTTGGGGTAGTCGTTCAACATTCTACAAGAACAACGAACCATGGAGTATGATTTCTCTGAAACCATGATAGATTTCAAATCGATCCTGACCAAGATGAGTCTGTGGTGTGAAATAATTTTTGTTGAGTGGGGTAGTCGTTCAACATTCTACAAGAACAACGAACCATGGAGTATGATTTCTCTGAAATAATTTTTGTTAAGTGGATAGATTTTAGTTGGGGTAGTCGTTCAACATTCTACAAGAACAACTTACCATGGAGTATGATTTCTCTGAAACCATGATAGATTTCAAATCGATCCTGACCAAGATGAGTCTGTGGTGTGAAATAATTTTTGTTGAGTGGATAGATTTTAGTTGGGGTAGTCGTTCAACATTCTACAAGAACAACTTACCATGGAGTATGATTTCTCTGAAATAATTTTTGTTGAGTGGATAGATTTTAGTTGGGATAGTCGTTCAACATTCTACAAGAACAGCTTACCATGGACTATGATTTCTCTGAAATAATTTTTGTTGAGTGGATAGATTTTAGTTGGGGTAGTCGTTCAACATTGTACAAGAACAACGAACCATGGAGTATGATTTCTCTGAAACCATGATAGATTTCAAATCGATCCTGACCAAGATGAGTCTGTGGTGTGAAATAATTTTTGTTGAGTGGGGTAGTCGTTCAACATTCTACAAGAACAACTTACCATGGAGTATGATTTCTCTGAAACCATGATAGATTTCAAATCGATCCTGACCAAGATGAGTCTGTGGTGTGAAATAATTTTTGTTGAGTGGATAGATTTTAGTTGTGGTAGTCGTTCAACATTCTACAAGAACAACTTACCATGGAGTTTGATTTCTCTGAAATAATTTTTGTTGAGTGGATAGATTTTAGTTGGGGTAGTCGTTCAACATTCTACAAGAACAACGAACCATGGAGTATGATTTCTCTGAAACCATGATTGATTTCAAATCGATCCTGACCAAGATTAGACTGCGGTGTGAAATAATTTTTGTTGAGTGAATAGATTTTAGTTAGGGGTAGTCGTTCAACATTCTACAAGAACAACGAACCATGGAGTATGATTTCTCTGAAACCATGATAGATTTCAAATCGATCCTGACCAAGATGAGTCTGTGGTGTGAAATAATTTTTGTTGAGTGGATAGATTTTAGTTGGGGTAGTCGTTCAACATTCTACAAGAACAACTTACCATGGACTATGATTTCTCTGAAACCATGATAGATTTCAAATCGATCCTGACCAAGATGAGACTGTGGTGTGAAATAATTTTTGTTGAGTGGATAGATTTTAATTAGGGGTAGTCGTAACATTCTACAAGAACAACGAACCATGGAGTATGATTTCTCTGAAATAATTTTTGTTGAGTGGATAGATTTTAGTTGGGGTAGTCGTTCAACATTCTACAAGAACAACGAACCATGGAGTATGATTTCTCTGAAACCATGATAGATTTCAAATCGATCCTGACCAAGATGAGTCTGTGGTGTGAAATAATTTTTGTTGAGTGGGGTAGTCGTTCAACATTCTACAAGAACAACGAACCATGGAGTATGATTTCTCTGAAATAATTTTTGTTGAGTGGATAGATTTTAGTTGGGGTAGTCGTTCAACATTCTACAAGAACAACTTACCATGGAGTATGATTTCTCTGAAACCATGATAGATTTCAAATCGATCCTGACCAAGATGAGTCTGTGGTGTGAAATAATTTTTGTTGAGTGGATAGATTTTAGTTGGGGTAGTCGTTCAACATTCTACAAGAACAACTTACCATGGAGTATGATTTCTCTGAAATAATTTTTGTTGAGTGGATAGATTTTAGTTGGGATAGTCGTTCAACATTCTACAAGAACAACTTACCATGGACTATGACTTCTCTGAAATAATTTTTGTTGAGTGGATAGATTTTAGGTGGGATAGTCGTTCAACATTTTACAAGAACAACAAACCATGGAGTATGATTTCTCTGAAACCATGATAGATTTCAAATCGATCCTGACCAAGATGAGTCTGTGGGGTGAAATAATTTTTGTTGAGTGGATAGATTTTAGTTGGGATAGTCGTTCAACATTCTACAAGAACAACGAACCATGGAGTATGATTTCTCTGAAACCATGATAGATTTCAAATCGATCCTGACCAAGATGAGTCTGTGGAGTGAAATAATTTTTGTTGAGTGGATAGATTTTAGTTAGGGGTAGTCGTTCAACATTCTACAAGAACAACTTACCATGGAGTATGATTTCTCTGAAACCATGATAAATTTCAAATCGATCCTGACCAAGATGAGTCTGTGGTGTGAAATAATTTTTGTTGAGTGGATAGACTTTAGTTGGGGTAGTCGTTCAACATTCTACAAGAACAACGAACCATGGAATAAGATTTCTCTGAAATAATTTTTGTTGAGTGGATAGATTCTAGTTGGGGTAGTCGTTCAACATTCTACAAGAACAACTTACCATGGAGTATGATTTCTCTGAAACCATGATAGATTTCAAATGGATCCTGACCAAGATGAGTCTGTGGTGTGAAATAATTTTTGTTGAGTGGATAGATTTTAGTTGGGATAGTCGCTCAACATTCTACAAGAACAACGAACCATGGAGTATGATTTCTCTGAAACCATGATAGATTTCAAATCGATCCTGACCAAGATGAGTCTGTGGTGTGAAATAATTTTGTTGAGTGGATAGATTTTAGTTGGGATAGTCGTTCAACATTCTACAAGAACAACGAACCATGGAGTATGATTTCTCTGAAACCATGATAGATTTCAAATCGATCCTGACCAAGATGAGTCTGTGGTGTGAAAATAATTTTTGTTGAGTGGATAGATTTTAGTTAGGGGTAGTAGTTCAACATTCTACAAGAACAACTTACCATGGAGTATGATTTTTCTGAAATAATTTTTGTTGAGTGGATAGATTTTAGTTGGAGTAGTCGTTCAACATTCTACAAGAACCATGATAGATTTCAAATCGATCCTGACCAAGATGAGTCTGTGGTGTGAAATAATTTTTGTTGAGTGGATAGATTTTAGTTGGGGTAGTCGTTCAACATTCTACAAGAACAACTTACCATGGAGTATGATTTCTCAGAAATAATTTTTGTTGAGTGGATAGATTTTAGTTGGGGTAGTCGTTCAACATTCTACAAGAACAACGAACTATGGAGTATGATTTCTCTGAAACCATGATAGATTTCAAATCGATCCTGACCAAGATGAGTCTGTGGTGTGAAATAATTTTTGTTGAGTGGATAGATTTTAGTTAGGGGTAGTCGTTCAACATTCTACAAGAACAACTTACCATGGAGTATGATTTCTCTGAAATAATTTTTGTTGAGTGGATAGATTTTAGTTGGGATAGTCGTTCAACATTCTACAAGAACAACTTACCATATAGTATGATTTCTCTGAAATAATTTTTGTTGAGTGGATAGATTTTAGTTGGGATAGTCGTTCAACATTCTACAAGAGCAACTTACCATGGAGTATGATTTCTCTGAAACCATGATAGATTTCAAATCGATCCTGACCAAGATGAGTCTGTGGTGTGAAATAATTTTTGTTGAGTGGATAGATTTTAGTTGGGGTAGTCGTTCAACATTCTACAAGAACAACTTACCATGGACTATGATTTCTCTGAAACCATGATAGATTTCAAATCGATCCTGACCAAGATGAGCCTGTGGTGTGAAATAATTTTTGTTGAGTGGATAGATTTTAATTAGGGGTAGTCGTAACATTCTACAAGAACAACGAACCATGGAGTATGATTTCTCTGAAATAATTTTTGTTGAGTGGATAGATTTTAGTTGGGGTAGTCGTTCAACATTCTACAAGAACAACGAACCATGGAGTATGATTTCTCTGAAACCATGATAGATTTCAAATCGATCCTGACCAAGATGAGTCTGTGGTGTGAAATAATTTTTGTTGAGTGGGGTAGTCGTTCAACATTCTACAAGAACAACGAACCATGGAGTATGATTTCTCTGAAATAATTTTTGTTGAGTGGATAGATTTTAGTTGGGGTAGTCGTTCAACATTCTACAAGAACAACTTACCATGGAGTATGATTTCTCTGAAACCATGATAGATTTCAAATCGATCCTGACCAAGATGAGTCTGTGGTGTGAAATAATTTTTGTTGAGTGGATAGATTTTAGTTGGGGTAGTCGTTCAACATTCTACAAGAACAACTTACCATGGAGTATGATTTCTCTGAAATAATTTTTGTTGAGTGGATAGATTTTAGTTGGGATAGTCGTTCAACATTCTACAAGAACAACTTACCATGGACTATGATTTCTCTGAAATAATTTTTGTTGAGTGGATAGATTTTAGGTGGGATAGTCGTTCAACATTTTACAAGAACAACAAACCATGGAGTATGATTTCTCTGAAACCATGATAGATTTCAAATCGATCCTGACCAAGATGAGTCTGTGGGGTGAAATAATTTTTGTTGAGTGGATAGATTTTAGTTGGGATAGTCGTTCAACATTCTACAAGAACAACTTACCATGGACTATGATTTCTCTGAAACCATGATAGATTTCAAATCGATCCTGACCAAGATTAGACTGCGGTGTGAAATAATTTTTGTTGAGTGAATAGATTTTAGTTAGGGGTAGTCGTTCAACATTCTACAAGAACAACGAACCATGGACTATGATTTCTCTGAAACCATGATAGATTTCAAATCGATCCTGACCAAGATTAGACTGCGGTGTGAAATAATTTTTGTTGAGTGAATAGATTTTAGTTAGGGGTACTCGTTCAACATTCTACAAGAACAACGAACCATGGAGTATGATTTCTCTGAAACCATGATAGATTTCAAATCGATCCTGACCAAGATTAGACTGCGGTGTGAAATAATTTTTGTTGAGTGAATAGATTTTAGTTGTGGTAGTCGTTCAACATTCTACAAGAACAACTTACCATGGAGTGTGATTTCTCTGAAATAATTTTTGTTGAGTGGATAGATTTTAGTTGGGGTAGTCGTTCAACATTCTACAAGAACAACGAACCATGGAGTATGATTTCTCTGAAACCATGATAGATTTCAAATCGATCCTGACCAAGATTAGACTGCGGTGTGAAATAATTTTTGTTGAGTGAATAGATTTTAGTTAGGGGTAGTCGTTCAACATTCTACAAGAACAACGAACCATGGAGTATGATTTCTCTGAAACCATGATAGATTTCAAATCGATCCTGACCAAGATGAGTCTGTGGTGTGAAATAATTTTTGTTGAGTGGATAGATTTTAGTTGGGGTAGTCGTTCAACATTCTACAAGAACAACTTACCATGGACTATGATTTCTCTGAAACCATGATAGATTTCAAATCGATCCTGACCAAGATGAGCCTGTGGTGTGAAATAATTTTTGTTGAGTGGATAGATTTTAATTAGGGGTAGTCGTAACATTCTACAAGAACAACGAACCATGGAGTATGATTTCTCTGAAATAATTTTTGTTGAGTGGATAGATTTTAGTTGGGGTAGTCGTTCAACATTCTACAAGAACAACGAACCATGGAGTATGATTTCTCTGAAACCATGATAGATTTCAAATCGATCCTGACCAAGATGAGTCTGTGGTGTGAAATAATTTTTGTTGAGTGGGGTAGTCGTTCAACATTCTACAAGAACAACGAATCATGGAGTATGATTTCTCTGAAATAATTTTTGTTGAGTGGATAGATTTTAGTTGGGTTAGTCGTTCAACATTCTACAAGAACAACTTACCATGGAGTATGATTTCTCTGAAACCATGATAGATTTCAAATCGATCCTGACCAAGATGAGGCTGTGGTGTGAAATAATTTTTGTTGAGTGGATAGATTTTAGTTGGGGTAGTCGTTCAACATTCTACAAGAACAACTTACCATGGAGTATGATTTCTCTGAAACCATGATAGATTTCAAATCGATCCTGACCAAGATGAGTCTGTGGTGTGAAATAATTTTTGTTGAGTGGATAGATTTTAGTTGGGGTAGTCGTTCAACATTCTACAAGAACAACTTACCATGGAGTATGATTTCTCTGAAATAATTTTTGTTGAGTGGATAGATTTTAGTTGGGATAGTCGTTCAACATTCTACAAGAACAACTTACCATGGACTATGATTTCTCTGAAATAATTTTTGTTGAGTGGATAGATTTTAGGTGGGATAGTCGTTCAACATTTTACAAGAACAACAAACCATGGAGTATGATTTCTCTGAAACCATGATAGATTTCAAATCGATCCTGACCAAGATGAGTCTGTGGGGTGAAATAATTTTTGTTGAGTGGATAGATTTTAGTTGGGATAGTCGTTCAACATTCTACAAGAACAACTTACCATGGACTATGATTTCTCTGAAACCATGATAGATTTCAAATCGATCCTGACCAAGATTAGACTGCGGTGTGAAATAATTTTTGTTGAGTGAATAGATTTTAGTTAGGGGTAGTCGTTCAACATTCTACAAGAACAACGAACCATGGACTATGATTTCTCTGAAACCATGATAGATTTCAAATCGATCCTGACCAAGATTAGACTGCGGTGTGAAATAATTTTTGTTGAGTGAATAGATTTTAGTTAGGGGTAGTCGTTCAACATTCTACAAGAACAACGAACCATGGAGTATGATTTCTCTGAAACCATGATAGATTTCAAATCGATCCTGACCAAGATTAGACTGCGGTGTGAAATAATTTTTGTTGAGTGAATAGATTTTAGTTGTGGTAGTCGTTCAACATTCTACAAGAACAACTTACCATGGAGTTTGATTTCTCTGAAATAATTTTTGTTGAGTGGATAGATTTTAGTTGGGGTAGTCGTTCAACATTCTACAAGAACAACGAACCATGGAGTATGATTTCTCTGAAACCATGATAGATTTCAAATCGATCCTGACCAAGATTAGACTGCGGTGTGAAATAATTTTTGTTGAGTGAATAGATTTTAGTTAGGGGTAGTCGTTCAACATTCTACAAGAACAACGAACCATGGAGTATGATTTCTCTGAAACCATGATAGATTTCAAATCGATCCTGACCAAGATGAGTCTGTGGTGTGAAATAATTTTTGTTGAGTGGATAGATTTTAGTTGGGGTAGTCGTTCAACATTCTACAAGAACAACTTACCATGGACTATGATTTCTCTGAAACCATGATAGATTTCAAATCGATCCTGACCAAGATGAGCCTGTGGTGTGAAATAATTTTTGTTGAGTGGATAGATTTTAATTAGGGGTAGTCGTAACATTCTACAAGAACAACGAACCATGGAGTATGATTTCTCTGAAATAATTTTTGTTGAGTGGATAGATTTTAGTTGGGGTAGTCGTTCAACATTCTACAAGAACAACGAACCATGGAGTATGATTTCTCTGAAACCATGATAGATTTCAAATCGATCCTGACCAAGATGAGTCTGTGGTGTGAAATAATTTTTGTTGAGTGGGGTAGTCGTTCAACATTCTACAAGAACAACGAACCATGGAGTATGATTTCTCTGAAATAATTTTTGTTGAGTGGATAGATTTTAGTTGGGTTAGTCGTTCAACATTCTACAAGAACAACTTACCATGGAGTATGATTTCTCTGAAACCATGATAGATTTCAAATCGATCCTGACCAAGATGAGGCTGTGGTGTGAAATAATTTTTGTTGAGTGGATAGATTTTAGTTGGGGTAGTCGTTCAACATTCTACAAGAACAACTTACCATGGAGTATGATTTCTCTGAAATAATTTTTGTTGAGTGGATAGATTTTAGTTGGGATAGTCGTTCAACATTCTACAAGAACAACTTACCATGGACTATGATTTCTCTGAAATAATTTTTGTTGAGTGGATAGATTTTAGGTGGGATAGTCGTTCAACATTTTACAAGAACAACAAACCATGGAGTATGATTTCTCTGAAACCATGATAGATTTCAAATCGATCCTGACCAAGATGAGTCTGTGGGGTGAAATAATTTTTGTTGAGTGGATAGATTTTAGTTGGGATAGTCGTTCAACATTCTACAAGAACAACTTACCATGGACTATGATTTCTCTGAAACCATGATAGATTTCAAATCGATCCTGACCAAGATGAGTCTGTGGAGTGAAATAATTTTTGTTGAGTGGATAGATTTTAGTTAGGGGTAGTCGTTCAACATTCTACAAGAACAACTTACCATGGAGTATGATTTCTCTGAAACCATGATAAATTTCAAATCGATCCAGACCAAGATGAGTCTGTGGTGTGAAATAATTTTTGTTGAGTGGATAGACTTTAGTTGGGGTAGTCGTTCAACATTCTACAAGAACAACGAACCATGGAATATGATTTCTCTGAAATAATTTTTGTTGAGTGGATAGATTTTAGTTGGGGTAGTCGTTCAACATTCTACAAGAACAACTTACCATGGAGTATGATTTCTCTGAAACCATGATAGATTTCAAATGGATCCTGACCAAGATGAGTCTGTGGTGTGAAATAATTTTTGTTGAGTGGATAGATTTTAGTTGGGATAGTCGCTCAACATTCTACAAGAACAACGAACCATGGAGTATGATTTCTCTGAAACCATGATAGATTTCAAATCGATCCTGACCAAGATGAGTCTGTGGTGTGAAATAATTTTTGTTGAGTGGATAGATTTTAGTTGGGATAGTCGTTCAACATTCTACAAGAACAACGAACCATGGAGTATGATTTCTCTGAAACCATGATAGATTTCAAATCGATCCTGACCAAGATGAGTCTGTGGTGTGAAATAATTTTTGTTGAGTGGATAGATTTTAGTTAGGGGTAGTAGTTCAACATTCTACAAGAACAACTTACCATGGAGTATGATTTTTCTGAAATAATTTTTGTTGAGTGGATAGATTTTAGTTGGAGTAGTCGTTCAACATTCTACAAGAACCATGATAGATTTCAAATCGATCCTGACCAAGATGAGTCTGTGGTGTGAAATAATTTTTGTTGAGTGGATAGATTTTAGTTGGGGTAGTCGTTCAACATTCTACAAGAACAACTTACCATGGAGTATGATTTCTCAGAAATAATTTTTGTTGAGTGGATAGATTTTAGTTGGGGTAGTCGTTCAACATTCTACAAGAACAACGAACTATGGAGTATGATTTCTCTGAAACCATGATAGATTTCAAATCGATCCTGACCAAGATGAGTCTGTGGTGTGAAATAATTTTTGTTGAGTGGATAGATTTTAGTTAGGGGTAGTCGTTCAACATTCTACAAGAACAACTTACCATGGAGTATGATTTCTCTGAAATAATTTTTGTTGAGTGGATAGATTTTAGTTGGGATAGTCGTTCAACATTCTACAAGAACAACTTACCATGGAGTATGATTTCTCTGAAATAATTTTTGTTGAGTGGATAGATTTTAGTTGGGATAGTCGTTCAACATTCTACAAGAACAACTTACCATGGAGTATGATTTCTCTGAAACCATGATAGATTTCAAATCGATCCTGACCAAGATGAGTCTGTGGTGTGAAATAATTTTTGTTGAGTGGATAGATTTTAGTTGGGGTAGTCGTTCAACATTCTACAAGAACAAATTACCATGGACTATGATTTCTCTGAAACCATGATAGATTTCAAATCGATCCTGACCAAGATGAGTCTGTGGTGTGAAATAATTTTGGTTGAGTGGATAGATTTTAGTTAGGGGTAGTCGTTCAACATTCTACAAGAACAACTTACCATGGAGTATGATTTCTCTGAAATAATTTTTGTTGAGTGGATAGATTTTAGTTGGGATAGTCGTTCAACATTCTACAAGAACAACTTACCATGGACTATGATTTCTCTGCAACCATGATAGATTTCAAATCGATCCTGACCAAGATGAGTCTGTGGTGTGAAATAATTTTTGTTGAGTGGATAGATTTTAGTTGGGGTAGTCGTTCAACATTCTACAAGAACAACTTACCATGGAGTATGATTTCTCTGAAATAATTTTTGTTGAGTGGATAGATTTTAGTTGGGATAGTCGTTCAACATTCTACAAGAACAACTTACCATGGAGTATGATTTCTCTGAAATAATTTTTGTTGAGTGGATAGATTTTAGTTGGGGTAGTCGTTCAACATTTTACGAGAACAACGAACCATGGAGTATGATTTCTCTGAAACCATGATAGATTTCAAATCGATCCTGACCAAGATGAGTCTGTGGTGTGAAATAATTTTTGTTGAGTGGATAGATTTTAGTTGGGGTAGTCGTTCAACATTCTACAAGAACAACTTACCATGGTAAGTTGTTCTTGTAGAATGTTGAACGACTACCCCAACTAAAATCTATCCACTCAACAAAAATTATTTCACACCACAGACTCATCTTGGTCAGGATCGATTTGAAATCTATCATGGTTTCAGAGAAATCATACTCCATGGTTCGTTATTCTTGTAGAATGTTGAACGACTACCCCAACTAAAATCTATCCACTCAACAAAAATTATTTCACACCACAGACTCATCTTGGTCAGGATCGATTTGAAATCTATCATGGTTTCAGAGAAATCATAGTCCATGGTAAGTTGTTCTTGTAGAATGTTGAACGACTACCCCAACTAAAATCGATCCACTCAACAAAAATTATTTCACACCACAGACTCATCTTGGTCAGGATCGATTTGAAATCTATCATGGTTTCAGAGAAATCATACTCCATGGTAAGTTGTTCTTGTAGAATGTTGAACGACTA